>JAWDGP010007673.1:47500-107500 GCA_033675545.1 Elysia crispata | reverse complement strand
TAAAGAGAGAGAGAGAGAGAGAGAGAGAGAGAGAGAGAGAGAGAGAGAGAGAGAGAAGAGGAATAGGGAGAAAAAGAGAGAGAGGAGAGAAAAAGGAAGAAGAGAAAGAGAGAAGAACAGAGAGAGAAAGGGAGAAAGAGAAAAAAAAAGAAAAAAGAAGAAAAAGAGAGGAGAGAGTAAAAGAGAGAAAAAGAGAAAAATAGAGATTGGAGAAATAGAGAGAGAGAGGGAGAAAGAGAGAGAGAGAGGGAGAGAGAGAGAGAGAGAGAGAGAGAGAGAGAGAGAGAGAGAGAGAGAGAGAGAGAGAGAGAGAGAGAGAGAGAGAGAGAGAGAATGGGGGTGGGGGGGGGGGAGAGGAAAGGAAGTCGCACGAAGCATCGAGGAACAGAATGATGGTCTCAAACGTGTGATAAACACAGACCACAATAAATTATTAAGTTGTCCTGTGTTTAAGGTGAAGTTAGTGAACGTAATTGATCGAATGCGAAGTATAACACCTGTTTTAGAATGGCCTTCTCAATCTCTCTCTATTTCCCTCTGTGTGTCTGTGTATCTGTCTGTCTGTCTATCTGTCTGTCTGTCTGTGTCTCTCTGATATTAGCAACAAAACATTGAGCAGATTCGATTTGGTATTTTTCTATCTTGAAACGTAAAGTAAGTGACAAATTTCTGACCACCTGCGTCTAAGGGGTTTGAGCGTCCTCCCTGATATCCGCAAGGACATCTTTTCGTACATTTGAGTCCCACAGCATCGGTAAATGAGTTTGGGCTTATCTGACCAGTTTTGCCATGCCTCACGCGGGCCTAAATTTGATATGCAAAAAAAACTGATTGTGGACGGGTTCTATAAAAAAAAACCACACTTAAACTTCTATAAAATTGGAATTTTTTAACAGCCTACCTTAAAAACAAAATTGTCTACTCTTTTAGATTGCAGTCTATCGTGACTAGCATATGCACAAGCTTCCAATCTTTTGAATTTCGAATAAGATATGGGAACACTAGCGTGAAAAACAAAGCGTTGTTAATGCATATTGCATTTAACAAAGATTTAAAATACGCTGTCTTGTGAAAGTATTACTGCTTTATCCTGGAGCACTTTAAGGAGATCGGCGGTTAGAATTATTGCAAAAGCAGCTATTTTAACTTCCTGTAGTTTTAGTTGAACAGTTGACTCTACGACTTCTATTTTCAGGACTATATGATTATGTCAATTCGAAAAAAAATTATATATAAAACACTGTTTTGCATCCCTGAAAATGGGTGAAAATAGTGAGACTGTGCACGAAGGTCGCAAGGACCATCACCAAACTAACAGTAAAGTCAAACTATGTAATTCTGAGAAAATAATTTATAATTGAATCAGTTTCAGGACCTGCTAGTCCCAAATTTTATCTTCATCGGAATTTGGGAATATTGCGGCTGTTTTTCCAATTGTTTACAAACTGAATTTTACCTGGAATATAGTGATGTAATAAAATGGTGAAAGGCAGTTTTCTCTTCTAATGATTCTTATTATTAATGCTGCTATATAATCATAAAACTGATTGGATAGATAAGTCGGTGTGTGCTCTACAAACAAACAATACCGAGAAAGAGAATGCCGACACTGCTTCAGTTCCAACGTCTCTATATCTCATATGGCATTTGGATCACAGCACAGAATCTCCCCTTTAATTTATGGATCTGAGGATGAAACAGTTGGCCCATGACGCTGTCAACATTTCAGACTTTTCTGCCTGTCTATGAGAGTTGCTTATGTATGCCCGCGTTCTCATCAAAGGTAACTCCTACTCCATGTGAACAATTTGTTAGGAACTGTGCAAGATTCGTGGGCCTTAAGGCGTATAAACGTGGAAACACTATGCAGACCAACTGCGCCCTGGACTCTAAATCATGTATAACGATATAATTACTGTAATCTCCAGCTGGTTTTTGGACACATTTAAGCCTCTTTTTCAGACCAAAAAGGAGGTGTTCCGTAAGCTTAAAATCTTTTATTTCATCCTGATAACAGAAACACCATCTTTAATGAATGTATGTATATGTATATGTATATGTATATGTGTGTATATATATATATATATATATATATATATATATATATATATAGAGAGAGAGAGAGAGAGAGAGAGAGAGAGAGAGAAAGAGGTAATCAAAGAAAAAGAAGCTTTGTTTGTGCACTCATACTTCAATGTATCTCCTACCCCTCAAATGTTTATCTGTTTAGCTTTGTTGTTTTATACTATCTGGCTGTGCTGATATTCTATGCTTGAGAGCGACTGGCCTGGTGAGCATGTTGATTGTTGTTCTTACCTGAATACTTTATGTGAATGTATCTCTTACATCTTGTTCGCATCGCTCAAATATAAATGTTTTTCTTCCCTAAATTTTAGACTAAACGCAATGAATATAAATGAGAGACATATATAAATAGATAGATAGATAGATAGATAGATAGATAGATAGATAGATAGATAGAGAGAGAGAGAGAGAGAGAGAGAGAGAGAGAGAGAGAGAGAGAGAGAGAGAGAGAGAGAGAGAGAGAGAGAGAGAGAGAGATATAAGAGTTAGACATTTTTTAAGTTTATGCGTCCAACAAAGTTTCAATCAAATTCTTTCTTTTATTCTATACTTATAAAACAAACATTTATTAAAACATGGTTAAAAAAACAACAACAGGGGAAAAAACCCAAAGAAAAACAACAGCTCATCTCATAATTGATCTTCTAATTCACTATTTCGATACGCATATAACTTCCGCCTTTAAATACAATGTGACAGTATATATTTGTTACTGATAATATTTTATCAAAATCTGAACTTCTTTACTGTACTCTTAAAAAATTCTACCTCCTATAATAATAATTATTTTTCACTGAACTTTAGAGCGATTAAGCCCATATCGCACGTCTATTCTGTTCTAGAGGAGAAAAGCATTTCCGAATGTCTGTCTGTTCTGGGATCAGCAGGTCAATAACCAAGATCGTCTGATGATGTTAAACTTGGAAGCCGCTACCAAGTAGTCTCTGGAATGTAGAATGTACCTTGTGCCAAGACTTTGCAGGCATGCCCATGTCCACCAACGCTTTTTTATCTCCATTGCTTATTGCGTCTAACGCCGCTATAAAAAGCTTTTCTTGCTCGCCTTCCATGTAAAGCACTTGAGAAAGTTCTGACAGGTCGGCAGCCATAGTTAAAGAAGAGGCAATCAGCTCCGGGTCGGCACCATTAAACAAATTGGGGCCCATCCAATCGATGTTATCATCCAAGACGCATAAAAACTCATCAAAACTGGGCCTGGTAACTTGAGAATTGAAAAAAAAAAGATGTGGACAATATTAAAATATTTCAAATTTTCTGTAATATCTCTATTGAAGAACACAAAGGGGAAATATTGAAAGAAAGAAAAAAAAGTTTCACAATTATGAATGGAAAATATTCTTTAAAGTATTTTCAGTAATCCATCTAATTTCTAAGAAAAACAAATATATCTGCACTAACAAAAATCGAATGATACCCATCCCACACATGGAAAGCCTTTGTATTTGATTGTTAAACTAGATTACTTTTATTGCCTGTTTATGACTCCAAGCTAAAGTTAAGTAAAGAAAAATGTTTCAATTCTACTCGTATTTAGCTTCTTGCGGTAAGTCAATAAAACTAAATTTTTTATTTTATGATGTCTTCAGAGCGCTGTGCAGCAATTTCTCGATCGTCAAGGACCGACCAAAAACGTCTGTCTGAACACACGGCAGAGCTGATGTTCAAGACAGAGCAGCACTCCTACGTACTGGCTATCTTCTACTCCCTAGCACCTTTAAAACCTACGTGAGGTGGAGAGATTGGGCGCAAAAGCCTTTTTCAAGGACTCAACGTCGACGATAGTCCAGTCACGGTTCAAACTCTGGACTTTCTGACGCATCAGAGGTAGAATCCCACTTTCCGAAAGACCGGCTTCCTCCCTTCCCATCTCGGGGAAGAAGCCAGTCGCTTTCTCAATGCATTCTGACGTCCGGGCTAGTCGGACTGCCCTTTGCGCGTCTGTAATGTCCGGTTACATTACTCGTTAGTCCTCCGTAGAAAAACCCTCACTAACTTCGCCGCTTCCACGAGCACGGATCGCTCAGACCAGAGGACCAGGCTTCGGTCCTGACACCCCCAACCGGGACTTCGGCAGTCCTCCAGTGCTGGGCAATCGAACAGTACGTGGTCGACGTCCTTGACTCGGTTTTCGCACAGACGACAGGACGCTGATTGACTCCACCCTCTTTTTGATATGCTGGCTAAGAGCAGTGCATGGTTTACGCGCATGCGAAACACTTGTACGGCGTCACCTCTCGGGAGGTAAGCGCAATAATCACCGGCTCGTCGAGCCTCATAAAGCTTGGCCAGTCGTGAGTCATCATTCCTTCCGATCGCCGCTCTCCACCTTTTCGCCGTTTCCCCACGCAATAGGGACGAGACATGAGCCAGGGTTGCCGGGACTGTGGGTTGAGGTTGTAATCGGCAAGCGTTAGCCAGCTCATCGGCAACCTCATTACCGTGGATACCTACATGAGATGGGATCCACTGGCAGATGATCCGGACATCTGCTTGTCGGAGCTGTTCCGTTGCACTCAAGATATTGCCCATACTTGTGGGATTGAAGCCGCCTAAATTTTGCACCAGACTACGGCAATCACAGAAGATTACGACCCCAGGAGCTGGTCACCTCGATCATGCCAATCTTGCAGTATGCGGATGCACGCATCAACCGAGTGCCTACCACTGAACCGCGACAACGCAACGAGACTGTTGTGAGAGCATTGACTTCTTAAAGCATGGCATCAATACAGAAAAGCTAAATTACATTGACGGTCCTTTAACCGAGCTCTTTCATTAGCAATAATAATGACAGAAATAGTTGAACAGATACAATCATCGATCAGATAAATACTGTTATGGTGTAAGCAGCCTATTTAGGAACATCCGCTACCACTCTTGCCCTGTCCAACAAAACGTAAATCTAAAATGTCAAAGGAATGGTTTAATCAAGAAAGCAGGGAAGAAAAGAGAAACAACTCCACATATACACAAAGGAACCCGAATTCTATTTAAAACTTCATAACGCTAGCATACCGTATAAAAGATCTATAAATGCAGCCATAAATAACTAGAGACACAGGATCAAGTAAAATCTAAGAAATCTCCGATCAAATGACCCGAAGGAATTCTGTAAAATTATAAATAAGGGGAAAGAAAAAAAAATCAAAACAACTGCTTATCTGGACAAACTCTACAATCATTTAAAAGACATAACCATACCTAGATAATAACGAACATACCAACAACTCATCTATATTCGCTCCCCAGCTGGAGATTTCTCTAATGAATCCCTGAACGAACCCATACTAGAGACGAAGTTGTAGGAGCCATTCATGAACTTAAAAACGGAAAAGCAAGGGGTAACGAGAACATTGTTAACGAATACACCAAGGCTTCCGCCAATATATTTCTACCTCGATATGTAACATTATTTATTCAATCATATTTTGTCAAACGTAATCTAACCTAGCGTGTGGTCTCTCGGTATCCATATTATTAAAAGGCAACTTCGATTTCTTTCTCCTCTATCTCCTTCAAAATCACCCTTCAGTGCATTTGTATTACTCTTGAGGATACAAGTCTGTTATTTTTTTTGTGAAGTAAACATTTCATCAATGCAATTGTCTTCTCCACCTGCTCATTTGAACGTGCAATCGTGCTTGTCATCTATAAAAGGCAACTTCGATTTCTTTCTTTACTATCTCCTCCAAAAGCACTCAATGTACAGTGATGAAGTTTACTGGATTTTGTTTCTCCAAGATCAGTGTCCCACGCGGTTTTAGCTTTAGAAATGCTCTTGAAAGTCCATTATATTTTTATTGTAATTAGTTCATAAACATTTTTTTCGGCCAAATTTGTTACAAGAACCAAGTAATATTTAAAAGTCTGTTCTGAGTGGTTTTCAATTTTCAGATTAACGCTTATAAAACAAATAACGGTTATTTTTTCAACATAAGCATACGATGAAATGTATTTTATTCTAATGGAGTCAACAACTAAAAAATAAATTAAATGAAATATTGCCAACTCCAGCGTTAAGACAAAAGCCTCATGAAAAACATGCCGCTTTACACAGGAAAAAGTAGTGAATCGATTGGTCAGTATTTTAAGAACAACTGTCATCGTCGGCTTTCTTCCGGAACGACGGTTGCGAATGTAAACAACACTTCTGCTTCTTATACACGCATTTCGTACTTTATACTGTTTTAAATCTAAAGTATCGACCAGATCCAGTAATTGTCTGCAAGGAACCTTAAAAACATTGCAAGTTAAGCCAAGTTCAGCCAAGTTAAGCCATATTATTAACTTGCCACTCTTGATTTGTCTTGCACGAGTTATACAGGTCGTGACTAGATCTAGAATAATCATAAACTTTTGCAATCCACGGGGATCAAATAAATTTTTAAACATCCAACATTTTTTTTCTCTGTAATATTGTTTAAGCAGTTGCACGATTTCACTTTGTATTCAAGATTACTTTTGCACCAGATCAGGCCGAGCACTACATTTTAGCCGTAATGGATCATCAGCACCACATTATTGTCTCGTCGGAGAGATAAAGTGAAAAGAGAGCAGCTTAAAAGATTGCACCCAAATTGAGTTTACTTTGTTGCTTGGGACCTCTTCTTCATTTAAAGAAGGTCTTCATAAAAATGTGAGAAGAATTCCAATGTCTCAAGATTCTATATGTTTTAAAACGGTACTATGAGTGACTCTGGAGGATATATATCTGTTCTTGTAAAATTTGATTTTCTTTACTGTAGTGGTCTTCCCCACCTTTTCATTATTGTACAGTTTGCTTTGCTTCAGTGCAATTAATCTGAAAAAGTCTAAACGTTCAAATACTTAGGCGTTATGTTCACAAAGAATGGTCACTATGCTACTTTCATGAAACATAACATCACCCAAGCCCTCAAAGCAATATATATTATTGCAAAACAGTCGAAAGAATTAAATTCTCACCATCCTGTGAAGTTCATGTAATCATTTCCGTCCGTCCTAACGGATGCGAAATATATTGTTTGGAAAATCTGCCAATGATTGAACTATGTTTTATGCAATACTTAAAGCGAGTTTGAAAGGTAAAAGAAAGCGCACCAAGCTGTCTAGATTAGAGGGAACTAGGTTTACGGTCCAAATTGACATTTATGAAAAAGCTCTAAAATTATTTTTCAGAGCGAAAATCTATAATCTCCATTTTTTATACTACACAGCCTAAATGAGCAAAACAAAACTCATCATTTCAACTCAAAGTATCTGGACTACATTCATCAAGCATTGAACTCTTTGGGGTTCGAGTTCCTACATCAAACAGAAGTACACAATGATCCAACCTTTAAGACAAACTGTCAAAGGCTAAAAGACCAGTATAATCAGAGCCGTAGCACAACATTAAACGCAACATCGAAGTACCCTTTTTTTTTTTTCAGAATAATTATTAGCGATTTCCAAATACCCCCGAATCTTAATCTCTTGTCTCTAGGGACTAGAATCGTCATAACAAAGTTCATGAGCTTCCTATCGAAAGAAGCAGATGAAAGAATATGGATTGTTTCTGAAAGAGTATGTCCCTTTTGTGAAACCTTCGTGGTGGGCGATGAATTCCATTATTTATTTATATGTGAAAAATTATTGAGCTGAAGAATACTGCTGATAAAAAAATTACCTACATCCGAAAATAATTAAGACGAAATTTAATTCTAAAAACCAAAATGAGGGTAAAAAAGCCCAAAACTTAGCTAATTTATTGAACGAATCAATAGCTTGTTCCCACCATGAGTGCCTTAGATATTTTTGTGTACATTGCTTTTTATAACACATTATCTAAATTGATTTCTGCCTGCTTTTCTTTACTTTTCTGCGTATAAAATGTTAAAACTATGTATGCAAGTTACTTTTCGCTAATGTTACATTTTGCCTTTTACCTATATTCGTTTATTACATGATTGGGTCGTGATTAACTTGAATTGAATTGAATCGATCAAGTTTCGTCTCACGTTTTGATCATGACTGTCCGTTACAGCATTTAACGATGAGACTTGAGTTGTCTAGAATCCACATATAAAAATATCTTTTCAAATTCTAAGCTTTCCATTTGTCATCTATTGAAGATTTGTCGCACAGCAGCTTTGGGTCTATTTCTGATTAGGATTTCGTTTACAGCAACACATGATGGCAGAATAATATTCTCATGCTTCACTTGGTTCTGGAGTTTAGGATAACTTGAGACGGTTTAGAACAGAGATTTAAAAACAAATTGACTTACTGTGGCCTTTGCTATTGACGGTGGTCACCGCCAAGAGAGCCAAGCTCAAACAGATAAAGAAGGTGACCTTCATGATGGCGTATAAAGATGGCGCGATCTGAATAGATGTATGCAGAAAGAGTGTTTTCGTATGTAAAATCTGATGAAGAAAAAATTATTTGTCAAAACAAGAGCCTTGTTAACTATACGCTATTGGAAACATGAAGTATACTTAACTTGGCTCCAAAAAAAAAAAAAATAAAACCCACAAACAACAGTGATGCAACAGAGTTTTACTTGTAAAGCAATAACGTGAGAAAGCTTACGAAGTTCTATTTAAAGCTCGAAGAGAAAAAGAAAGGAATTTATAAAACATGTATTAAGAAGAGAATAAAGAATGCGTTTTGGAAGAGAACAAACAAATTACCTTATTCTGTTATGTATGCAAAATCACGCTAACCCTTTTCGTTTTTTCACGAAACCTACCAATTTAACTGCCTATGCTACATTTACAAAAATAGGCTATGGCGTGCGGGTTACAGCATAAAACTAGTGACAACCTTAAGCAAGCTTTAATCCCAAAAACTTTCAATGCTCATTTGCATGCTATATTGTTGAGAAGAGCGCAGGTTCATCACAGTAAAGATACCACAAAACACTGCCTATACGCCCAAAATCCAGATTACAGCACAGAAACTAGTTACCTAAAACTGATTCTTTTTCCATGATAAAAAACTATGCATATTCTGGGAAATTTTTGTAAGGATTCACATTGAAAAAAAAATTAACTTTTAAGGTAATTTCTATTTTGTGACAAGATCCAGAATTTAGATATAGTCTAACTTCGAGTACCAGGTACGGTTCTCCTGAGTTATCATGAAGAGAGTCTGGTTACCGGCAGGTGTACCGGTACAGAAAATGCGACAGAAAAATATCACTGAATGAAGTTAAGAGGTTGGTTCAGTCAATAGATGTATCTGAAATCAGGTTTGGAAAGTATCTTACTGCTACGCTAAGCTCTTTTCTGAGATATTGCCAAATATTAACGCTAATCACATTAATAAATGACGTTTTTACTAGCCTAAACCGCTAAAAACAAAAATGCTGAGAGGCTCGTAAAATCAAGTGAGATTAAAGTTGGCAAAAAATACGCGAATGATATTCTCCAACACGTAAATAAAATCGAGTGCTAAGTACCGCCCGCTGCAAAATGCTTCACTCAAAGTTTATAGTTTTCAATAGATAATGCTTCTTCATGAGATCTCATCATGGATTTGGATATTTCTAGCGGTGTGATTACGAGATAATGGCTGTCGATTATTTTCTTGCCCAATCAGCATAAACTGTTTATGGGATCCAGCTATTGTTCTTTGAAAGAAAAGGCTTTCTCATAAACCAACTACCACATCATACACATAAAGCAACTATCGACCAGACGCTCCATAGAGCACCATGGCTCTCGATCAGTTCTTTCTCCTGCAGCATGTCAAGTACCTTAAAAGTGTCAAGTTCGTCTAACTGAATTTGTTAGACACCATATATTTGAGCTACTTGTACATGTTGAAAAGTGGAAATTATTTAGTATGAAAGACTTGGATTGCAGTTTAGCCATATGAATCATTCATTGAATTAGATAGAAATTTTAGAGAAGTGATTCTAAAAAAATCATTTACGGTGGAGACGAGTGGGTCAACGCTATATTATAATATTAGTTAATACATCGTGTTGTCTACTCCATATAGAGAGAAACTCGATTTATGGATTCAGCCACTTAAATATATAAGATCATGATCCAGATAAACATAATAACCATATTTATATTCACAGCTGGATTTCAAGTAAAGCTATCAGATGTGCAAATCATGAAAGTTTTTATGTGAGGCCAATCCCCTCCCCCCTCTCCCTGCTCCTCCACATAAATAGTTAATTTAGAAGAACATTTTTTATTTCTTTGAGGGTCACGCTTTTGTGTAAACAATGGAAATTTTCTACGTACAAGATATGGAAGAAAAACCGTATTATTCTATTTCTATATTGAGTAGATGCTCACGGATGAAGGGGACAACTAGCTCAGCCGATGCTCACGGCATGCTTTATTTGTGTTGACAATGTGTCCTATCACAACAGAAATACGCAATATGTATGCTGCCCCAGATTTTTCATAAACAAACTTGAAGGGAAACACACACACACACACACGCACAAAATATGCTATTGTTGGAAGCTGCGGTATGATAATTTATTTACATATTTATGTTTTCAGACCAGAAGCATCATTGATAAATCATTGTTATCTACATCTATGCATAAATTTCTAATCTCCATAGTTGCAGCTTAGGTGAACGGCATTTGGTGTGTGTATGTGAGTGTGTTCATTTCTATATACTACTACTATATCGCCGTTCACATCCTAGTGCTTAGACTTGGACGCCTCAGCTGCCTCTCGGATGTTCACTGATAGTCGCCTCCTCTTTGTCCTGTCTTCTTTTATTGACCTCATTTCTAAAGCATAATACTTATTCATTTGTGTCGATGTTCTTTATGTATATTTCACATCACTATTAACTATAGTATCATGATTACATTATTATTATCATCATCATCATCATCATCATGACCATCACCACAAACTTTAATATCAGTATCACTAATATCATCATAGTTATCTTTGTCTGCCTCAAAAAATAATCCACAGATGTTAAGGATTTTGTTCTTATTTTTTGTACAGTTGTAGCTCAGTGATTTATGTTTTTAATAATGCAAAGCAACTGACCTATCTGGAAGTTTACTGAAGGTGAATCCCCTCACAGTAGAGCATTTGTTCCATGCAGAGTTAATCTTGACGCCTTGACATCTAAGTGGCTCATTATTGAAGCCATTTTGATGGAGGTTTAGTCCAAACATTTAGTCGAGTTGGTCTTATAATGGTATTTTCATCGAAAATAGTTCTTTTTCGGGGCTTCATATCCAGATCTTGATTTACAGATCCCTTGTTTTACATTTTAGTGAGGCATAAGACTGGCCTAGGTAAAGCTTCAGATACTTTCTTTTTAAAAGATAAAAGCTTAAGAGAATTGTTTTTGTATTCTTATATTATAGACCAGGATGACACGCATAGGTGTGTGGCAGTGTGCAGAGGTATCAACATTCGGTAACAGCAACACGGTGTAACTGACGTTACGTCACTGGCACAGCGAGTTTAAACGGAAAGTATTTTTTAAGTAATTTGATATGCTTACTATTGCACCTGACATCTCTCTCTCTCTCTCTCTCTCTCTCTCTCTCTCTCTCTCTCTCTCTCTCTCTCTCTCTCTCTCTTCACAAGATGACCATCAGCCAATCTTCTACCAGGAAGGGCCACTATGATAAAGTGGTAAAAGTGGTCATCACCCTTTTAATGAAAGTATAATTGAAAGTTATGCAAGAATTTTGCACTTTTTTAAAGATTTGAAATTATGCATAGTTGCTCCATATAAACCTATTTGAAGAAAATTGTCGAAATTTCGAGAAATCATGCAAAAGTCTTATAAATATGTAGCAAGAACCTTTGGAATAATCCTGAAAAACTATGTATGGTTAGGAAGTGATGCAAAAAAAAAAAAAACATGCTCAAAAGTTGAGAGCCAGCTATATGTAACTAACACTGGCAGGCCTGATTGGGGAGAATAGTGTGATATCCATCTCACTTGCAATTTTTCATGCTAACCTTAGTCCAGTCAGACAAATGTGTTCACATAATTCTCTTCGCATCTTAATGCACATGAGGCATGCATTTTGTTCATCTATGGCTATCAGTCGACTGCGAGAATTTCCAATGTTCTTGTGCACCATACAGTTCAAGCTCGACTTCCTCCCAACAGCAACAATTCTCGGACTGATGCTAGCATTAGAACACCTACAACATTATGGAAGAGAAAATTCTTCACTATAGTTTAAATAATCTTTGCAAAATTACAGCGACGGGCCACCAAAAACAGCTCATCTTTATGATTGCTTCAGTCAAATTAGTTTTCGGAACAATTCCTACCACAACTTCAGTGACATGCTATTAAAATGAAAATTAAAAAAAAAATTGAAGGTTTAAACAACCAGGATTCAACAAAAAAGGTTAGCATGAACTAACACAATCATAGGAGCAGAACAGTATACAACAGGATAAAAAGGGTTGATTTAGGTCGCTGGACCCTGAATTGTAATGTAGGTTACAGACTAAGTCAAACTAAAAAGAAATTTTTTCTCGATTGTGTTGCTCATTTTGAAATAGGCCGGAAATGTTAGACACTTGTTAACATGTTATCTAATAAATATTCAAACGAACACTCACAATGGGTAGTTTCTCCCACAGATTCGATCAGTTTCCACGCTGGACAACTTGCCGCCAACTGCCTGCCAATTCGCTAATGCCCCGTGATTTAAGGATTTACTTATCCTACTTAATTTAATTTGTAACGACACCGGGGTGGGCTTGAAATACGCACTCTCTTTCTCTCTCTATCGCTCTCTCTCTCTATCTTTTTCTCTCCCCCTCTCTCTCTTTGTCCCTCTCTCGCTCTCTTTCTCTTTATACGAAACTCTTTGTCTATCTATTTATCTATCTATCTACCCATGTACTTATCTACTTATCTATTCACTCCCCTTCCTCCCTATCTCTCTATTCATTACTCATTTATCTATCTGTCTGTTAATCTATCTGTATGTCTAATTATTGATCTAAATATTTTTATCCTTAAGAACTTACATACTGAAGCAACTATTTCAAGACAAAGTTTTTCTTTGCTTCTAGTTCTTACAGTAAACACAAGACTTGACAAGCAAAAATCGTTTCCGGTCAGTCAGTTTCATAACAAATCAAAAAGTCAAACTAAATTGCAAACTAAAACCAAGAGAAGAGAGACAGATGTAAATGACGAAACGTTTGAATATTATGAATGAAACATTTGATTAAAAATAAAACATGTAGCGAAATGTATATCGCTTCACTACCGATCTCTTTATCTCCCTTTAACCTCTGCCCCGCCCCCCCCTCCCTCCCTCACCTCTCTCTCTCTCTCTTTCTCTCTCTCTCTCTCTCTCTCTCTCTCTCTCTCTCTCTCTCTCTCTCTCTCTCTCTCTCTCTTTTCCTCTCTCTCACTTTCTCTCTATCTCTCGCTCTCTCTTTATCTCTCTCACACACACACTTATTCTCTAATATTGATTTAATAAGTGGGATGAACAGTAACTAAATTGATTGGCTTCGAACATTATTTTTTTCCTTTCTCAGATGTTATCTAAATGTAATTGTGTTAACCCAAAACCTTGACTTTAATCAAGTTAAACACATCTTTAATATTAACATCTAAAGATATCTATCACTGCGATAGGAGCTGAAATCGATAGACTACCCTTTCTCTGATAATGATCTCAAGATTTTGAAAAGGAAAGAACAAAACTTTTACGTCAGAGCTGTGTTTAATAGATAAAATTCACTTCAGCTACCGGCATTGAAGAGCTTGGAACCCTCGAAAGAAAATCCCTGGAGATCTCAAAGCGTGCTCTTTACCATACAACCACCAACGCTGATTAAAAACACTTGAGCTCTAAATATATGACATAGCCCAGTTTGCCTATGAATCATCTTGATAACACTTTGGACTATGAATTTTGTTTAAATTTTGCAGAATTTTTTTTATTACATACATAACGGTCCAATTCAATGTTACAAAGCATATTCGACATTGCAATGTAATGAAGTAGTGAAAGTGAACTAGCTAGATAAGATAATGGAACACACGACAGGGTTGGATAGCTCTGGCACATCGAATCGTGTATATGGTAATAACGATAACCCACGTAAATA
Source organism: Elysia crispata (assembly GCA_033675545.1). Classification (NCBI taxonomy): domain Eukaryota; kingdom Metazoa; phylum Mollusca; class Gastropoda; family Plakobranchidae; genus Elysia; species Elysia crispata. Next base: position 93,332 of record JAWDGP010007673.1, on the reverse strand, counting down.
GAAGGCTTTATTTTCTTTAAAAAATCCTGTTTATGTCCCTTTAAGAAGAGAAGTGGAACCTCAAAACTGCGTTTTGTTAACATTCCAAGAAAGTCAATTGTTGATATCTCGTTCTTATGGCTTTTATTTTGCAATTATTAAAAAAAAGTGATGAGGATATGGTCATGAGGGTAAAGTCACAGTGCAAGTTAAAGTTTCTCCATCAGTGCTCAGGTGTGCTCCCTGTGCTAGCTGATAGAAGAATACGGCATAAATATTTCAGCTAATTCAGAAATTATCAGAAAGAAATTTACTTTGTTTTAAGTTTGTGAAAGTTTTTCTTGTTTAACTAAGTGTGTGTCTCAAAATGAATAGAAAACATTCCCCAAACACCTAGGATACATATCGTGCTTTACCGGTGATTACCAAACCATCTTATTCATGTAAGAGATTTTCTTAGGGGACGTTTGGCAGTTTAGAGCTACTACCAGCCTAATTTGTTCTAAGAAAAACTTATTATTGCTCTTTGATAGGTTAAGAACAATTTTGATTCAAATCTTTTTTCCATCGCTTTGGGTAAAGCTAATTTATAGCCATATATCCTTCCATATTGAGCAAACCTAATCTTACGCTCACATTTCAATTTAATGACTAAAAAACTAAAATTATTTATTGCCCAATATTTCCACCGAAGCATTGCTGTGTAGCTTAGTTGAACCATTAGTCTTTGTTGACTTTCTCGCAAACATGCTTCATGTATTTATTCATAGCTGATCCCTGCCTGTATAAAGTAAGTTGAGATAAGTAGTTGCCCCTACCCCCCCCCCCCTCCTCCCTCCCCCCATCCCTTTTTTAATAGATTCAAGTCAGCGTTTCCTTTATCCAATGTAAATTGTTCAGATCTGTAAGGAACTGCAATGAAACTCGACAAAAACACAGTAAGATCTGGATTCCCAGTTTAATGGTGGCACATGGCTTATGAAAACACCAAAAAAAAAAAAAATGAAATTAATTCTCATGTCAACAAGTGGAGTAAGTGAGGTCAAAACAATGGCAATGATAACACTGGTGATTACATTGGCAATGATTCTTGAAATTTACGGAGCTATGACGATGAGGAGGATGGCAATGAAGATGAATTAAGGGCAAATAATTAGTTTAAAAAAAATATTGGCATCACGTACTGGTCAAATATACAATGGTGATGACGTCGTTGAGGATGATTATGATGATATTGAGGCGATAATAATGAAAAGGGGGATGGACAACGACAACGATGGCGGCAATAAATAACAGGATTGAAAAAATATGATACAAAACCAGTAATGATGTAATCCATCTACTCTATTGTAATGGTGGTGTGAACGTGGTGTTCTTAATGACAGGATAAAAATAGCCATGTCTCGAATGCCGCTTCCAGCTCCGCAGTGAAGTCCCTTTTTCCGACTTTGGGCTAAGTCCAGTAGATTTAACCAACTACTATTGACGTAAATATTCTCCATGATCCACGATCCTCAAACTTTGCAAAGGGAAGAAGTTCAGCCCCAGATCTTCAAGATTTGATTTGCACTCGATCGTTTTGAACAAGAATCTAAATTAAACAAAATCATCACGGGGAGACTAACTTATTCTCAAAATTTTTTTTTTTTAATCTTTGTTTTAGAAAAATGTTAACCTGCTTTTACCGATCCTTCAAAAGCAAATCATTAAAGTTATACCACTTTTTTCCGAAAATTTATGCGACACCTAAATTGATTTTTTTAATGGTCTGTGACCATATTTGAAAAAAAAAGGACGAAAAAAGAACTCGGCTAGAAAGATTGAGTTTTTAACCTAGCGATAGATGGCAACAGTCAAGTTAACCCATTGGCGGCATTTTTATTTATTTTTGTCTCAAGAAAAGTTATTCTAAAATGTTCTGTTGTATTTCCAATCGTTCCATAGTTAAGTCTCCTGAGTTCCTGAGTCTGTTTTGATAAGACAATGTCACAATTTGAAATTTTGGCCGTTTTTTTTCGCATTTTTCTTTGTCATTATTACCATTAATGCGTTATAATGATTCACTCAGTAATGAACAGGCAATATGCACAGATCTTGTTCAAATTTCTTTATAGAATGAAAATGAAGGGTAGGAAGCATGTTCAAAGCAAAACTATCCTATATTTCAAAGTGGTTCTTGTATTACAATCAGTGATTTGTTCAATGATACAAAGTTATTGATGGTACAGTAAATATATGAGGAATAAAAATCACCGCATATTCGAGCGAAACTTTTATTTTGATCATAACATATTACATAAATTATGATGGAAACAAAAATTCTTTTACGTACTTATAATTTTATACTCATTTACACAAAATGTGTTTGAAATTAATATTGAAAATGATTTTTCGAAAGTTTGATAGTGTGATTAATCTGATAAAATCAAATGGGGAAAGTTTGACAGCTTCTTAGATCAAATGTCTTTTGGCAAACCTGATGCACCCTTTTTTAAAAGGATTTTATATATAATAATATTTTTTTTTCATCATGAATCATAGAAACTGGCTGTAAGGTCTTTGTCTAAATCTATTTTAAGACATAAGCACTGATAGGAGACATAAGTTCCGCACTTCGTACACCAAAAATTTTTCACGAAAAAGAAAGCGTGAAAAAGGAACATTGAAGGTGTGCGCTAGAAAGTTCGTCCTGAGATTTGGCACGGATCATTCCCCATGAGTTCGAGACCCATGCCACCCGGGCGGAGAGTGAGTCACCTGTGGGGTCTCAACTTGTCAACCCCGCTCCAGCCCGCGGAGATTTATTTGAGTTACTGAAAACAACTGTGATCACCTTGTCTATATCAAACAATCAACTGAGCACTGATTTAATTCTTGAGAACACATGGATTCATTGAACAATAGTATGTGCCATTACAGATAAATATCCATAGAACGTTTGCGCTGATGACTTCCATATTATTAAATTGAGTTACTTTTTTGTTTCTTTAAGTGAACGCATATTAATAATATAAAACAGGGTTTTCTAAGGATTGGATTTTTTCGGGAAATTTCTAGAACTTTTATGCAAGTTTCTAGACATGAAAGCGACTTTGAGTCTATTTCCCTCTTCAAACTAACGCTTTGGATCTGATATTTAAGTTGCTGCGATATTTTTTTTTCACTAAGATAATAAAACTGTCTCACTGGAACGTGCTATAGTTAACTCCTGTCAATACAAGAGCTGGCTGACTCAGTACTTTAAAATAAAATAAAAAATTATTATAAAGCATATAATTTCCAAGTTTTAAGTCAAAACCGTGCATTAAATGTTAAATTTTATTTAAGGGAAAGCTAGACAGCCAATACTAAGCATCAATATTTGTACATAGGGTCAGTCGGAATGATCTAAGGGGCTAAAATTTGGGTCTACATGTATGGAGAAAGAGGGCTTCACTCGATATCGATAACGAAATGGTATCATTTACAGGTTAGATGGTGAGGTAGGATGAGTCTACAGTAAAAATCGCAAGTTGAGAGGCAGGCATCAATTTCATAGTACAAAGGGGAAGACTAAAAAACAGAAGGTTCTGTTGGTGGTTCTGTAACATGAAGAGAGAAATAATCGATTGAACATTGTGGAAAATTTTCAAAAAATTATGGACACAACATCAAACATTTTAGATGATATAAGCTGTCCTTTGAAGAAAAGGACTGAAATGTCAGCTTTAATTATTGCTTGTACACGGTGATATCACAAGTTTCAATAAAAGTGATTCATGTTTGCTTAGCATACTACACAGTTAAAAGATCATTATCACGATTATTGTTATTATCATTATCATCATTTTCATTATTATCATTCTCAACATCAACAGGATCACCAATACTATCTGTATGAGCATCCTCATGAAACATTATCAACATTTTTTTCTTCAAAATCAAGACCAATGAGAATTTGCCTCTTTTGTGTAGTTCAACAAAAGTGTTTCTTCAAGTTTTGTCAGACTAGAACCTTTAGCTATTAGTCACTCCAGCACTCGAAGTGTAAAAGTTCCTCAAAAGCCGAATCACAGACATACGCTGGATGGGAGATAATTCCCAAAATGTAATTAAAAAAAAACACAATATCCACCAAAGCAAAATTCGCACCCTTGATCTGCTTCTGGTCAAGTTGGCAGCGGACGATCGCAATAAACGTAGAGAAAAACTCTTCATCTTAATCTCTCGTCTTCACCCTTCAATTGTCGGGAGTTGCTAGAAAAGAGAGAACTAATAATTATTGTCTTCCTTCCTGTAACAATAGTCCACACTGACCTGATCGCCGAAACATGTGAGACACAGAGCTTTGTCTGTTTCCTCGTAGCTACCCTGTATCAATGTCCAACTTAAAGCTGTGCTTCACCAACATGTGCTGTCCAATATGCTTGAGATCATTTTTGTAGCTCAGCTTAAAACAATCAAATAATTTGAAAATCAGTCGACCAATGTATTTACCTTTCAACGCATTCAGTAAGTACACTCGGAAAACATTCACTGTTCACGAAAATTGATTTTGCTCGTGAGTTTTAGTCTAATCTTTTTCTTGGCTTGACTCAAACCGAATCGACTCAGGATCGGTCTAGATTGCAGGTCTAAATCGTAGGACAAGAAGGTGAAAACTAACGTAGACGTCAATTTTCACAAAAAAAAAAATTTGAACAGGATAGTTTTTTTCAAATTCAAGTCTAGAACAGAATAATGATAATACAACGACAAACATTTTATAAATAAAACTTTGTGCTCACATGACCAACCACTTGTGCAGAGATGCCTGGGACCCACGCAGCAAAGATAGGTCAAATGCTTCTCTTCTTATTTTGTGCTGTCAGGTTGGCCTTCGAATTGGGAGTCTTTATTTCAATGCCAAAAAGCATTATTTTAGTTTCTAGATTTAATTTTAAAAACTTTTTTAAACAAACACTGAAAACTTTGACTCAGCGATTTCATTACAACATTTCCTTGTCTGCTAAGAAGATAAAAGAGTTTATTAATCATTGACAAATAATCCAGATCTTTGACGCTAGCAGTCTCAGATTAGGCAACTGGCACGGTGTTACATCTTCATGTAGATGTAGATTAGGTTAAAGCTGGGCTTTAAGTGTCTGACCTTTGGAGCATCATCTTTCTTGATTGATGTTAAAAACATCTTTTATGGCAATGTATGGGCTACACAACAAGACTTTCATATAGGATGTAAAAACTGGAGGAAGACCTAGACAGGCCCATCACCAGAACAAGCCTTCGTTGCTTCAGATGTCACGTCTAGCCGAAGGATAAGAGAAATAGAGACATTCACACTGTGCACACAGATTACAGAGTACGGAACTGATCAGCTCAATAGTATACAGAGTAATGTTAATGGTTCACACAAACTGACTCCATCATGAGGAATGTCTTTCCGAAATCAAATATCGTCTGGCCTTTTGCCAAAATAAAAATAAAAATAAATAATTTATGGTTATGCACACTTTTGATTTGTTTCTGGCAGATCAAAAATCGATGATAAGCTTATAGCGGTCTAAGAAAACAGTGTCTTTAAGGTGAGTTCAGAAATTTGCTTTACCTTGACAATGATTATGGCTTTTCTACACGGTCTCTCTTGAATAAGGACACAAGTAGGTGCGTTCTGCCGGAGATAGTGAGATCGTTACAAATTAAAATCCAGCCTCGACCAATGTTTCTACTTTTGTGTCGTTTCTTCTCGTCTCTATAGGACCCGTCTTAACTTACATTTTTAGAGAAAGTTAAACGTCCTCTGCAAGGATCGTTGAATATTCAAAAAGGAGATGCATTTGAATTCATCTTTATGATTAAAGTTTTTCTTTAATGAGTGATATAATTATTTGTCCCATTAAAGAAACGATGGTTTTGTGAGTTAAACATTATATTTGAACTCGTTGTCCGTATTCTTATAAACATATAACCAAACGAGCAAATAGAGGTTATATTATCGTACATTGCACTGTGAGAGCTACACAATTTCTGCAGCACTTGTTTGTATCATAGGAAAAGGGGCATGAGATTTTTTTTTTACGACCAAACTATATAAACTTTCAATTGATTCATGGATATTTTCTTTCTAATTCTATTGCTGTTTGTTTCGGCGCAACGATTTGGAACTATTTGCACTAGCGAACCAAAAATACCTCCGCTATGTATGCAAGCTGATAAGGTGCTATTGTTATCTGCAATCTCCAAATCTTTTTACAATCGATATGTGATCGCCAATATTTTGAAGGCCAGAGGCCCGTGCCAGGAATGTTTGCAGAGCCATAGACAGGAAACAGCAAGACACTGCTAGCGTTCCCTCGGCCGAGAATAATGGATTGGTAAGATCCATGGTGAGGAGCTTCCAGCTGAACGGCGCAAAACCGTAAACCGCTGTCTGGATGTCGGCAGGTCTGGCGCTCCCAAAGTTGCTCCTGGTGCAATGTACAGAGCTAGCAGCCGAACGGGAGGAACCTGAGCCCGGGTGACGTCCTGACGTGTACACACCGTTGCCAAGATCGTGACCGAGGGGCGAGGTTTCCGGGACAGGTGTAGTGGTCTTCAGAATGTCCAGGGGATGGCCGAAGTTACAGCCGTAGCCGTAGACAGCCTCTACAACAGGTGTGGATTGGTTGACAGACGCCATATATTCATCCGCCAACTCAAGAGTGCAGCCCAGGGCAAAGACACTGTACACACAGGTGATATAGTTTGATGTGACGCTGGTAGAGAAACACAGAAAACTCAAGTCATAGGAGATTATAAAAAAATTAAAAAAATAATAAAAAACATGCATATATAATTATATAATTATTTAATAGGTATAGTTACTTTATCTAAACAGATAACATTTTATCACCCTTTAAGATTATTGTTCATAGTTTGTCTTTTGGGTGTAGACAAGGCTTCAAGACTAAAAAAAAACCGTACTTTTAACAGTTGTAACAGCTATGATCGTGCTGAAAAAAATGTCACTGTTTAAAACCATACATTATGTATGTATGTATGTATGTATGTATGTATGTATGTATGTATGTATGTATGTATGTATGTATGTATGTATGTATGTATGTATGTATGTATCTATATATATATATATCTATATATATATATATATATATATATATATATATATATACATATGTGTATGGGTAAATTGTGTGTGAAACACATAGCTAACGATGCACGAGAGTAATCACTCAAGTCATAGAGAACCATTTTTTTGGTAAACAAAACCGAAAACCAAAAAAAAAAAAAAAAAATCTTAAGCGTAATAGACAACTCGGACAACTCTAAATGCTCTAGGGGAAGAGGAAAGAGGGTTATGTTGCTCTTGAGAAAGGAAGGTGAATCTTAGAAAAGCAGAGAACAGAAAACAGAAATTTGAGAGAGGATCAGTTCAACTGAAGGCATCAGAACGTAGAAACAGACAGGATAGACTGTAAAGTGTAATTAAACCAAGTTGAGAAGCACATTAAAAAAAAAAAAGCACGGTTCAGCTCTTTAATTTGCAAAACATTATACCGCACGTCGCCTTTCGGCTTTGCGCCTCCATCAAGTTTGAGAGCGTCTCTACACCTTTTTTGTTTTTACTGTGCTTTGCAACTATTCATCAAGTTGTACTATATATTCAATTTTATTTTGCGTATTTGATTGGACAATATCGGATAAGAGCAGGTCAGTTCATAGAGTCTGAATTGCAATAATTCAATGAAAACAGGTGAAGTTCCACTAGACATAATGCTCAAGAGAAAGCATGTTAGAACACATAGAGAAATAATTAGTTGTCAATTTAACGCTAAAGAGAGCAACTCCACATGAGTTGGAAATAAAGTGAAATTACTCAAAAGAAGATGAAGGAAAAGGAAGAGGTTAGTTTTGTTAAACCAGAAGAACCAGAATCAACTTAAAGTTAGACTTGGCTTATATAAGACAAAGCAGAGGAGAGTGAGTCTCAGTTTCAAGTTAAATGTGACGGGAAGCAAAGAGGCGTGGGAAGATAAAAAATAAGAAACTATTTACACTCGGTGTGTACAAAAATGGAGATAAACACTAGATGCAAAGAGGCATGAGAGTTGAAGAGAGAGAGAGAGAGAGAGAGAGAGAGAGAGAGAGAGAGAGAGAGAGAGAGAGAGAGAGAGAGAGAGAGAGAGAGAGAGAGAGAGAGAGAGAGAGAGAGAGAGAGAGAGAAGAGGAACTGAACAGACACAAGTTGCCCTCAAGATATTTTACACCATTATTGCGTTATTGGCATGGAGAGATGCGTACAGAGAAAAGGAAGCACATTATAATGTACGTAACAATTTGAAGGGAGAAAAATAAGATTAGGCAACATAAACCGGACTTGCCAGCAACGAATCACTTGTAAAGAAAGGGACTTATCAAGAATTGTCGATACCATCATTAAGTTAATACCTTCTCCCACAATGAGTTCATTTTCTCCACTGGTAACCGCAGTATTAATGGCATGTCCTCTGACACCTAACAGCTAATTTTGTTAAATCCAAAATTATAGAAAGAGCCTCCTCTCTCTCTCTCTCTCTCTCTCTCTATATATATATATATATATATATATATATATATATATATATATATATATATATATATATATATAATGGAGCTAGGCGAAAAATGAGGACCATCTAACCGAACATTTCTAGACCACCTAAGCACGTCAAATTTGGCATAAAGTTGTACCTTGTCCTAAAGATTGGAGTGGCAATATTTTTTTTTCAACAAAAAAGTGTTGTTTTTTTTTAATCGAAAAGGCAAAAATGTAATTATTTTTCTTAAAAGAAAAAGACGAATGTGGGAACCACTGCTTGTAAGCAAAGTTTGCCTGAGAAGGCAGGAAGTAAACTAAAAGTAAGCATACGATGTAGGCGGCGGTAGATATAAAAGCGTCTGGAATAGATCTACATGTTATAGTGCAAGACCTAAATAATGAATCTAAAAAAGTTACTTGGCCATAGGTTCTAGATCTAGGGCCTTTACTCAAATCAAAAGCTATTTTTAGGCTTAGCATTTCAAAAGTTCTAGATCGAGATTTTGTGTTTAGATTAAGAATTATTGAGATATTTAAATCTAGATTCTAGGTAAAGATAGACAGGTGGAGGCCTAAGTGAAAGAATAGTTTATCGCCATGTTCTAGAATCTATCAATATGTACCCTCATAATCCAACATCTTATAGAAGAGTCTATCTTCGTAGGCCAATATTTAAAGACAGAAGTGTATATTCAAAATCAGACATTTACGAATACAAGATTCTATTTTTAAATACCAGCTCTATGAATTGAAGAATGTATTTTCATCATATAACGTTTACAGACTGATGAGGTTATAATTATAGTCAACATCTACAGGTAGGAGTGTCTTCCTTCATAACTAACCATTTGCAGATTTTAAAAAATCTATTATCGTAATCTAAAAAAATCAGATCGAAGACTCTTTCATACAGATGTAAGATATACGGAGAGAAAAGTCTGGTGATTAATATAATATATAACAATATTGAAGATAATCTGTCTGCATAATATAAGTCTACTGATGTCCATTTATTATCCAACGTCTTCTGGTTTGAGGATTCTGTCTAAATAGTCTGACATCTGCGGCTAGAAAAGCCTTTCCGGATAAAAACAAAATTTAAGGATAGAAGAATCTAACTTTGTGATCTAACATCTAGAAAATAGATAGCCAATCTTCATAATCGTAAGTCTAATAAATCTAGGATCTAAGGATAAAGAATGAAAGGTTTGTCTTTAGATTATAAGGAAAAAGGATTTATTTTCTTTAGAATCATTTGCTCTTGGAGGTGAAAAGATATCTTAATACTTACTTGTCATTTTTAACAAGAATGAAAAGATAAAAGACGAGATATAAGGATAAATAAAAAAAAACGGATATGTAAAGGGGACAGCTTACAAAATTACTGTTGTTCAACAAAAGTTAAATAGATAGAGAGGAAGCAAAAGAAATTTAGATGAGCTGAGGAAGCAGAGTGGAAGAAATTCAGTCAGGCACACACATTTAAGCACACAAGCAGCGTGTATAACTAGACAAAGATCAGAGCTGATCGACAAAACAGGCCGAGCTACGCTAAACCGCGAGACGTCTAGACCAGAGCCTCTTACCCGGTTATCTGATCCCTGTACTTATGTTTGCCCTGGTTCTACTCCATTGTCCAGACTCACGGACAAGATGAGCCAGTTGAACTCATATAATGGCATGATAAAATCGATGCTTATCCAGATACACTCGGTGGAAAGGATTCGTGCTGTTCCTGGAAGTCCTTCTCTCTAACTTTATGCTTTTATAACACAAAGACCATTTTCAGTATCCGGTTTAGAAAAAAATTACAGAAAAAAGAGGATCATAAAATAGGCACCGAGCATGTTTCACATGAAAGCTAACATAATGAAAATAAGGTTCAAAGAATGGGACTACAGTTCGGACAATAGGACCGGAGACGGATCTCAACATATAAGGTTAGATCCTGGGGTTCATAAAAGCAAAACTGAGAAATCTTTCATAAGTTTTAACAATATGGGCTCAGAATGTTACATACAGAGGCAAAACGCTGTGCTTGATCATTGCTGTTGAAACTGGAATCTACCATTTTTATCAGCTTCAGGGAAAAAAAATAAAGTAAGCCAGTATCTTCTTATGCGTATTGTTCATTGTGTGTGCCTATTTAAAAAATAACCTTTAAATTTAGTAGTTAATTGTTTTGCAGAGCTTCTATGCTGAACAAATAATTATGTCAGACTTAAGTAGTAAAGAAAACTATTATTTAATAAGCCTCACACTTAATTGATCAAAAATATGATACGGATTGAATGCATGAGACTTGGGTCCCAATATATTCTTGATGGGTTTTTGTGTAGTGTTTTTCCACTCCAACCAATCAGAATTTGGTGGTGATTTCATTTCATACTCTTTGCAGTTTAGCCGATGTTTGCAAAAGTTGGATTCAAACTCAATGTACTCAATTAAATTCTCAAGATGCTCATCTCGCGTGCGCAACAGCGTCACAAATAATGCCCACTAGGTGGCCTCCGCATTCCACGAACATCTACATCGAGCACATTGCCTTTGCGGCTTAATTTTGTACCGTCGTAAATTCACAAAACAATAACTATGGCGCCGAAAGTGCCCTTCTCTTGTCTATTAACAATACTATTCTCTTCTAGCATTAATGACATCAATTTCATTTCTAAGCTGCTAAGCTGCGAATCTGAAAAAAAAAATTTTTTTACTTTACATTCTGAAACTCTAGTAGAGTTAAGACTAACGCCCTCAAGCCGTTTTAGTCACTAAATCTCGATGCAGATTAATAAAATCTTTCAATGCTACATGATGAGTAATTGTACTTAATGCTCTAGGGATTGTGTCACCAGAGGCACAAACTTAGTGCCAAGGCTGATAGACAGTAAAGATTAATTTAAGGTAAAAAAAAAGTGCGCATTAGCACAGGTCACATTAAGTTGGAATAATCAGATCTTGTTTAATACAGATCTTTATGATTGCAACCGTTTTCTGCGAGGCAGTGATCATAATTCAGAAATAACAATACACATGACATAAATTATACTCTGTTAGCATCATTGGTGTCTGGAATAATATTGTTCAAATTTTGTGCATCGTTTTTAGCTTATCCTTTATGGAGGACGAGGACTCCAAACGTACATTGTGAGAAAATGATTTAGGAACCTACCTGCACCAGACCTGCTTTGTGAGGAAATGATTTTTGAAACCTACCTGCAACAGGCCTGCATTGTGAGGAAATGGTTTTAGAACCTACTACACCAGACCTGCATTGTGAGGAAATGGTTTTTGAAACCTACCTACACCAGACCTCCATTGTGAGGAAATGGTTTTTGAAACCCACTACACCAGATCTGCATTATGAGGAAATGGTTTTGGAACCTACTACATCAGACCTGCATTGTGAGGAAATGGTTTAAGAACCAACCTGCACTAGACCTGCGTTGTGAGAAACTGGTTTAAGAACCTACCTTCATCAGACCTGTGTTGTGAGAAACTGGTTTAAGAACCTTCCTGCACCAGACTTGCGTTGTGAGAAACTGGTTTAAAAACCTACCTGCACCAGACCTGCGTTGTGAGAAACTGGTTTAAGAACCTACCTACACCCGACCTGCGTTGTAAGAAACTGGTTTAAGAACCTACCTGCACCAGACCTGCGTTGTGAGAAACTGGTTTAAGAACCTACCTACACCCGACGTGCGTTGTAAGAAACTGGTTTAAGAACCTACCTGCACCAGACCTGCGTTGTGAGAAACTGGTTTAAGAACCTACCTGCACCAGACCTGCGTTGTGAGAAACTGATTTAAGAACCTACCTGCACCAGACCTGCGACTCAGCGGACGGCTTGCTGACATAGGCGAGCTCCTCCAGCTCCTGAGATCGACTCTCCTTACATTTCCCTAGGTTGTCTTCGTACTGGTCCACGCAAGATCTGAATGGATTGCGCCCTGAAAGTTTCCCATATATTTTGAACATGTGGAAAGTTCAAACAATTTATCTATGTTGTCAAGCTGGTTAAAATGGCTTCAAGTCCATCCATTTTGGACCACATTAGTCAATAAAAAAGGCAGGAGCAGTTAAAAAAAAAGTTCAGTGGAAGCCATAAAACTAATGAATACTCTTGAGATAGTCAGCAGTGTAATATTTTTTAAGTCACTCATTTTTCACAAAGGGTAGTTGAGCATAAAGAATACATTTTTTTGTAAATGAAATATTATTAGAAACAAAATAGGGTGTGCTGTTTTAAATCCCCAAAATAGATTAAGAACGTCTCGTGCCAATAAATAGACACATACGTAAGTGTCTCACGTTGGAAATAAATAAGAAAAAGTTAATTTTACAGCAACTAATGTTCATGAACGCACTGAAGCATTCCTTTCCCTTCCCCCCCCCCCTCACCAAAAAAAGATATAAAAAACTCACAAAAAGATAGTAGATATACACAAATTAAGAATGTTTTTAATTGATTACATGCTCACTGAATCAACCAACGCATTACTAATCAAGATGAGTCACAAAATAAAATTATAATGTGTGAAAAACCTATAAAAATCTAGAACGGTGAAATAGGCCAATTATATACCCAAGTTTATTAAGAGAAAGGAGAATGTTATATTTGGAGATTTTTATTCAACAGGGATTCAATATTGCTCACCATGACAAACATCTACACTATCAGATCAGGAACTGATTCACTCACCTCGTCTTGTGACTCTGTCGCCGCAGATGTAGCGCTGTCTGTCCCTGAACGCACGGGAAGCAAACTTTAACTCCCCTTTACATTTGCTCACCATCGGCTGGTAACACTCGGGTGACCGAAAAAACCTGCAGCAAACACACATCCACGTTAAAACATCCGATGTTAAAATGTGCTTCATGTGGTTATTGCTATTGGTGATGATACCGACCACAACTAGGGTGAGGAAAAGATCTTAAATATTAATTCATCCAACATTTGGCTGACTATTTGGTTTGAATATATAAGTTAGTACGTAAGGTCCACCCCACAAAGGTTTTCAAGAGTCGCTGCATGAATTCAGTCCATAATTTTATAGTTTCACTCTGCAGTAGAGAGCTTTTCAGGTGGAGCATTTTGCCTCTTAGCCAGCGGTGCAGAAAGTTACAAGTTTTGAAAACGAAATTTACATTCTTATTACAAATTATTTGAGTATATTTAATTTTCTAACTAAAAATATCCAGTGTTTGAATTTTGATATCGAAAAACTGTAGTTGAATGTTTTGGCGTTAATGAGAATTCAGGACCACCCTGGCAGTTGCGACTGTGCAAAGCGCTGAGCCTTTTATAACTGATTCTATTTTACAAATTAGACAAAGATCGCCCCTTCATACATATACACGAACTCATTAACATACTCTACATCTATTCCTTTCCTCACGTAAAAGTGCATATCCCGGACCTTGATTGCCGGACATCGCTTTAAGAGCGCATCATAATTATAATCAGTCCAAGCCTTTATCTAGAAAGTCGGAAAAAAACACTTGAAGCACCTCTATTGCCCTAAAATTCACTCTTTTTTCACTTTAAAATCATGTTTATCTTATTTTTATCCCCACCATATTTTCTTCATACTTTTATTCTTCTTTATAAACCAAACCCTTTCCCTTTCCATGGGAGAAAAAGCTTTCAGACCTTCCTTTACTAGCCTGAAACCTCGAGCGGGTCCCAAATATACCAATCAGCCTATCGAATCAATCATAATGATATACGACTTGCCACATTCAATAAAATCCTGACTACCAAAAACTCGGGACACATTAGAGAGTTGCCTAATAGGCCCAGTCAAGGTCAGAAATTAACGTGTTCTTGTACAGAGGGAGATGCAGCCTTGAGAAATTTGGTCACAGAGGTTAAGACTTCTTCACCGAAGCGCTTATTGCTAAATGTGTGGCACGTAATCAAGGAATTTTGTTATTCCTTCTAACAACCGTACTTAAGTGAACAAGTCACGATTTCTGTAGGATTTTGTGAACCAAGGAAGATTCTTCATGTTGTCGAGCATTTGCTTTGGCCATTTAGAATCATAAAACTTATACTATCTAAAGAATTGTCTCTTGTGCATCTAAAACAAACTGGTAGTGTCTTGCAAGTAAAATCTTTTTTGTTTATAGTTATTTCCAGACTAATTTTTTGCCTCTGAAAGAAGAATGTTATTGAGCTGCATGATTCACCCAAAGTACACGTAGTTTGTGCAATCAGAAGAAATGGAATCCCCGAAGTTTTTTTTTCTTCCCACGTTAAGACAGTAACAAAAATACATCTGCTTCAAATTAAACGATTTTATAGACCCTCTATTTCTTAATTGTTTATCCATTGTTTCCTTCTTTAATTCTTTTAATTAATCGAAATGCTTAAACCATCTGGAATTGCATGCAAGAAGGGTGGACTGGTTTAAAATGGTAGGGAGAAAAAAGGTCCCCCAGAAAGAGAGTGGGAAAAAGGAAATATCTGCTTAAATAATATATCTTTTTTTCTATACCTCCATCAATATCTATTACTATTTATATAATATCTGTCTATTTATCTATTTGTCTGTCTAATTATCTATCAATGTGATATTCTTCACATCATTTCTCAATCTATCAACGTGACATTTATGGAGATAAACATTTCTTCTTTTGCCTACTGAGTGCATCTTGATTTTCTTAATCTTTTTTTCCCCCAAACTGGCGAGTGTTCCGTTTACACCATAACTGTGTTTGTCAAACCTCGAAATAAAGAACCTGAACAGCCCCTGGAATCAGAACCACTTTACAAATAAAAACATCGCTCTTAAAAACTAACGGCTTTAAGAAGCTCTAGTATTTTATATGAAAAAAAATCGTTAACGTTAAGCATAGAGCTCGCGGAATGAAAGTACTGGCCACTTCCCAGCTTAGCTTAAGGCCTCGTACTCCGGTTCTAAGAAACAAGTAAAACCTTCCGGTAGCGTTTAATCTTTTAGGCTCAGAAGCCTTGCCTGCTATCAACACAGGCCTTTATATTAAACACGTTTTCATGACACAAGAGCTACGTCAATCTGTCTTTATGGTTAGATACCACGGATAAATCACGGTTTATTGGTAAGCTTTATTCTCGCATGAAGAAAGGAGAAAAGGGTGAGGGGAACGGGATAAGATCTGTTTGTTGTATTCAAACAGTCGTTCGGATTGATATAAGAATGAGAGCGTGGGTGGGTAAGAAGGAAATCGTACCCAACAAATGCGTCTACCGGTATGTCGTAAAGGATCAGTTTCGGGTGTTAGAATGATCAGATAGTGATGGTCAACATAGCTCGAATTAAACGGCAAGTGGGATCAGAGTGGAAGAGAGAAAGTGATAGAATAAGGGTGTCTTTCAAAATGGTAGTATTGTAAGGTCAAGATGGAAAGAACTAGGGGTCAAGATGAGAGAAGGGCAGTTCGAAATTGTAAGTCGACAAATTGTAAGGGTCAAGGCAATAACACGAAAAGTACGAAGACGATGTTAAAAGATTGAATGTTGAAATGACACAGGTCGTGATGGTAAGAGGGTAAGGGATAAGGTGGTAAGAAGGCAAAGAATAAAGAGGATAATGGTCAAGATAGTGAAAAGAATAAGATCTATATTTAAAAGTGTTGCCAGGCTGATGAAAAATGAGGAAATAATTTGGGGACACCAAAAGGGTTGACATGTTAAGAAGATATGTTTGACATAATTAGAGGTGATCAGAGGATATTGGAGCTGGACTAAATGTTGTGCTGAATTGTTTATCGTCTCCTAAGTTTCTCGAATAGTCTCATACGCAGCGGGAGTGCTATTCCAATAGAACTAGGAAGATTCAAAGTGGGCTGGAAACAAGAAGAAACGGATGGCGCATCTTTCTTCAATATTAGAGAATTGAAAAAGCATTGAAAGTTCGAGTGCAAGCTGAATTATTGTATGGGAAGTAAGACTGTAGGTGGCGAAATGATAATGATCTCGGCTCGAAACGATGGATTAAGGGTGAAATTTTTGCTTTGAGAGTGGAGAAGTTTAAACAGTAGTGTTGCTTCGAAACATTTTGAAATTTCGCGAGACGGACGTTAGAAAACGAATGCCAAATTAAGATTCATAAGAAAATAAGAAAGGTTTGTTCTAGGTGTTCATGAGTGCTGACGAGCTAGGGTAGACACATTTTTTCTCCGTTTAATGGTCGGAAAAAAAATTCGATAACAGCATTGATTTTTTTACACACACACCCACACACATTTGCTCTGAGGGTGAAGGATTGCAATAGGGAGACAATGAGACAAAGAGGTATTTCGCATCGATCTTGAGTTGTGTTCTAGGGAACTGTGATACTGTAATGTTCGGGGTAGCCCTACTCACACGTTTCTCACAACTTTTATCAAATTCCCAAACATAGTACATAATGGCCTGAGGCAAACTAGAATCGTCTTATTTGCCTTCCTTTTCATCACTCTCTAACCTTCGTGTTGGATTAAAAGAATATTCTACCGTAGTTCTAGCTCTACGTGATCTTTTCGATGATTCTACTCCTCGTTGGGTACTTCCTAATTCACCTTTTTACACATTTAAAGGCTGGAGAAAACCGAAATGTTTTAGCAGATTTCTGAAAGCAATGGTGCGCATGGGTTTATCATCATGTATTTCTGTCTGGCAGCTTTGCTCGAACGTGGATATCGGTCGTAAATCATATTTGTCGTCAACAAATATGACTGAAAATATCATTAACCACTACAAAGATTCTTTGTCAATGAACATGATATTCAAGGCAACCTGTGTTCAAGCAACTAATTAGCGGACCGACTCGTTCATCAGATACACGCATTTCTTTCCTCCTTGCTTTTTTAACTCAAACTACGTAAACGGACAATAATTATTTTAAAAATAAAGTACATGCAGTCCTAAAGTGTTAACCCTCTTCAAGTCTCTCTCATGCTTATCACACGCGCATCTTATCAAAGTTTTGTTTTCCGATTTAATGAAATGGTTCTATTAGTATGTTAGATTCGCTCCAGGCAATGCGAACTTTTCTCTCCAAATCTCTCGATTATTCCACAAAAGAACTAGACAAGAATTTATTCCCTAAAATTGGAAGCTAGCAACTGTTGTAATATATCAATATTGTCCGTTCCTTCCTCTTGAATGCAGTATCAAGATGGCGACATGCATAATCATACAATTGTGATCTCTAACGAAAACAGCCAAAGTACAACGCATATAATTACGACTTGTCATAATCTTCACTTTCCTGATGGTCATATAGAGGTAGAAAAAGTCATGGTTTCATTTCACCGTAACACTTTGATCCACTTATTGGTTGTAAACAAGTTATCGTTCATCGACCCTTAATAACAAGATAATCAAACTTGCAATTTTCTTCTACTTGGAGAGCGGTGTTTTTTTTTGTGGTCGGTATGTGTGGGCAATTTGAAATATTTATTCATTTATACAATGTATTAATTAAAATATTAACATTTATGAGATTCGACAAGATTATCTAGTGGAAGATTAAACTTGAAGACATGTCGTGTCATTTACTAGAAGATATTATGAAAGTAAATGTAAATTTTGAAGATGGAGTGAGCAACCATGTGTGTCTCCATTGAATCAGGCTGGACAAACAATGTTATGTACACAAGTATTTTCACACTAACATTAAGATCACTCTTAGTGATCGCACAACTCGCCAGAACCTGCAGCAAGACGAAATGACTAATGTGTGAAGTCTCGGAGAGAGCCTGCGAGGGCCACCGGCTACCTTTCGGATCTCTTAGCGGACCCTCCACAGACGGCACACGGCACGTAGCACACGACACACGGCACACCTCAGGCGCGCCGAAGAAAATTGAACACCATAATTTAGAGTAGTGCATTCCATAGACGGTATGACACAGCCGTGACGAGACATTGCGTGCCGTGATTTGCTGCATTGCTCGTTTTTTGTGCCGTGTGCTGCCAACATGGACGACTACAAGAGGGAAATTATTGAACTTCTGGGAGACTGACCGCTTCTTCGGGACCCTAAAAACCCGGAGTGTCGTGCTATGGCCTATGGAGGGAGAGGTTTAGTCTGTGGCATAGCACGTGTCGACACGTGCCGTGTGCCGTCTATTGAGGGTGCGCCTTACTTATAAGGTGAGGACAGAGTGACACCTTGTGCCTGCTGTGGATTTTTTGCAACAGAAAACTATTGTGTGGAAGAAGAGAGTCTATTAAAGCTACATCTTCTTTCTCGACCATTCACAGTTCTTTGTTAATAGAAATGCGACTTGTCTGATTAAAAGAAAATTGTTCAAAGTACGCACAGCATTTTTTTTTTATTTCTTTTTCCTTTTAATAGGAATATGCTGATCTTTTTTCAAATGGAAATGGTTTATGATTGCCATGTTGAAAAAGCATAAAATGGCGTGTAGAAAAAATATAATATTCAATTCATTATTTTCTTTTTCTTTCATTTACCCTTTTCCTGAGCCCGCAAGAATTTTTTTTTTAAATATTCCTCAATATTAATTCTCTTTTAATTCCTACTAACAATATAACAGAGTGTTAGGCTATCCATTTACGATTTTATTTTGGCACCAAATGCGTTTTCCTTGACCTCTTTCTTTGTTTATTTGAATCTATAATATTGCATTTTGACAGTCTTTCCACCTCTAGTATTCTCGGTGCACCTTCTAACCCCGAGCATTGTTTGAAGACTATTTTAGCCATAAGACTACACCGGCTGCTTTTGTTAGGTCACATCTTCAGCAAAAGACCTCCTGGGTAAGGCTTTTTTTTTTTTGTTTTAGACCCGGACAAATATTCGTACCAAACAGAAGTGTTTGCTTTTGCAGTGCGCCTGTATAACAATGCTGGAATTGATTAAGTGTGGAGACTGGGAGCAACAGACTATACGGGCCGGATATAAGTCTTATAGAAACTGTGAATTTTAAGTGTTATAAGGTACAGATACGCCACAAAAGAATGGCCGTGTTAGCAGTAAAGACCACAATAGCAACGAACACATTGATTTATCGGTTCATGTTGAACCAATACTTGATTGATTGATTGATTGATTGATTCTGTCATTGTGGCTGACAGGCTCATTGACCTGCCATTTATATGGGGTGCAAAGATGCTATTTCCATTTTTTTTTCAATAATTTTCCGTTAAAAAATAGAATATCATTTAAAAAAAAACCTGTGAACTTTCTTTATAATTATTTTTTTTTAAATGGATAGAAATTTGAAATAGTTCGGCTAACACGCAGAAATAGCGGTCGATAGGCGCAGCCAGTTAATCGAAGTATGTATTTTGAGTAAATTAATTCTAGGCATCACAAAGAGAAAAAATTAGTGTCGCCTGTGGTTCGTTTCAAGAATATTGGAATGCATTTAACAAATACCAGCATAAAAAGGTACAATTTCTAAGCTCTCCTTTACCTAAAAAAATTCTTCAGCTCCATAATTAAGTTGATAAAAATCAGCACTGAAACCGCATTTCACAGAAATAATTATTATTTTAAAACCGAAGGTGGAAATGGGGCCAAGGTGATAGATGTACTTTTCCGTGACCATAACAGGCGATTTTAAAGCTTGTGAGTTCGTGCAAAACAAATCAAGAGAAATAACCCGTTCGAAGAAAGAAATCCTTTGTCAATTTGCAGTGGTACCATCTAGGAAACTTTGCACAACATCGTTTTTGGCGACGCTTTAAGATCATATATACATGTAGTTTCCTTTTAAAATGTACCAAATTTCCTTTACATGTCAATTTTTACATATGACTAATTACTTGATGCAGTTTCCATCATGATCATATTCTTCACATTTCTTTATCTGGAAGCTGCAAAATGTCATATTTATCCAGGTTTGTTTTTGCTTGTGTTTATTTTTTTCTTCACAAATTGAAAGCTCGTCCATCCTGAAAAAAAGTTTTATAGAGAGATTCGAAAACCTGAAATACTCTACTCTAAGCTTTGGATAGCAACGCGAAAAAAAGTAATATTCTGGAAGGGTTAACTGGACGTAAACTAATCATGATTCTCTTTTGAGTTACGCAGATTATCAAACTGATATTATCATTACCTTTATTCAAAGAACAAGACATTCTGATTATTTTTTGCAATTAAATCTCCTTCAAACAAAAGAATTTCCGGAAGGAACATTTGCGTTCATTATTAAACAATTTTTAACTTTATTTACAATAAAATTGGCTGCATGGGCTTTCAGCATTTTTTTTTTGCAAATTACAGGTAACACTAAGAATCGTGTTTCCATATCTATGAGACAGAGAATTGTTAGTATGATAAAACAAGACGTCTGAAGCAGAGATGCGAATAAAGGAGAATAACTATAAACGATAGACGCACAAAAAAACACACACAAAAAAAAAAAAAAAAACAGCTAACAGAAGACATTAACTTAAATGGACTAAAAGAGCAGCCCTCGAATTGTTCTTTTTTATTTGTATAAATTTATAAATTGTTATTTACCATCCGCGATATGTAAAAGATGTGCATCAGTATTTGTTGTCGTTTTTTTTTTCACTGAATATAATCCCAGCATCCCTGGCTCTGTCTCGATGATGATATAAATCAACATGTAATTCTAAAAAAAAAGTTAAGTCTATCTGCAAACTGTTGTAAATGTGCGCTCAACGGTGATGAAATAAATAAATAAATGCATTAGTTGATTAACTAAATTAACTAAAACCAAGAGACAGCAAGCAGACCTGCAGATCTCGCTCACGTAGGTATCGTCATGATAAGAGGCCATGAACTCTGGGGTGATAAACATGTCTGCCGTCGATCTTAAACTCAACTCCAAGCTCTGACAATCGTACAGGCTGCTGGGACAGTTGTAGGTGGCGCGACTTCCAGCAAGCACCAGCGCTGAAACAGTAGAAAAAAAACAAGTTGATTCATTTTAGACTTTTCTTCCATCGCATGGATTTAGAGGTCTGCAAAGTTTTAGTCACTTTTCTTCCAGTGAGTCTAGAGGGCCATCGTGTGAAGTTTATTCTTTTTCTCATACAATTTTTTACCCTCCTACCACAGTCTTTAAGACAGGTTAAAAGAATTCTGGAACTTAAAGCAAGTGTCTAAATTCAAGGCAGCAGTGAAACAAGTGGGATCCCTTCTTCTTCTCTTTTTTTTTTAACATTCCTTATCTCTCTATCCGTTCTATCTTTAGATTTTCTGTTCATACATTCTCTCTCTCTCTCTCTCTCTCTCTCTCTCTCTCTCTCTCTCTCTCTCTCTCTCTCTCTCTCTCTCTCTTTTTCTACGAAGTAATTTGAAACCTCTCTCGTAGCAGCCTTTTGTCTTACCCATGAAACCATCAAAATTACCGACTGAAGACTGAGATAGAAAAGGAGTCAACAACAACAAAAAAGACTCGAATTGATCTCAATCTTGGCGATGAATGTTTCAAGATATACACGTTAGGATTATCACCGTCTGACCTCAATAACTCCCCCTCCTTCCCTCCCATAGCCCACCTGTGTCCACAAAACAATGCAGTGCAACGTGAGTAGGGTCTTTTGCATTCAGTTAGTTCCTAATTACTTTGGATTTACATAATCAAGCATGGAATAAACAGATAACAACTCATGTTTTATCTGATTATGACGCGAAGCAAACGTATAATATTGCTGAGCCAGCCTGCTATATCACTGGACTGGTTGAAGGGTTAGGGGAAAAAATAACATTTTGCTGCTTGAAGAATATTATTGGTCACAAGACGAAGGCCTCAGGAACAGTGAAAAGATGGTTTTAAAAATAAAGATTGTAATCAGATTAGTCGTTTGGGCTCAGAGTTCGAACCTCAAGAATTCTGGTTCCATTCGCATCACGCGCAACCTGGTGTCGTGGTAAATAAATGGGACTGATAGTAAATGTTTCCGTAGAAATTATTTCAGCTGAAACCGATACCGACAATACGTTTATGTCGAGTTTGAAAGTTTTTTAGCGCAATAGAAAAGGACAATCTACGTTGAAATTTTTAAATAATATTATAATCAGAACAAGCAATAGCGCTTTACATAACAAAAAACTCTCCGCTTAAACAGGGTTCAGAAGTACAACAGCAGCAACAATTGCAACAATAGCAACAACAGTAGCAACAGAAGCAACTCGATGTTATAGTGTGATTCCAGACTTTATTCATTCTGAAATAATTAATTTTACTTTTGTACCATCTCAACAATGAACGCCGATATACAAAATGAAGAGAAAGTTTACCCACTGTAAAAAGACAAAAAAAAAAGAAAAGAAAAAACGTTTCATGTCATTGTGTGAAGTATGTTTAAAGGACAATGTCGGTCTAGAATGATTTGATAACCTACAGCATTAGGAACGGCTTGATTTAGACGGCATCGTGTGAAGTATGTTTAAAGGACAATGTCGTTCTAGAATAATTTGATAACCTACAGCATTAGGAACGGCTTGATTTAGACGGCATTTGTGTGAAATTGATGACTTACTTTTGTCTTGGGCATGACTGGTCCGATGCTAAATATATTCTGGAAAATAGTTTTAAATCGATATAAATATCATCAAATGCTAAGTTCTTTTCAACACGACATTCAGTGAACCGTGAGGAGCAATTTTTTCTAATAAATATTGGTCAGGTGGTGGTTTTCCTTCAGGAGTTTTTAAGGAAATCCTCACACTGTGGTGTTGATAAGACACGAACTCCGATGGAAAGAGACGACAGCTCGAGCTTAACATTTTACCCTAAGTTAACATAAATATTGAGTTTCTAAAAAGAACGTTCTCCTATCACACGGTTGTGTCTCGTGTTTCTGGCTATAGCTATTGAGGATTCACACGTAAGGGTTTATTGATTCAATCGGCACAGTCCATCCACTACAAGGTAAATGCGAATTATCCGAGGACCACGTAGATTGAATAAGATTGCTCGTTATGCCTCTCACGGGTGTCTTGATTTACAGATTATAGAACTCACAAACTATAGGGAATCATTAGAATCTATAGTGTGCTTTTGAAAATGATTCAGATTTCTCTCTCTCTCTCTCTCTCTCTCTCTCTCTCTCTCTCTCTCTCTCTCTCTCTCTCTCTCTCTCTCTCTCTCTCTCTCTCACTCTCTCTCTCTCTCTCTCTCTCAACATTCTGCTGTGACTGATCTTAATATTCTATCAAATGGGGCACCCTGGTAATAAGGTCAATTCAAGCACTGAAATATGATTGTATAACGGCATGGTAATGAGAACCTGGCAAAGGTTTTTACTAAATACAAAAAATTTCATGTTCTTTTTAGACATTTCAGAATAAGCCTTATTTTTCTCTCAGTACAAAAGTCAGTTGTTTGCAAAAGCAAACACAGACACTCAAAGAATCAGGAAGTTTATAGTATGACAAAACAAATCGTTAGGGGAACATAATATAATAATTAATTAATGGGTGGGGTTGGGGTGAGGAAAGGGGGGGGAAGCTATATTGACAGAAAGGCAGAGAGATAAAGAAAGCGAGAGGTGAAAATTAAAAATCATGGATTATAGTAAGAAGAAATAAATGTTCGGAGGGGAGGGATATGTGGAAAAGTTAGAGAGAGAGAGAGAGAGAGAGAGAGAGAGAGAGAGAGAGAGAGAGAGAGAGAGAGAGAGAGAGAGAGAGAGAGAGAGAGAGAGAGAGAGAGACGGAAACTGAAAGAGAAAGGAGTAGGGGTCATAGAAATAGAGGGAACAAAGAGAATCTTTTAAAAAAAACATTAAAGATTTACTAAAGGATTTAGAGCGTAAAAGACAAACAAATATGGAGACTCTTCAAAACTTCAGTGAAAACCTGTGAAAAGTTTAGAGTGACAGTCGCTGAGGTGAAGCCATTTCTCAGATAACAACAATAATATTATCCCCACATACTCTTTATATATATTTTTAATATACTTTCTAGAAAAGAAGAAGAAGGGCGGTGTTTTACAACACGTAGATCTATGTTTATTGTAATGGCACATCATAGAGGGGTTGTTTCTATCGATTGCTAACCCCTCAGTCTGTGTTCGTGTGTTTTCCTTGACTGAACAAAATTTTTATTGGGTCTGACAGTCGCGAGTCTACAGTTCCGCCGGTAGAACAACAAACTAAGACCGAGCTAGGCAGACTAGAGAAGCAGACTTTTCTTGTCAGACTTCCTGTTCAATCCATGTTTTCATTTCCTCATGGCATTTTCTCCTTTCTGTCGCCTCGATCACAACCTATGATCCTGACTTTAGCAGGATGCGAGAGGGGTTCTCCGATCAATGGAATCAGTTTACTCTTAAGCTTCCATCACTTCATGCATAGTGATAATCACTAGCATTTCCGACTCCTTGATACTGGCTTGTGGTGATCAATGTATATTTCTCCCATTTGACCTTTTTATTACAGAATAAAGTATTAATCTTTTGCACCAACCAGTGCCTTACCTCAGCTATAGTACACCAGTAAATCAGCAGATCACTAATTTAAATGTCACTCACTCTCTTTCTATGTGTAAATCTAATTGTTTTTCTGCTTTCAAATACTTCTATCTTGCCGAATGATTGTGTGTGTACCTCACTTTCATTCTCCTTTTATCTTCTCCATCTTTCCGCTTTTCCTCAATTCATTATGTTTCCGTCTCTGTCTGTCTGTCTGTCTGTCTGTCTGTCTAACTCGCTGGTTGAATCTCTGCCTCCCGCCAATTTTTTTTTCTCTCTGTTGCACTAAACACTTATCCAGTTATGGAAGAAATTTAAATCTTAAAAATTGGAATGCTTTTTTTTTTCCAAAAGAGATCGATGTGGAAGTATTCATAAATGATCAGACTCGTACAATTTTTTCTTTAAAATAACAAGCTTAACTTTTTAAACTATGTTATTTTCGTGCTTTTCAAGCGGTGAGACAGAGAGAAACGGAGAGAGGGAGGAACAAACAAAATAAAATTAATGAGAAAGAGAGAGAGAGAGAGAGAGAGAGAGAGAGAGAGAGACAGACAGACAGACAGACAGACAGACAGACAGACAGACAGACAGTAGGGTCGTTTTCTAATTAGTGGCTCCTAATTTAAATAAATATTTGAAAAAAAAGGACAAGAAAGGAAGTAAATAAAGCTAGACACCCACACATATTGAGGTGCAGGCAGACAGGTAAACAAAAAGGCAAAGTCAGAGAGATGGAGATAGGCAGATAATTATGGTCAGCAGACGTAGAACTCATAGAGACAAACAAACCGCCATATCCAATCATGCAGAGAGAGAAAGGTTTTTTTTTTAACTTTTTTTTCTTAAAACAATGCATTCCAATATTTGTAATTCATTCATAACTAAATGGCCGATTCATTGATTAGCATCTACAGTTTTCACCGTTCATAAATAATCTTTGCTTATAGAGTTGAGCGGCCGTTAAGGAATCTCACATTAATATTGAATTCAGCTGCCATAGGAAACTCAGATATTCTGTTAACAAAAACTGCACCCTAATGAAACAGAGACCAGTTGCAAAACCTTCCAGAATTCCTTTTACTAAGCTGTATTGAGTGGAAGATGCTCTCCGTGAATGGCAACACTCAACCTCACCCACGCGCATCAATGAAACACGCCTGCAGAGCGAAAAGATGCAGAGGGTCAGAACATCCGAGAAAAAAGAACTCCATGAATACTTAGAAAAGCCTGCAGAATTTTGAAAAATCCTTATATTTAAAAGAAGGTTTAGAATTTAATCAGATCTTCACCAGAAGCAAAAGGAAGGAGGTATTCGAGTTAGGAATACAGATACCTGTACACGTTGAGCGCACTGTTGGTCGTGGTCCTCCGTCGCTTCATCTGTAGCTATTTAAAGGTTGGATTGAGTCCCGAATTTATACAAAATATAGTTGAGGAGTTTTTTTTATTGTGGATACGTCTTTGTTGAAGTAATCATTGGTATGCACCAACATTCCTCAAAGGAGACATGATTTGAGAGATCAAGGGAGTAGTATCGATCAGAAATATCCTGTTAACAGCCGCTGTATGTAGAATTCAGATAGAATAGCTACAACTTAAATATTGATGATCAGAAGCTTTCCGCTGGACGCTCTTGTATTCTTCTCAAGTTTTATTAGTTATTTATAAACTTTGGTGAAGATGTATCGACGAAGACTTTTCATTCTTTCCGATTGAAACTTTGGTAAAATGATCATACCCAGCTGCATGAGTTCTTAAAAAATTTTACACATTAAAATATAGGAAATTATTTATGTTGGCCTATTTCAAACTTCAGTAAATTTTCAAGCTCTACTATTTTTTTCAACATGAGAACGTATACCCATAGGCCATGTTATTCTTCTGAGTTCAAGCGCGGCTGTTCTGTCATTCCAAGTTTTGTGGGCCCCGTGTGTGACTGAATGAAATGCATTATTTAAATACATAATAATAGGATATCTTGTCAAGGACCACTGACTCGTCTCTTTTTGAAACTTTTGGTCCTTTGCTCTAGAGATCCGGTTTCAAACAGGAAGTCTTGCTTTGGCTATGAAATTGTCCCTCTGACTGATCCTGGTAACCGATGCAATAAGTTATATTACAATGTTCAAGATAAATTATATTTTACATGTACATACTTACACATACACACATAGCATTTATAAATGTGTATGAAATTGAACATTACGAAAATTAGTTTGCGTTTTTAATGTGGTTTGAACTATATATGTCAAAGAGTCGATATTTTGCCAGTCATCGGAGTTTATTACAAAAATTAGTAGGTATGTCAACAGTCAAGTGAAAATAGTATTTTTTGTCTTTTCTGTCTTTGTTCTTTGAGGTGTAAAAAAAACTTGAATTGACATTTTGAGCCAAATTATCGCACTTACGAAAAATGGGACATAATGACAATTTTTCTCTAGCTTATATCAACCAATTAGGTATGTGAATTCCCTATCAAGTTATATGCTAAAATGTGTGTTTCATACCAACGTTTTCTTCGAATCTAAACATGTATGTCTTTCCATTCAAATCAACTTTCACCATAAAATAAATTTAATGCATAAAATCTCGTAAAAGTCTTTACCTAGGTTTCAAGTGATTGTTTGCCTCAAAAGTTTCTGAACCTCACATGAACAAGCCACCCAGACTGAAGTTTTCTCAAAGCATTTCCACTTACCTTTTTTACTCAACTGACATTTTTTCCCATGTGTTTGCTATAAATATCTCAAACAACTTTTTGCTGTTTATCTAGGCAAAAATATGAAGTAGACAAGCAACAAAATGCGCGTAAAAACGATAATTGGAGGGGAAAAATCGCTCGGAGCTTATCGGTGGGATATCCATAGCAGTGGGTATACCGCTTGAGGGCTTCAAAATTCTTGGTTTCCGTCTGGCAAGTTCATAATTTTGTAGATTTGTGTTGCCCGCCTAAGCCAATCAAAACCTCGCCTGAAGACAGGCAAGATAACGAACGGATTTCAAATATTCGCTTTCTTCCCACGATCTGAGAGTTTGAGACATTTTGTACATCATGTGTTTATTTTAAAGAGAGGACACATAGGGCAACATGTTCATAATTATGAAAAATAACCTTGAACATTTTTGAGTATTAAGACTCCTAGCAAACAGAAATGTATGATTGAATAATTCTATTTTTCATGATGCATACCTCCCCAATTAGAATTAACTCTGGAAGCGTAAGAAATCTAAATAATTGAAATCGAATTTTTAAGAAACTTACGACTTAAGTTTCACCAAGTAATTTGTTTTAAGTATAAGGGGGGTATTAAAAAATGCTATCAAACTCTCGCCTTCTTTGTGTTCTTCAATACATATAATTATCTCTTTGCCATGACTTTGAGTCATATTTTGCTCTCATCATCTATATCAATCCAACCAACCAATCAATCAATCATTTGCCAATCTTTAAACATGCGAACTACTATACTCCTTAGATATAGTTGTTTAACATTCTTAAAAGAGTGAGATTAAGATGTGTGATATAATCTGAAAGAAAGGTATACGAAGCGTAAAAGAGATTTAGGAACGGCAGACAAGGACACATAAAGAAGAGGCTGAAGGCTTGATAACCCGCCAGGTTCCGATCCCACGTCTCAGGTCTCCAAAAAACAGGGAGTTCTATCTGAGCATTGACCAGCGTGTGATCAGGAGGGTCTGTTGATTAATGGACCAGTCCCTCCGTCGCTCTCTCTCTCTCTCTCTCTCTCTCTCTCTCTCTCTCTCTCTCTCTCTCTCTCTCTCTCTATCTATCTATCTCTCTCTCTCTCTCTCTGGACATATATATATATATATATATATATATATATATATATATATATATCCATCTCTCCTTCTCTATCTCCTCTATCCCTCCCTTTTCTTGATACCCCAATACACAACACGCTGTTCAGTCGTCTAACTGACCATTGTCCAAAATCCCATAATTATGTCCATAAGAAGACCCCTCACTCCCCCTCCCACCACCCTTCTTTCTACTTCTCTACATCACCCATGTTCAGTGTTT
The DNA here is from genome assembly GCA_033675545.1 of Elysia crispata. Lineage (NCBI taxonomy): Eukaryota > Metazoa > Mollusca > Gastropoda > Plakobranchidae > Elysia > Elysia crispata. Next base: position 64,365 of record JAWDGP010007673.1, on the reverse strand, counting down.
GTCTTACATGATCCATGATTTCCCATACAAGTGAGCAAGAAGGATAGGATCATGAGAACAAAAACTTCGTCCCTTTCTTTACACAGCATATGTGGAGAAGAATATGGGTGCGACAGGCGGGCAAAAGGTAATGGCCAGGCCAGGCCTGTATTGAACTAGTATTTTCAGTTTCAAATGATTTTTTTTGACTTATTACATTTTAGACGGTTGATGATTTTTGCCTTTTTTGCCAGTTTGACGACAAGAAGAAAGACAATGTTAGAGTACATCAAAATCAGCAAACGTGAGCTCAAGGGAAAAAGACAGAAAAATGAGGGATGGAGGAAAATGGGGTCGGCTAAGATGGTGGCAAAAGAAAAGGAGAAGGAAGCAGTTTGTTGTATGGGTTAAGAAGGAAAATGTAATGTGTACCGACAAGCCACAACATTGCATCCGATCACCCTCGTCGAGCGATCTTCAATGTCGGTTGAAGTTCGCAAAAGTGGCAGTCTATAATAAACTACAGTTCTTGGTTCCTCTTCCATAAAGGAACGATGAGTTCGTTACTCACAAGAACTGATAGGGGCGATTTCAAGTTTTTGTTATTTATGAATTAAATTTGCTAGATGGTTTGTTTTGTGTTCTCTTCATTGAGCTAAAGTCTGATGCACTGACCAAACCCCCCCAAAAAACGAGAATGTTAGAGATAACCCTTAGTATCGCAAGACTTCTTTGGAAAGCACACAATCATGCATATTTTTATGTATGCAAACAATATGCATATGTTCAGTTCACAAGATGAAGAGGCGCTAAAGCATTATAGTGATCACTACGGCAAAGGAAGTAACGAGAATAACGTTTAATTTTATTTATGCCATTACTGACGCTTATAGGCGATTATTGACATGAAATTACTTTCCATTGTGCGCCATCTTCCATTGTTCGTTTGATAAAACAAAATGAAAGAAAAATAACAGTTAAAAAAAGGCTGAGCAGGAAGGACGAGAAGGAAAATGGGAAGTGTGGGAGACCGTGGACCCCAGGAGCCAGAGGGCTAAGGAGACCGATATGGTGTGGCTTCTGCCTTATCGAAGACGTGCTCCTATCATATCAATATTGGCCGAGTCCTTGGTATGACATCGATAGAACGGAAGTTTGATCAGCATGACAAGGCGGGCAGTGAAGGGAAAATAATTATCGAGGGACCGCCTAGAACGGGTAATATGATTGACCCAGTTTCTTTGGATATAATGGTATAACAAGGTAGGATCACGATTTCTGTGACTTGAATTTTTTTCACGTTTTGATTTTTTTTTTAAATAAATATGTTATTTATGCCAGTGGTTTTGCTATGTTTTCAAGAGACTTTTTTTTTTTTTGCGTCCTCTTCACTTCTCTTCTACGTTGCTTTTATTGTTTTTTAATTATCTCATTCTTCTCCACCCTTAATTAGATCTCCCTATCACTTTCTTTTTCTCAATTGAGCGATAACTTTCTCCCCATTTTTTAAAATTTCTCTTTCTCTCTCTCACACACACTCTTGTTGGGTAGATCAGGCAATTTTCCCATCTCAGAAACGGGCCAACAATGTCAGACTTGTAAAAGTTTCTAAACAAATTCTCCGGTCAAGACGCTTGGGATCGTTCGATGCTCTTTTGAAAACGAGGCGATTATCTTCAAAACTCACATAAAGAGACTCCTACTACTTCCAGCTGCGGCTCCACATGTTGTAAAGCATCAAGTGTATTCATGTATATAGCACCATGACTCAGTCATGGCTTCAAGATGTTCTCCTCACGTAGTTGCTCTATAGGTGCGACTTCACTTATTCTGGGCCTACAGCAGAGAAATAACTATGCGCTTGAGGTGCCTTGTGAGAGGTTTAAATTATAAAGCACCAAACAAGCAGCTGAGTGAGTAGATTGGCAGCTTTTATATTGTTAACAATCTACCCTTTGATGTCCTCCTTTTTCTAGAAGGAAGAACTCCAAGAGCAGATTTAAGTTCAATTTCAAGATCTAATTATCAGGAACTGAAATTCTATTTCAATAAAGAGAGATTTAAACTTAGGTTTTGACTTGGTACCCTAGAATCGATAGTTCTAACTGGTCTTTTTTTATTATTGCCCTACCTGGTGTTCCAGCTAAACTCTCAGCTCGCAATTCTTGGATCCAATCCAATAACGTTAGATATTCACATCACAAAACGACCGCCTAGGATCTATTCCTCCACGGTATCGGTTTTGTGCCGAGGAAATTCCATCCCATAATTTGTGGCCGGAAGCCACGGTAGCAGGCGATCACTTCCGGCAATGACCGGTGCTGCCACGAAGAACTCTGCTATTACAGAGTGATCGACAACCCTCGGGTGTGGTTAAACCCAACTTACCAACTCACAAATCTCTCTCGGCTGTTCAAGTTTTTCACGTAGAAACAGCAGAGATACCTGAATGTTACACGGCACAAAGTTCCCTTGCTGTCTCCAGTCTGCATGAGGTCTGATAGAAGCTTCAATCTGTTCAACGTCCTCATCTGCTGTCACAGTTATGGCTAAAAGCTATGATTTAAATGTAAAAGTATGACGGCCTTTTGAGTAACTATTTTAAACTCACGAGGCTCAACTTGCTAAGATCAAACCTGCTGAGAAAATGCTAGCCGGATAATCCTAGGGTAAAAAAACAACTCGGCAGTTGCCAAGGTCAAATCTACTCGTACGAAACAGTGTTATCTTAACACTAATTTCTTTGCAGTTGTATTTTAATGTTTGCCAATCCCCACCCACCCCTGGCCCCCCTCAAAATCATTCATTTTGACGATTACCTGTTCCTTTTCTTTTTCGAAATGAAAATAATCGAAACTGGCAAGACTTCAATTACGATAAAAGTATTTTTTCTAAAAGAGATTTCTTTTCTATTTATTTGAACTTAATAACCTACTTTCCGATTCCAGATTTACCCAACTTATGATGAAGAGTAAATTTGGTCTTGAAGCCTACGGTATCCAATCCATTTATTGTTAAATTAACTATAATAAATGGCACAGAGCTAAAACTGAATCAACTCTGTAACTTAACACCATAAATGAGACGCCCGTTTCTGTCGCATGCATTCCAGAAACCTCTCTCCTTCTCTCACACAGCCCAACCTGCAACTTTCTCTCTATCTCGGTCGTTCTAACTGTATATGTCCTTTACACTTCACATCTTTGCTTTTTCTTTTCACTTCTCAGTAGCGTTTAATGAAAATAACCAGCCACCTTGTTACTTGACATAAATCCACATTCTTGTTTCAAACTTTACCTACTTCTCTGTGTTGCCCCACTTCCCTCCTCCGTGCTCCTAAATCCAAGACCCTCGCAACAACAGCTGCACGTCACAAACACCAATAACTCTCTAAAGTCTGTCAAAACAGTCAGAAACCGTCATGGCTGAAACAAAGCAAGACTTCTGTTTTCAGATGTAATCAGATATTCTCTATACACGAACCCTGTTGTGAAGAAGCTCCTTGCTCGCGAAAGAAAGTTAATGAAAGTGAAATTTGAACTACTTTTTCAACTCAGGAATGTGAAAAACTAAACTAAACAAGAGAGAAAGTTAGAAGAGGTCCAGACAAATTTGAGATTTTGAGGAACTTGGATGAACACTGATGCCTTCAAGCTATGATATCCATACCTTTGCTAACAAGGTAGAAGAAAACACAAAGCTTTTCGTTCAGATAGCTGAACAAAACAAAAAGTAAACCAGTAGAGTGTTGTATCACAAATGAACACTGCTGATAAGACTCAGAGAGTAAGAGTGGAAGAGAATAAAATGGACTAAGCAAATTTATTTTTGTTAAAAAGCTGCGATGTAGACTCAAGGATTTTCTATAATTTTTTGCCTGAGTCTAATATTGGACAATTTTTTTTTGCACTTTCCCCACTCTATTCTAAACGCCCTCTAAACGCTAGTCGCTGTGTAGGCATAAAGAAAAAATACTGGGGTGTGCAGGCTTTGCAATAATTCTAAGCTGCCCATTAATATGTACCAATGGTTATGAGCGTTTGCAAAGATATGAACGAGTATCTAGGTTGAGAAATTACAAAATAAGCAAACTATTTTTATCAGGGCACCTCTGATAATTGGAAGTAGCTCCAGATTTTTTGAACGTTGTAGGTGCCTCAGTGCACACGTTATCGCCTCATATGTTGGCAGAGCACAACCTCGGCGTCGTGTTCCAGGTGAAATACCACCTTCGGCTGCCGTTAGAATTAACTAAATTTACAGAGCCCGGCGGCGCTCGAGTTGATTAACTATTATAATATAATTTTGTTAGCAGCTGCTCATAATATGTTTTATTAGTCCTTACAGTTGTATGTTCAAATTTTCGTGGCTGAAGTCTAGATTTAGATCCATACATAGCATTGGCTGGCAGGTTGAAATTAATTTAAGCCGTGTACTGATTATCACAGCAGGGACGAAAAACTAAGAAGTTCTTTCAGAGATATTTCCTGATATTATCCTAGCTCAATATTCTACGGTTATCTCATTCAAAGGGCTCACATTTCCAGAACAAAACCCATCGTCTTTTAAGAAATAAACATCAGTCTCAACTACAAAGACTAGATCTAGATTGAACACGTATTCTAAAACTGAGCTGTAGATATTGGTATTGTAAAAAGGTAAAGGATCGAGACTCAAAAAGAATTGTTTAAAATTAAGAGCACTGTATGAAGAAAGACGGCGAAAGGACCTGGATATGCTAGAAGTAGTTAAGAATATCTGGTAAAATTTCAAAGCCGTGTATGCGATGAGTAACGAAAGAGAATATCTGGATAAAGGTTCTTGGCATCTTATTTTTATGGTATTAGATTCACTAGTTTTTATAAAGAATTGTATACCAAAATTAGGATGGGGAGAAGGGGAGGGAGACGCACAATTCCTAACACAGACAGAGAAAGTGACGGAAGAGGAAAACAAAACTAAAGATGACCGTTGAAGGATGAGAAATGAGAAAGCTGGAGAGAAAGAGTGAGAGAGATTGACAGAGACGGACATACAGAAAGAGGAAGCGAAAGAGGGAGCGAGACAGATTGAGAGACGGGTTTCATTTTAAACAAATGCCCTTAAACATTAAGAGAAAGTAGATTCGCTCATTAGAAAAGGAGAATGTGAGGCTCGCACCTGCGGTATGTTATTGAAAACCTCTTGAGGACCATACAAGTCATAATCTCAAGCGCTTGGTGAAAGAGAGACACTCTTTCTTACCTTCTTTCTTTTTTTTCTTAATTTTTTTTTTCAGATTATTAGTTATTTTCATTGATCACAAAAATTTTCCACACAAGCATCAATCCCTCTCTTTAACTTTAACTTTTCTCTCACATTCAGCTTACACTCTCTCTTTTGTTTTCACTGTTTTTGTTATTCTGTCCTCGTCCTCTTATGTCTTTCTCTCTTTTGGCCTCTCTAAATTTCTATCACACTCACTGCCTCTCTTCCTCATACTTTTCTTATTCTTTCTTTTATTTCTTTTTCTGTTCCACTCCATCTCGTGATCCCTAATGTTTTAAAACTCTATTACTGTGCTGGTTGATTGAAATTCTTCCTCTCCTTCTGAGAGCTCCTCGCTTTTCTCTTTCTCAAATCTGTGTCAGTCTGTCTTTCTTTCTGTCAATTCCTCTCTCTCTCTCTCCCTCTCTCTCTCCCTCTCTCTGTCTCTCTCTGTCTCTCTATGTCTCTCTCTGTCTCTGTCTATCTGTCTCTCTCTGTCTCTGTCTCTGTCTCTCTCTCTCTCTCTCTCTCTCTCTCTCTTGCTTTCTTTCTTTCATTTTCTATCTATTTATCTATATATCTTTTCATTTTACCTTCTATCTCTTTTTCTCTGTTTCTAACATATCCCTTACTCATCTCGTTTTCTTCTCTATTTCAAGTTTTTTCTCTCTAAGTACATTCTCATGAGACTTTACCTATCCTTATCCTACAGCCCCAAACTAAAACCACATAGTTATTCTAAAATGAATTATAAAAATAGAAACACTAACTATTTAGGCTCTTTTTTAATCACAAAAAAAAAAACAAAAAAACAACCAGAATTAAATCCCAAGGGAGGTAATTAGCCTTAGTATACCTCCAGCCGACTTTTGTAATGGAAAGTATAGATTGGAGTAAGAAGAGATCAAGGAAACTAAAGTTTCCGGAAGGTGTTTTTTTTTACTTACCTTTCATGCACAAACAGAGAAAACTGTAAAGCCCAACCGAAACTAGAACCATGACGTAAAGTTGGATCTATTTGACGTTCAGAGAGTCATGAACAAGATTCTCTAGTTGTTAGTCCATGGACACTTTGCCTTGGTCAGCAGTTCTGAAAGTAACAAGCAAAAAAAATAATAAATATCATACAGACAAGGAATTGGACTTGGGCTTTATTAAAAAGAAGACAGTTTCAATATCAGCCCAATAACTTGCGAATCTAGAGATTATCCATAGTTCCAATCTTAGAAATTGTATAGGACGAACCATAGCCTGTGGCACATTATATTACAGTGACCATTGATTGAGAAACAGAAAAAATGAGAGGGAAAGAAACTGAGAGGAAGAAGAAGGAAAAAGAGGAGATGGACAGAGAGACAGTTAGATATATTGATACAGAGACCGTTAGAGAGAAGAGAGAGAGAGAGAGAGAGAGAGAGAGAGAGAGAGAGAGAGAGAGAGAGAGAGAGAGAGAGAGAGAGAGAGAGAGAGAAAGGAAGAAGGCACAATAGATTTACTTAAAATTTTAAAATAAAATTAAAAAGAAAGTTTATTTCACCTCATATCGTGCAGAAGAATCTTACTTTTATTTGTTTTTCTCAACTTTATCAACATACTAAGTCGTTAAAACAGGATTTACTGTATGTTTGGATTCTAAACATTGCTTGCCTTTAAAAGGAAAAGAAAAATCATTATTGTTTATCCGCTTTGAGTACAAACGCATAAAAGAAACAGTGATGAAGCTGATTCATGAAAAATAGTAATGATGTCATTTCAATTCTAACCTCGCTTTTTACTTTATCCTAACAAATGGCCATTCACAGTCGCTCAACAGTAAATAATTGTCCTACATCTCTTAAGAGTCTCACGACTTAAGACAATTTTGCTCTTATTAGGTTATAATTTTCTGTTTTGAGTTAAACGCTATGGCTTGATATCAAATCTATGGCGGCAGAAAGATCATAATTATTGAAGTTCGGAATTTAGTGTTCTTTGAGTGTTCTTTGAGTGTCAAAGAACAAGCGGGAAATCAAACTTGTTCTCGCTTTTCTAGAACGTCGTATATTTGCTTCCTGAAGTGTCAGCAGCTGGTTTTGGTTGCCAGGTTTAGTTATTAGATGGTCAAATTCCTTTACCAGACGTTATGGGTTTGATTCCTAGCTCCATAGACCATATTGCTACCATTGAAAAGCAAAAAGAAAAAAAAAATTCACATTCTCGTATATTTTACTTTCTGTAAATGTAATGTAAAATGGTCATGGGCAGACACTACCATAAGAAAAGCGTGTTGATTTAAGTCATTGTTCGTTAACTGTGCCTGCATGATTACCTAACTATAATGTTCTGAGAAAGTAGCTGAGTTTGCTCAAGGCCGAATGATTTAGAAGACTATTACAAAAAATGCTTTATTATGCTTTTGGTGACTTATCGTTATATCTTCACTTCTTCACTAATGTGTTTGTGTGTGACTAAAATAAACTTCATGTCCTCTTGTCAAGTAGAATTAAAAAAAAACCTTTCTAATTGTATCCATATTGGCATGGAGAAGATGCAGACTGGAGGAGGCGCAAGGAAGCAATGAGTGTACATGTTATTATTCAGCGATTATTTTCTGTATTCTAAGCTGCGAAGCTGCGAGATTTGTTCCATGTTCTAATTTTGCTAGAATTATGGACCAAATTCTTTCTGAGGAATCAAAATTAGTGAAACTAATCAAAGTCACCACAGTCTATAAAACTGGGCAATTTTTTTTTTTTTTTTTTTGTGTTAAATTTAAGAACAGCATGAAAACTGTGACAGACAACGGGGGTGAAACGCCAGCAGATAAACCTTTCATAATCAACTTAAATGATGGGCATAGCGCCATCTTTCTTCTCCCTCTTTTTCATACTGAAATAAGAAATGAATAGTCGATATATGGAGCAGAGTGCATTGAATAAGTATTAGATAGCGATGTATGGAGCAGAGTGCATTGAATAAGTATTAGATAGCGATGTATGGAGCAAAGGGCATTGAATAAGTATTAGATAGATAGGCAGACCGATAGCACAAACACGGTACGTTTAAAAAACCCAGGTTGACCAAAATAATATCATCATTTCATTTTTTTAACAGTTCCTAAAAATCGCAATAGTTTTTAAACACACAGTGTTTCGCCTGCCATCTCTAAATGGGTTTGTGTGTGTGTTTTCCATCATATTTCATAGTACAGCAACTGTAATTTAGTTGTTGATAAATCGTTTAAATACCAACACTTAATGAGGAGAAATTAAGCAGCGTTTCCGCACCCCGCCCTCTAGTCTAACTGTATCCCCATTGATCGAACCTCGTCTGGTCATCGGACAAAGTCAACTGGGGTCTGACCGCTGGGCTAAGCCGTGGTCCAGTTGACCCGTTGTTTGCTCTCTGTGATAGAGAGTCGGCGCCATTACTGTCGGGCTATCCGCTGGGAACGAACCCTCTAAGCCTCAGGATAAATTCTATTTTGTAAGGTGGAAAGGGGTCAAGTTTGTCCGTCAGAACTCTATATTTAGTTAGGATAAACGTACTATTGATGGAGGAAAAAGAAGAGTTAATAGAGGAGGCAAAGTTGATTGAATGTGTGAGTGAGCGTGTGTGTATATGAGGATATGAGGGGGAGGGGAAAGAGAAAGGGGTGTGTGTGTGTAAAAAGGGGGGGGGGGAAAGAGGATATTCTTTGCCTATAAGAAAATCATTTTAGCCAAAATTGAGAAAACGATATCTTCTCAAACCTCTTGTTTGGCTTGGCTGATCTCTCAATTTGTAATTTTTAATGCAATGTTTAGACTTCGTTTTTGACTTGGCCGGGATTTGTGAGCGGGGATGTAAAGATTGTATGTGCATTTATATAGATGAGTATTTCATTTTTCATGCTTATTTGCTACAACAATCTTGAAAAACACCCATGTTCATTATCTCTTTCATTCTTTCAGATATAACGTGAAAACAAATGTTCGGTAACTTATGAAAACTATCAGTGTGCTCCCGACGTCTACTATCATATTTTGCGATTTTTTTTCGTTTTCCAATCGAACTTTCAGCTATTAATATACTAATCTTGCACATATCCCAAGTGAGATGAAAGTGTCAAACTTCACTCGTGTATAAATGCCATATATCTACAAGATGTATGTTTTAAACTTTGAACTTTCGAGCGATCTATGTGGCTAACTTCTCATTTATTGACATGAGCTTCGGGGTGTAAAAAAAAAAAAAGAAAATATAAGGATGAGATTAAAAAAAAAAAGTTGAGAATGGTAAATTAAGATAGCTTAATACGCTTAAGAGGATCGACACATTTTTAAAAAGATTTCATATTAAAAATGAATATATTTGTATCTATCTATCTAAACATCTCTCTATCTCTCTACCCATCAATATATCTATCTATCAATACATGTATGTATATATATATATATTTTTTTTTTTTTCATTCCTTCATAACATTATGATTGTTTTGTTTTGAGACACATGATTATTTGTTCATTTTTGTTTGTGGTTTGTTTATCTTTCGCACAACTCCCTCTTCCCTCCCCCCCCCCCAAAAAACAAAAAAAAACAAAACAAAAAAAAACACATCACTTTGTTACCACAGTGCACTGCTTGAAACCTGTTAAAAAATAGTAATGATAATTAATGCTCACAAAGATGTTAAGATTAGTCGCAGTGATGGTCGATGTTTTTAAGGGGCAGCCATTGTGAGCTGGCACTAAAAAAGTCATTCTGCTAACCTCGCTTTTTGTTGCCCTTGTGATTAGGACTGCTTTCTTCCAAAAACAGTGCAATGATTTCAATTCCCCGAGGCTCTTCCAATCACGTGTGTCTTAACGACATGAACTCGCTCGTTATAATTTCAGTTTTTGCCGCTGATGCTGCTGTTTCTGTTCTAATTTTTGTTACAGATTCTTTGCTTCAATATATATTTACTAGAGAGGGGAATGTTCACATAAAAAAATGATGATTTTTATGAGAAAAGTCCTAATTTTCAGATTAAATCTGTTTAATGGATATTTTCTTTGTTATCAGAGCTTTGAAACAAATTTGTTGGATACACTGGACGAGGTTCATGTATAGGGAATATATTTATATCAATTGATCTGTAGAAAACAGTACTATCGTGTGAATCTGTATAACAGCGGTGAATCTATTTATAGGAAAACTCGCCTGAAGCCAATGCATAATCGATAGGATATGGTTTATAAGGTACAAGTTGAAGTAATTTTATATTTCTATGATATTTGATACTCTCTTTATGATTGTAATCAATAGGTGGGCGAGTTTTAAAATAATTTGAATTTGATTTAAATCAAAGTTTCGTCAAAAAAAAAGAATGTCAAACCTCAGGACAAAGTGAGGTAATTTTCAACATCAGCAACCAGTCATGTTTTACAACAATATTCCTCCACCCACAAGGTGTTTTCTTCTCTAATTGGAATAGATTATTTCTCATTCAATTCCATTGAAAGTTTATCCTGGTACAGAGAGAACAGCTATTTCTGTTAACAAAGAGGCAAGGCTTAGATCGATCTCTAACTTGTTTTACATGCCCTAAGTTTTTCGAGGAATCTTCACCAGAGGCAGCGTTAGAGAACTGATCTGTAACCAAAGTAAAAATCGCACGAGCATCTCTTTCTTCCCTGTTGTTCTATCTGCTGAAATCTAAATGCATCTCCATCTGATGGGAGATGCACGTCCACTGAGCCGTACTGTGATCAACTTGGGGAAAAAAAAGCCCGAGGACAGAGAGAAAAGAGAGGTGGGGGAGGGGGAAGGGAGAGACAGAGAGAGACAGTGGCAGAGAGAGACAGAGAGAAAGAGAGAGAGAGAGAGAGAGAGAGAGAGAGAGAGAGAGAGAGAGAGAGAGAGAGGGAGAGAATACGGATTGCTCTGTGATAAAGGGTAAGGGAAGAGGATGGGCGGGTCAATCTCGAGAATTTCACACCTGATCGCCTGGACAGGAATAATGTCAGGGAGGATGGCGTTCGAAACAACTTTCTGCACATTATTAGACGGGACAGAACCCTGAAGGAAATCCAAACCAGAGAGTGAAGACAGAAGAAGGCTTTGGTGTGTGCGTGTGAGCGTGATGGGCTTGTTGAATACCAGATTAAAAACGGGGTGTAAAGGCATCCGTGATGAGTGGCTGATGAAAAGGGATTATGAATTTCACGGAAAGGAGAGTGAGAAGTAAAAGAGATATCGAGGAAAAAAATTAAGCTCAACTATGGATGGATCGGCGACAGTGAAATTTGTGACACTGTGTGTGGGAAAATAAGGGGTGGAGTGAAGTAAATGTAAGACAGGAGTTAAAAAAAACTGAAAATAGTACTCTGGTGATAATAGGAGGTAAGAAATTAAAATGTGGCTCTAGCAATGATATAGGAAAATCTTAAGAAATGCAGATGGCGATATAGGGGGGAGAGGAGAGAGAAGAAGAAGAGAGACAATTTTTAAATGCTTTTCATTTCTTGATTCATTTCCAACTAAATGTGTTTGTCACGAAAAATAATTTCACAAGCAGTTGAATGAAGCTTGGACAAACTTTATATGCAGCTGCAAAAAAAAGCGACCGTGGAGGATTTAAGAACACAGCTTTATAAAAGAACAACAAAGAGAGTATGGCAGAAGATACAGCAACGACACAATCATTTCTAAACTGTGTCTGGTGGCACTATCCGGGATGAAAACACTGAGTATGTCATTCTTTGCTCCTAGTGAACGTTCCTTGGTCACACTTACTGTTAGAGAGAGAGAGAGAGAGAGAGAGAGAGAGAGAGAGAGAGAGAGAGAGAGAGAGAGAGAGAGAGAGTATGAGAGCTAAAGTGATCAAGAAAGTTAAAAATAAAGACTCTATAAATAGAGAGGTGAATTAAAAGAGTGAAAAGAGAAGAGGCCCCTTTTTAACGTCTAATTTTTTTCTTTCGTGAGGTTAGGATATGTGTTTGTGTGTGCAGGTTGGATACATGATGGGAGGAAATATTAGCTTTACATGAAAAAGAGTGAAAACCTAAAGTTATACCGAATGTAATGATGTGTCCTCACTCATTTTTTCTCAGGACGGAAGAAGTGTTGAAGATAAGAATGTACACGTCTGTACAAATAAAAAGAAAAGAAAAGAAAAGAAATCGGTAAAAAACAAAAAGGAACATGATAGCTTTATTCATATATCTATCTTGAGGCTATCATATATTCCCAAATTCAATATTATTTTAATTTAATTTACATGAAGACAAACACATTTTTTACTCTATAAGTTTAGCGTCATAACTTACAATTACAAAACTCATTTTTTTTTTTTTAATGTAAAAAAAAATGTAGGGAAAGATCGACGAATTTACCTTCTTTGAAATTTGGAATTCATAACTCTACGACTGAAAACAACGCGACATGCAATAAGAGACATGCAGATATGGAGATCTTTAAATGGAACTAGATAGATCTACATAGAAAACAAATCACATAAGGTCGTATACTACATTTGGCTATAATAACTACAACGTGAGAAACTATAGTTGGAGACAAATGCAACGCGAAGAAGTTATCAATTTGAATGGTGCAGAAGATTTAAATTTTCTTAAACAGCTTGTGAAATAACAATAATATGGACGAAGAAGAGGCAAGGACTGAGAGGCCACCAGATCAATAAATGACATTGACGTTAAAGAACTGCCTTTTTGTCGCTGCTTAGATATGACCATAAGGTCGAAAAACTTGGTTTTTGATTTGTAAGTGACTTTCACCAAGTATACAGAAGGTATATACTTTTTCGCGACAGGAGAGCTGTTGCATTTTGCGTGCATACTTTCTAAGCCGTTTTTATTTTTAAATTATTTGGACCTTCAGTAATTGTTTAATCACTTTATCAAGTCCGGCGAAAGTTGTTAGAAATGATGGTCTGGATTGCACGTTACTATAAAACCCATCATGCAAGGCGGAATAGGAAAGGGCAGTTTAAATCTTATTTAAAATAGTATGTAACATAGATAAAAACGCCATTTAAGTACGCGGCAGAAAGTGTTTATAAATGCTATGTTGAGTACGTGTTATGACTTGTTCGGAGCACTATAACAAGGGAGGCAGCAGTGAGAGAGATAGAGAGAGAGAGTCAGTGAGTGAGAGAGATAGAGAGAGAAAGAGAGAGAGAAATTTAGAAGGATTAAAGTTGAGAGAAAATTTTTTATAAAAAAAAAAGAAAAATACTGAAAAAGGCAAGGTGTTTAATTAAGTCAATAAATAAGGAAATTACTTTCCAGAATGACAGCATAATTGAAAGAAAGAGCCTTGTTTGATAATTTTCAGGGTGAGCAACTGATGAAATGGAGAGACAGTGTTGAGAAAATCACGGAGTAACTCATCCGAAGAGAGCCCAGAAACATGCATGTCATAAGAAGGTCTTTATGTAAGTAAAACTTTTGAGATATATATGTATATCTCAAATCCCCTTTAGTTAGGAACTTTACCCATTGTACTTACTTGAAATGAAAGACATATCTATCTATCTATCTACCTACCTACCTATCTATCTATCTGTCTATATATATATATATATATATATATATATATATATATATTAAGTGAGAGAGATAACTCGGATGAAATGGAAACAGAAAAATGAGAATGAAGAATCAGGCTGAAGCAGTCAAAAAGCGAGTAAACTGTAAGCAAGAGAGATTGATAGACAGGCAGATAGATAGATAGATTGAGAGAGAGAGAGAGAGAGAGAGAGAGAGAGAGAGAGAGAGAGAGAGAGAAAGAGAAAGAGAGAGATAAGAGGAAGAGAAAGTGATGACTGGGTTGATTAGAAATAATAATTTTAAAAGTATGAATTTACGAATTCTAGTTTACCCCCATGATTCACTTTAGATTGCTACCATGGCAGTCACAACAAAAAGAAAAGAGAAAAAAAACCAATGTTTGGGAGGATTACGCCACGCAAGCTTTGTAATCTGAGGACTTGAACGTTTGTAGTTTCCGTGATAGTTTCCAGTATTACCCATCTTGGACTCATCAAAACTACCTTACGGCAATAAGATGGCGGAAACCAGAGTAGGTAATCGCATAGGTCAAGTTTCGTTTTTATTCTCTTTTTTTTTCCTTTGGATATCTTTTGGGTCGGAGATTATAGATAGAACTAATTTTCTGATTTGCGGAATGGACAAACCTTAAAAAAAAACGTCCTACATATACTATATTTTAACATAAGCCTGTCAGTGATATCTTTTCAAGGAATAAGTGAATATTTTTAGTGTGATCATCGGCCTTTCATTTTCTGAATCCAAATGTTATTTTAAAACTGGTTTTATCTCCTATCTGTGGGGAATATCTTTAATATAGAAAGTTGTTTATTCCCTATTTTTTGGATATTGAAAATCCTCCGGCATCTATTTTCCATTCAACTTTGTCTTGAGGAACTAAAATACTTCCGGCTCTTGAAACTTGAGTCACTCTCGATAGCTTTTATGCCACTATGAAACATAAATAAAAGGAATTTAAAAAAGGTGTTTGCTCTCTCTCTCTCTCTCTCTCTCTCTCTCTCTCTCTCTCTCTCTCTCTCTCTCTCTCTCTCTCTCTCTCTCTCTCTCTCTCTCTTTCTATTCTCTTGCCACGCCATTTCCAAATAAAAGGTAGATGTAAAAATTCCTTTTGGTTCACTCCTGCCATACTTATCTGAAGAGAAGACCATAATAGATTTATATGGGACGATGACATTTTGGGTACTCATGTTTTAAATCTGTACTAATCATTTATCGCTCTAGGCACAGCGAACTCTGAGCAATAATGCCCGACATAGAACTGAAGACTGTATCGCTTTCGCAAGGGGACCAGGACATGATTAGAAATACAGTTTTAGACATCCGAAAAGATATACATTTAAAAACGGCCCTAGCGTTAAACAAAGGAATTTTTAATACAGGAGTATATGCATGTGTGTATGAGGAGAGAGAGAGAGGGGGGGGGGGGGGGGGGGTGCAATCTCTAACGTAAGAGAGAAAGACCCTCTCGGTCGTTACACAAATCGGGACAACTCGATAAATAGTCTCTGTATTGTTGTGTGTGATTTAACACAAACAGGGTCACTTATCCGCATATTAAGATCTACTTCACAGATAGAGAACGGCTGTTACCTTTAGAACTTACTAATCCTTGAAAGGCGCTTAAACCTGACGCAAAGATCATTGCGTCATTTATCACCAGTAAGCGAACTTAAAATACGGAGTTTAAGAAAATCAAACCTGAAACAAATCTAAGAAGTTCAGACTTTATTCAGACTAAGACTTTAGAAAAAGAAAATAAGCTGATATGAAGTAACTGGACTAAACGAATCCTTGGATTAAAAAAAAATGTTTGGTTCTAATGCAATATGTATGTACACAAATTTCTTTTTTTTTTTTCGGAGCCCATTGATCTAGTATGAACATAGACAGCTCAATGATGTATCACTCAGCAACGAGGTTTGAGTTCGAATCAGATTAAAAAAACTTAGCTCGATTTTAGATTTACATGAACTTTTCATTAAACTTTCAAGCTGTAAGGATAATTGTATGGACCAAGCACTCCAAGTTGGCCACTTTTCACCTCTCACAAGCACGAATCTTCTAAGTAATGAAAACGCCACCATAACACAGGAGGGCCGTGTGATTAACGGCTGATGTTAAATTGAACACAGTCATTACACCTAGAAACTACTTTCTCACCTGTTCTGTCCTGACTGTAAAAAATACAAAAGCGTTAAATGCAATTGATCACTATCGCACTTAAGCAAAAGTTTGTATTTTGGGCTGATTAGCATGTAAGATCGCATCTCTTCATGCCATACGATCCTCTAAAAAAATAAAATTAGGTTAATGTATCTTCAGATATGTCCCACCTAAAGAGGGTCTGCTTAGTGCATAGCTATGATCCTCAGATCATGAAGTATCGAGCTAGCAAAGAAATCGCCGAAAAAAGAAAACAGTAACGTACATACGCATTGCGGCCAGATTTGATAATTAGATTGACTCAAAGCCCTGTTGCTGTTGAAGTAAAGGGAAGAAATGAACAAAGCGATACTAATTTTTATTGATAAGCTGAAAGTTTTAATACTTCTGAGAAGAATCAAACTTACATCAAAACATGACGCTACATTTATTCGAAGATCTGAGGACCGAGATTCATCCTATGAATAAGGTGACGGAGGTGTTACTCATCATGGCTTGATATTGAGATGTGTTTGGATCTTTAAGATAATTTTTGTAGTAACCCATCACACCCCCACACCCCCTACCCTCAAAAAAAAATATAATGAAATAAATAAATAAATAAATGAATGAATAAAAGAATAAAAAAAAAATATGAGAAAACATGATCATGATAATGACCATGGTGAAATTATGTTTATTATTGTTTTCAAATGTCAGGTATTTTATAAATTCAAAAAGATGGGAAGTGTCGAAAGGCGAAAGTTTTGGATCAAAATATTTATGTGATTGTTCCCTCATCCTCGGCATATGTTAGTCATGGATTTAACAATTTATTGTTCCTGAAAATTCTCAAACTCACATTTTCATTATAGTGCCTGTGATCTTGATTGCGAGCAATATGAATATGAGGAATAAAAATAAAAAAAAAAAGCAGCAACATATAACAGTTTCAGAGAGGCC
>JAWDGP010007673.1:40000-42500 GCA_033675545.1 Elysia crispata | reverse complement strand
TGTGTCGTGAACAATCACCCTCATTCATTTGACCAATAATAAAAGCTTGTATTTGAGAATATTAAATTTTATCAAGGAAAGAAATGTCGGACAAACTGGAAAGA
Source organism: Elysia crispata (assembly GCA_033675545.1). NCBI lineage: Eukaryota > Metazoa > Mollusca > Gastropoda > Plakobranchidae > Elysia > Elysia crispata. The sequence goes on along the minus strand of JAWDGP010007673.1, from coordinate 42,396 downwards.
TTCCCGAGGAGGGGACACTGGTATATGTTCGCTTTATATTTTTTTTACTCTAATTTTTTTCTCTCTAAATGTTGCAAAGTTAATAATGAGCCATGCAATCAGGGTAATTGCGCCAAACGAATATGAATGTATACAAACAGATCAATGCCCAAGACAATGGTCACAAGGGCCCTATCTGTATGCTTGGGAGTTCAGCACAGCCAGGCTCCACTCTAACCTCGGTGCGTGACACCGTTTTCTTTCATGTCGTCATCTACAAATTAAGAAAATGTATTTGCTAGTACAATTCTCTCTCACTCTCTCTGTCCGTTTATCTTCCTCTCTTTCTATTTCCTTTGATGCTCTTTTATTTTCTATCGCTTTTTATAGCTTTCTCTTTCTCTGCCATATACACACTCTCTTCCATTATCATGATGATGAATATCATCATCATCATCATGATCGTCATGATAATCATCATCATCATCATCATCATCATGATCGTCATGATAATTATCATCATCATCATAACCGTCTTCAGGAATCCTCATCATCTTTGTCATCTTTGCAATGACCACAAATATCATGATAAGTAGATTCAAGATTTAAAAAACACTTAAGCTGGATGCAAGAGGCCGATTCTCCTACAAGTGATGAGATAATCTCTCGTTGATAGTGCTCAAAATGAATCTGAAATATATTGCTGATGGTTTATGCACCATAGTTGAAATTACTTTCTACACGATCGAGGCTGATGAAAATTCTTAGTAAAGAATAGAATTCGAATCATAGACTCTGGTTTCGCGTCTGAAGATTAGACTTAAGGGGCCTTTAAGCCTTTCCTCGCTACTTTCTTGTGGAACAGTTATCAATTTAAAAAAAAAAGGCTGAAAAAACATTTCGAGTAGGTAAAAATACATCGTGGCACTAGTTTAGCTTAACTTCCTCTTCGTTTTCTTTTTTTTCTTCTATCGCTTTTTATACCTCTTCTTCTTCTTCTTCTTCTTCTTCTTCTTCTTCTTCTTCTTCTTCTTCTTCTTCTTCTTCTTCTTCTTCTTCTTCTTCTTCTTATTATTATTATTATTATTATTATTATTATTATTATTATTATTATTATTATTATTATTATTATTATTATCCTCCTTCTCCTTCTTCTTTTTCTCCTTTTTTCTTTCCTTCTTTTACACCGTCCTTACTTTTGTTTTCTATTTTTGTGAAAGTTACTAAATTTCCAAAGTTGTATTCAAAATCAGACTCTGTCTTCAGAAGCCAGGGTTTTTGTGTGTGTGTGTGTGTGTGTGTGTGGGGGAATTACGTTGTTTTTTTTTTTTTTTGCTGATATATCTTCTTAGTAACTAGTAACCCCCTTGTACACCTGCCTCGCCGAGGGAACGTTAAGAATTCTGGCACACTCTGCACTATGAGTAGTGGAACAAAAGACTGTGCGGTAATGAGGGAGCAGAGTTTCTGATAGACTTTTGTAGGACCTGCCAGGACTGGAGTCATCAGGTGGGAGACAGAGCCATGAGCCCTGCTCTCAAACCTAATTATAAGAGAGAAAGAAGACGATGAAGAAAAAGAAAAAGACCGTGAGGATGATGTCGGGGGATAGAGAGATAATGACAATGGGAGAGAGAGGGGGGAAGAATGGAGAGTGAGAGAGAGAGAGGGGGAGGGGAAGAATGGAGAGTGAGAGAGAGAGAGAGAGAGAGAGAGAGAGAGAGGAAAGAAAGAGAACATGAAAATAAGGATGTAACACTATTGTGACGTCAGCATCATCGAGCAATTAGACTTTCCTGTCTCTTTAACCACACTACACCCCATCAATAATTTTGCTTAACAAATGAATGAGACGGAATGTGTATATTGTATATCGAAGTTCTGATCCAGCCCTAGTAAAAGAGACCATTCGATAGTGACGGTTCTTTATTACGTTTCATCCGTTTCAAATCTCACGTGTCTACCCACTCATTCTCTGTCCTCTACAAAATCGCTTTGAACACGCCTTTTATGAGTAATGAGTGTAGCGGTTTTAAAGGCAGGCATGGAGACGAAGCGTGCAGCCCGTCATAAAAGATGTGCGTCGCATCTCGCACAGATATGCCATCTTGTTATCTGTTGCACCGCTTAAACGAAGCCCTTGGATACTAAATTCTTGCATCTTCATACAAAGCATCCCTGCCAGTTTATTGACTTATTTATCTTTGACAAGCATTTTCTCTTTAGCTGCTTTCATCAAATTGTAGTCGTTCATATCTGCGTACAAATATTTTTTTTTATCCTTAATGTATGGTATAGATGATTTTTCAATTTGTGAATAGATCGTCCCTTCCGGAAACAGTTCGATCTACCCTGCCAGCGTAACTTTTATTTTAGTTAGCTTTTTCTGCCTATTGACGGTTTGATTGATTTAAGAG
>JAWDGP010007673.1:0-35000 GCA_033675545.1 Elysia crispata | reverse complement strand
CACAGCTTTTTGAGTACCGCCATGTTATCGATCAAGTCTTTTTCTTTATGCATTTCAGCAAAGAAATATTGCGTAGCACACTGACCTCATGATAATGTGAAGAAACACTGGTGAATGAAAGATAATTTTGACTCTTAGTTTTAACGGCTAAATGGTGGCAATAGTAGCAAATTCAGGAAATAAGTTTTACATAGATCCATTTTTAGTTCGTTTTTTCCTTCTATAAAAAGTATGCACATGCTTCAACGAATTTTCCTTTACTTTTTAAGCTGCAAACTGACGCTAAATGCACAGAAACAAAAGAGCATTGTTGTAAAATCTTCATGAGATTCTTATTTTTAAAGGGCGCTATGAAAGAAGGTGTAGGTAACTCCAACCCTTCTCAAGTTTAAAACTGAGGACAACCGTTTGGCCACTATTTGGAGAAATTTACGCAGTAATTTTTTAACACTCCACCAGAAACTTCTGGAAGAAAACCGTATGCGTTATATGGAAGAGCGACACGGTTTGTTTTTTTTCAAGCTGTAGGTCTTGATCTCACACAATTTCCGTTGATATAGCATTCAGGATTGTTCGCAGTATGTTGCGCAGACTATCAACATTTCGAACCATTCCTTCCTGTATAATATTTTTTTCTGCTTCTTGTTCACCCAATAAGTGAAATAAAATGCGCATACGCTTTGCCATAATTATTAAATATTTAACATTTTAAAACAAAGATAAAGATATACAACTTAGAAAAACTCAAGCATACAAAGAATGCATAAGTATATTAAAAAAAATATGTCGGATCATCTCTCTCTCCATATCTCTCTCTTTCTCTTTCTCCCTCGTCTCCTTATCTCTCCTCATCTAGTTTTTTTTTCTTTTTGCCAATCTGCTTTCCTTTTCATCTTCATTTCCGTTTTTTTCCCCATTCCTCGTGTGTATCTGTATTTCATTGTTCTGTCTATTGATTTTGTTGTTCCTTCCCCTATCCTCTTACTTGACCCTCTGTATGATATGAATACTCTCCAACCTAAAATAGTCGTGCCAGTTTCAAGCTCCGCGAAGCTATGCCTAGGTCTACCAACACCATTTGTTTTCAGAAAACCGAATTCGAGCTTTATTCGAGAAAGGAGAGAATAACTGGCGACTATTTTTAAAGTATTTTTTTCTTTTCTTTCCTCTTCTCTTCGCAAAGCTCTATCTTAAAGTTTTCCTCGGAAGTATTTTATGCACTTTCTAATGTTTTCAATTGAGCTATGCCTTTAGTTTGGAGGAAGTGACAGTGGATTTTATTACTTGAGCTAATTAAAGCAACGAACCTCATAATTTAAGATGGAACAAGACATCCAGGTAAAAATTAGAAGGGCTAAAATAAATCACGACTCTGCCGAGAGGAAACGATCCCGGGTCTGGCTTACCTTTAATAAACTTATCCACACATCACATGAAAGAAAAGTTGTTGTTTTGTTGTTGGTTTTCTTTTTTCTTTTTTTTTTTTTTCATGAAACTGGGTGAGTTTTTCTGATTAAGCTTCAGATGGTAAGCATTCTGTATTTATAAGATAACCTAGAGAGGAAGAGGGAGTGGTGATTAAGGAGAAAAATACAGAAAAGTGTGAGTGTTTGTGGTAAGTTGTGTCTAATGAGCGGAAAGTGAAATAATGACACCAGGTAAATAAACAAAAAATGGAAGCCATCAGGTAATAAGCCTGAGCCGGTTCATTGAAGAAAACTATACGCCCAATTTACGTTGAACAATATTTATTGCTGGGGTTTGACGTTGATCCACGTCAATGTATTTTGGAAGTATATCTATAGGTTACTCTCGTTCATTATTTTGGTTAAGCCAAGAGACTTTTTTTTAACCATTATAAGAGTTATTCATAACCAATATTGATTGTTTCATTATAGTGCGTATAACCGAATTACACCAAAATTGTTGGGAAAAGAATAACCAAAAGATATAGATGTATAACTTAAGTAGCATTTAAAGTGGTAATTCTATGACATAAAATGATTTAATGATGGTTAGATTTTCGTGGCCATATTTTATAGCTCAAAGGAGGATAAATATATTGCTGATACTCATTCAGTGTGTCAAAATAGAAAGATATGTTGATGTAAAGTAGCATTTGTTTTTTATTTATTTATTTATTTATTTATTATTATTATTATTATTATTATTATTATTATTATTATTATTATTATTATTATTATTATTATTATTATTATTATTATTATTATTATTATTATTATTATTATTATTATTATTATTATTATTATTAATTTCATTCATTTTTTTAAAGATTTCGTACTCAGCATGATCACAGAACATGATAAGATCAAATATCTAGGGCCATTCTCAATCGGTTTAAGTGAAAGGATTAGTTTAGAAAGTGTTCATTAATCCAAAACATGTAAAGCTGTTTTTTCAAGAATTCCTTTTTATCCGAATTCCTTGTAGAAGTGGGCCACAAGTTTTAATTATTTAACGAAATTTTCATTTCCTTAGCATGTGTAAAAAGCGTTTTGTTTCTTCTTCTTTTAGTGATATCTTTCATAACCATGGTGTGTTCACCATGCTCTTTCACAATTCATGCGTTCTATGTCAAATGACCCCCCACACACACACACACACACCTTTTTTTCGTCTTCTCTCTCTCCCCATCCCCACACGCAACACTCTTGAATTATTATCTTTGTTTCCAAATCATCTATCTCTCAGAGGGTCTAACATCAGCATTAGTTTATCATTGATCGTACAACAGCTTGTTTTTTTTTTTCAAAATTTCATAGAAACTATATCTAGATTTAAGGCATTTCAAATTAATGTTGATAGCAAATACACAAAAAGAGAGTTACTGGTGATTAAAACAGAGAGTATTTAAGAAAATAACAACAGCCGGAGATAGAATAACTGGCAAGGGATCAGCATCGCTTACAAACATGCCAGCAGTGTTGGCCTTCACTCTAAGAGTTTTAGCGGATGTTTACAAATTTTCGTTAAAGTCGAACAGTTGAAATAGGTGGGCAGCAGTGTTCATCTAAGAGACAATTGTTTAATTTACCATTATAATATAAAGACCGTAACCTCAAACGTGTAATGGGTCATCAGATTTTTGTGGGCCACCAATTAAAATAAAAAAAAATATGGAAAAGCTACTCTAGATCATGCGATTTTACGTGGGCATATCTTTAAATCCCAAAATTGTTTGACGGATTTACAAAACGACATTTTAAAACCCTACATAAACTCTATGAAGCATGCGAGACAAACCATTGAGCTGGGTGGACATTTTAATTAGCTGCACAAACCCCTGTTTGTTTTTAATGCGAAACGAACACAACGTATGTTTTGATTTTTGAACCACGGTGGTTGGAATAAGTTGAACTGTCGAAACTAGATCTAGGAGGTTAGCCTAGTCTCAATTAGAATATTAGATCTAGATCTATCGAGATATCTCGATTCTATGTAAAGATGGATAGGTGGAGGCATATAATTTTATCTGGATCATGTAAGTAAAAAGGAGAGATATCAAGGCCACTGTATTATAAGCTTTATAAGCCTCTTTAAATACACACACGCACCCCTTCGGCGAATTGACACGAGGGTCTCGATGTAGAATGGGTTTTTTAGCTTGCCTTTTTTCAAAATTACTAGCAGGAACCATAAACATTTTATGAAGGTTGTGATACCGTCAACAAAGACATAATTATGCCGCTAAATTTGATATTTCATGTTTTAGTAATAACTGAGATCGCTCGGTCCGAAATGAAAGACATGTTTTCCCTTTTTTTTAATTTTGAAAAAAAAAAACGTCGTACTTTGTCTCTGGTGTAGGTCGGAATATAAGATTTTGCCAGATCTAGATCTATTGAAACCAGGAAAAAGTGTTTTTTGGAAAAGATTCATGAAAATGAGCTGATTTAATGATCGCTGTTTAAAACACTATCTTCGTGAGGCCGAATTATATTTATGAATTGTTTTTGGCATTACAGAGATTTTAAGTAAGAGTTGCCCTTTTTAAAAAAATCACAAAAAACAACCAATATTGACAAGCCTGCTTTAAGAGAGATTTTTTCAAGTTATTATTTTAATTAAAATCCTCAAGAATATAAAATGGATTTTTTTTTCATGAAAACAAAAAATAATTGTGCGAAAACGAAAACCTTATATGATGTTAGCTACCTAGTGCACCTTTAGAAACTTGACGCATCATAAGTTTTGGCGTCACGAGGCGCGTGCTTGTCTCTTTACAAATCAGTGGTAAGAAATCCTGAGTAGCCGATATGAGCAACTTGGCATGGTTAAATATTCCTGGAAAAGATAACGTGCAACCCCCCATTATCAGCTGAGTCATCGACATAAAGATCCTCTTAATCTATACTCTTGAGTATGTAACTTATTCTGAGGTTCAAAGGAACTGGCTCGATCTTTCATCTTGATAATATTCCATGCAACATTTTAAATAGTGAGTCCGTGGGGTCGCCTGGTTGAGCTACTTGCTCTGTCTCAGTCGATAAGATTCTGATGTTTGTGGGGTTAAATGATAAAATTTGCGATTGCATAACTTGCAAATACTCCTTACATTCCATCTTGTTAAGAGATCGTCCTGAATTTAAAACTTTTCTTTTTTTTTCCGATATGTCTTTGAGGCTGTCCCTGTACTTGGAGTGTGACTAAATCTTAAGTAATATTCACGAGTGAGTTTGTAGGTAATTTTCTGTTTTGATAGGCTCAGGCAGTGTTTTACTCTAGAGTTAGTTTCTGTTGCATTACACTTTAAAGACTTTTAAAAGAAATTGTCACATGAATGCTTCACTCTCTTTTTTTTTGTTACCAAAAGGTTTAAACTACACCAGATTGTTTACATTTTTTAAAACATTTTTATTTCTTCTACTTTCTGTTGTAAAATTGCATTTCGGTATTTACTTTTACCTTGCCGCTGTTAATGTTAGTAACAACAATTTCGTAATTTCAATTCGGCCTCTTACTACCTAGCTGTTGTAGATTTTTCTGTTGCATGGTAATTTTTTTCCCTGGCTTCAATTTTTATCTTGCACGATGCTGCATCCTAATAAGCATTCCGAGTTAATCGTAAAAAAAGGAAAAGTTTTGAAATTTAGACACTTCACAAGTCAGGAAGGCTCGACCTTTGGTTTGTCCCGAAAGAGAAATTTAAAAGCCATTTTAAGCTTATCCTTAGATCAACAAGGTGAAATATATTTCCAGCTCAAAATTAAAAAAGAAAGAAAAAAGAAACGAAACGAAACGACGCAGTTAAGAAAAGAACAAATTAGGAAATTGTTAAAATGGAAATATTAATAATAATAATAATAATAATAATAATAATAATAATAATAATAATAATAATAATAATAATAATAATAATAAAAAGCAAATGAGCAAAGAGAAACACGAGATTCTGCGACAAAGAAATAAAAGTTGTAAATCAAAATAGACAAGAAATAATAATAAAAAGACAACAATCTATCAACAAAAATCGTTGGAACATTACCTATGATTGCAAAGCCATCAGTAGTTGTGTGACATTCCGCATGAAATTGCTCGGCAGCCTCTGTCTTGTTTGTGTATTGTGATGGAAGAAATCCTGAGCCAGGTCAATATTCTCAGAGTATCTCAAGCACGGGTCACGACCAGGTTTATATGCACAGGTGAAAAGTCGGCAGCGCGCTGGATTGTCTTGATACTGGCTGGAGCGTGGACCAAATCCCAAGGAATTTCGTAATCAATATTTAAAAATTCTCGTCTTCTCTTTAGCTGAGGTGTCACAAATTTTTAATATTTTGTGGAAGCTATTTCACATAGCCACTGCAATAGAAAAGGGAATTAAACAAAACTATTGCTTATTAATTAACATGACCATATTAAAAAGGTTGGTTAAAAAACAATATGGAGTAAAAAAAAATAACGCTTTCATTTTGATCAATCTAGATCTAGTTCCACATTTCACGAAAAGTTATGCTGGCCTATTTAAAAGCCAAGGTGTTTTGCGCATGTGCGACAATAAGAAACATTTAAAAGAAATGCGTGATATTCTATTCCAAAAAGATAAGCTTTTTTTTGTATATCGTTATTAAATAATACTTTTGACTGAGATATACTTTCTTTCTCATAGTGCATTTCATATTATTTGTTTTTCTGAATAGGATCTGCGCATCTCATAGCATTGATTTTTACTAGCAGAATTTATTTCAAACTGTTAAAGTTTCTTAATGTAAACGCGCATCGCTTAATATCAAAATGTCCAAAAGCTTAAAACAGAGATTAGTATAACTCCTTGTGAAAGCCGTCCTCTAGATGAGGATGAAGATGATTTATCTTAATTTCAAACTTGATTATATATCCAATTATCTTACGTATATTTTTGTCAAACAAACATTACCTACCACTCTATGAAAACATGTTACTTAATGACATGAAAATTTAGATATTAAAAAAAATCTTAACTTGATCCATTTATTTTTTCAAACATTCCAAAGTCCACTTTTTCCTCGAACAAATCCTGATACAGAATTTTTAATCTATGTTGAACATGGATTCCAAATTTTGAATAAATTAACTTAAACCGTGCGACAAAATGTAAAAAAATATAACTACCCTAAATCATTTAGACAGTAAAAATATAAAATTTTAAGGAATATGAAATTTCACTGCTGTGCAGTTTTCAACATTGCATTTTATTTGCCACCGAAAATCGCAGACTAAAAATTAATCATGTATAACAATACATGCTGATAATATAAAATTATGTAGAACCTCAGTTTCTATAATATTGTTCTAATATCCCAAGGGGTTTCTGCAGTGTCTCGTTCTTTCTCTTGAGAAGTTTTGTTGTAAAATAACAAAAAGATTTCTAAGGCTTCTACGCAATTAATATGATACGTTATGTTAATAGAAAGTTTTACAGCTCAAATTTTCTTTGTACATATGGACATTGACCTTGCTACAAACATTCATCGGCACACAAGCAGATTAACAAAAAATATGACTGCATTGAGTATCAGTTTCCACCTTAGCTAAAGCCGCGGGGTGTGTTTTGACATAAAGAAAAGTGTGGATTTTTCCCACTTGAAAACCCATCAAGATAGCGCACCGATTTTGACGCTGCGCTATAAACTCGCCTGCATAGTGACGTCACTGGAACTTGGCACGGAAACGTCATGTTCTTTCTGCTTTATCGTCTCCTAAGTCTGCATCTTCCCAAAATCACCATTTTCTTCATTGGTTATTATAAAAGATATGAAAAAAGGCTGAAAGACTAACAAGACTAACTAGTTCTGTCTAATTACCCTGATTCTATTCCCATGGCCCAATCTTTACCTTCCTTTCTCCACACCATCTCCTGATGCGGCAATAACACCTTACTAGAGACTTACGAAACTGGAGTCTTCGCCAACACAATGTTTTTCCAGAGCCATGCTTACCTCATCCTGCACGTAAATCTATAGTCAAACTTTCTTCTCACCTTGACGAAATCTTGAGCAGACATACCACTTTCGCGTATCACACATTTTTTTTTCATATGCTCTTTCCTTACTCCACCACATTTTGTCTAAAACTGAGTCTTATCACAGTGTACACTTTTCTTCATTACCAAAAGATCATCGCCTGTTCTGCTGTTACACTTAACTTTGTGCATCTAATGTATTTATCCCCTGATTATATTGTTTTGATTTTATTTTATTTTATTTTATTTTTTGAAAATTGTAAAAAGAAAAAAAAATCTACAACATACGAATCACCACCACACTCGAAAAGAAAGATAAGTCTAATAAAATGCAAGTATTTGTAGTTAAAAAATATTACATTAATCTACTAATTAAAAGTGATTAAAAAAAAAAAAAAAGAAGTCACCATATGAAAATAAAGTGCAAGGCATTAAATTAACGTTTGTAGGCTTAGTGCAAACAATAACAATCAGGAAAGGATAAGAAGTTTAAACCATAACGTCCTAGATAAAAACACTGTAAAAGTTGGGAATATTTTCACTCACCTGCAAGTAGTGCAAGCAATAATTCTCATCAAGCAGAAATCACTTGAGCGAGGAACCGAGAGCGTGGAGAACGCTGCTCAGTGTGATCAGAGGGGTTGCTCGCTCGAGGAGGCTCGGGGACTCGCTGGATGAGCTCGTGTGAGCTGCCACAGTGCTCTCCACTTGGAGAGGGGTAAGAGTGCCAGGCTCACGGGAGAATTGCGTGGGAAGTCCAGGTTGAAACTTGAAGATTTAGATCACGTTCGCGGAGATAGAAATGACGGTATCCACATCATGTGACGTGCTCTAGAAAACTATGTACTTTCTACTTCTTTCACTCTCTCTTTCTCTGTGTTTCTCTCGCGATATGCTAGCTTATGTCATCTATCTCTGTTTTTGTTTTGTCTGTAAGACTTCTGTCAATCTGCCTGACTGTCTCCTTCTCTCTATCTATCTACATTTTTATCTATCGATCTATGTACCTGTCTATTTATCTATCCCTATGTTCTCCTACTATCCCTCTCCTAGTCTGTTTCCTCGAGAACATGAGTCTCTCTCACACACATTCTCTCTCTCTCTCTCTCTCTCTCTCTCTCTCTCTCTCTCTCACACACACATTCTCACTCTCTCTCTCTCTCTCTCTCACACACACATTCTCTCTCTCTCTCTCTCTCACACATTCTCTCTCTCTCTCTCTCACACACATTCTCTCTCTCTCTCTCTCTCTCACACACATTCTCTCTCTCTCTCTCTCTCTCTCACACATTCTCTCTCTCTCTCTCTCACACATTCTCACTCTCTCTCTCTCTCTCACACACATTCTCACTCTCTCTCTCTCTCTCTCTCTCTCTCTCTCTCTCTCTCTCTCTCTCTCTCTCACACACATTCTCACTCTCTCTCTCTCTCTCTCACACACATTCTCACTCTCTCTCTCTCTCTCACACACATTCTCTCTCTCTCTCTCTCTCTCTCTCTCTCACACACACATTCTCTCTCTCTCTCTCTCTCTCTCTCTCTCTCTCTCTCTCTCTCTCTCTCTCTCTCTCTGTTTGTCTGTCTCTGTCTCTGTCTCTGTCTCTCTTTATCTCTCTCTCCTCTGTCTCTCTCTCTGTCTCTGTCTCTCTCTGTCTCTCTCTCTCTCTCTCTCTCTCTCTCTCTCTCTCTCTCTCTCTCTCTTTCTTTCACGATGCTTTCCTTGCTGCACATTCAATCAATTTTTTAATAGCTTGGTTCTTTTGGTAATTAAAGGAAGTGGACTCTAAAAAGGCGCCCTAAGAATGGCACTAATTTTTTGTTTTTACTTGCCTGCTTTCTCATAATCATATAGCGTTGTGTGTTTTATCTTTCTTGATTTGATGCTGATTTATTGCTGAACCATTCTTATTATTTTGTAATTTGTAGGTACATGTGCTTTTAAATTTTCAAAGCTAAAATATTCTTTTTTATCATGACTATTTGTCTCCTGTTGAACAGTTGCTTTAGTAGAATAAATAAGAGGTTCAGTTTAAGCCAAATTCTTCCTAGAAGTAACACAACAGAGCATGATATTTCATTCATTTGATTTAGTTGTTTTATCTAGGGGAGTCACATCGAATATAGACACTACCATATTATTTGCAATAATTATTTTCAATTAGGCATAAAACAAACATAGCTGTAGTTCTGAAGGGACAGAAACTCATACATTATTTTCAACGGGGCACGATCTTACACTGATATTCCATTAACATTATTTTCAGTAGGACGTAGGAAGTTTAATGTTTCTTTGATTTTTTTCGAAAATGATCACTGAGGACTACACTGGCGAACCATCTTTCGGGTTTTTTTTTATCGAAATTGTGACTAAATATCCGATGTGTTTAAAGACCAGTGTTACGAAATGACACTGGTTTTCATTTGTGTTACGATTCAACGATTATTGAAATACGATAAGAATCCAATTGACAAATTTTATGCGGACGTTTCAATTATTGTCTGCCTATGATCTGTTAAGGTATTTTTCGACGCACAATAACACTATTCCATTTGTGTGAAGAATAAAAAGCCCTAATGAATTTCCTACGGCAAGGGTCACACCATCATGTGGAAAGTGCATACTTTCGTGCTTCTTGGATTGTGAAGGCATAATTATGACTGACTACCTGGAAAATTGAAAAACCGTCACAAGATACTACTGCTCGAGTTTGTGATTAAATTGCGGTCCGAATTGGAAACAAAAAGGCGTGGAAAATTCAGTAAAGAAGTTCTCCAACTGCATAACAATAGCCTTACTCATAGGACACAGCAGAACACAACGAGGACGCCATTGAAGCTATTGAAGACTGTTTAGGGGTCAATTCTTGGTCCCTTTACTCTCAAGGGCAATAGAAGGTCAGAGAAAGATGGCAGATATGTGTAACTCTGCATGGTGACTATGTAGAGAAATAACAGTATGTGTGGAAAATTACAAAGTTCTATTTTTATTGCTTCATATCGTAACCAAAGACTTCTTGAATCGCCCTCGTGTAGACCAGCTCTATTTCTCGTGTGGGGAGATTGCTGGTATTACTTTAGCACAAAGATCTGTTTGACCAGAGTAAGGCTGTGGAGATCCTCCGGAGTTTTATCAGGGTGACTTCTATATTGCTTATGTTTGCGAACCTACACATGGGTTACCAAAAAATCGATAAGACTGGAATTGTTTTATAAGTTGGACTTGGTTATAAGAAACTCATTGATTCTACATATGATGATTTTCGACAAGGAAATGTCATTGACATTTCATTCACGTGACAGCCAATGTGTCACTCTGACGTCTTTTGATTACTGTAACTATCAGTATTATTATTGTGTATCTCCCTGGCTTTACATCTTTTTCACGACGCTGGTCAATGAAGTTCAATCTGTGTGACCACGAAAAGGCTTCAGGTGTTTAAGTCTGGGAATAAAATAAGGCCATTGGTATTTGATACGTTACTAATTTATTAGATTATGTTGTACTATTGAAATGAATAAGAATTTAACGCCGTGAGAACCAATTTTTCACCTGCATCGCTTACCAATAGGCAAGTGACTTTTAAGTCTCTACCATCAGTTCGCAGACATTTCATGCGTGATGAGACAAGCTCAACTAACTCTTGATCTGTCTTACTTTTAATCAGCCGCTGGTGAGGATTAGATGACTACTGTTTGGTACTTAGTTTGATCGTTGCTGCTCCCAAAGAAACGTCTTCACTATATCGCTATCGTGAGAAAAGCTATGACGTGTTGTCTTTTCTGTGCGCCTAAATCACCTGCTGAAGTTATTGGAAACAAATCGATCACGAGTATTGTTTTTTGGGGTGAAAACTGATTTCACTATTATTTTAAGAGAAGGCCTACTTAATAGATTGCTGCAATTTGCCTTAGGAATCTCTCATGTGGGTTTTAATTTTCCCGACTTAGAATCTAAACACAGAACAGCTGTGGAATGTACGCAGCGATATAGATCTGATCTCCCTTGGATAAGCACTAGACATTCCCCTGAAGTTAAAAACTGGTGTTTGTTGAGAAAAAATTAGCCTACATCGCAATCGAAAATTTAGAGCCCTGTGGTATCTAAAAGTATTCAAAATTTAGCAAAATTTCGAATTCTATAAGTTCTTGAAAGAAGCTTGCTCTATATTTTTAAAACATTTTCAACAAATTTGATAAACTTAAGTAGTGCATGTGTAAAAACTGCCTTACAACACTATGCAAAGCTGATTTTTTTTTTCTTCAAGTACATTTAAAAAGATGAGAGTACGAAAGTGTGAGTAGAGAGGTTATGGTTGTAAGTTAAGCTACTCTACTGACAGATCCAGAGGTATAGAAATCCGATTCTAGAAATAAGCAAAATTCAGAGGGAAGAAATCACATTACTTTTCTTATTAACGCGGTTAATGTTGGACTCGGAGAATTCTTGCTGTTATTGTTTTAATTTTCTATTGTTCATTTTTTGTTTTTGTTTTATTTCCTTGGATGTTCCTTTCTTGTTTCTTTGTTTGCTGCTAAAATTTTTGTAAACTTTTTTTTTTTATTATTTTACTTTGAAATATTGAACGTTCTCTCAGTTCAAATTCGTTAAACCGATTGTGGACAACAAGTTTTTATCTTTGTTTTCATAAAGCATAAAGCATAAGTCGTCTCTTCTTCCGATATCTTACATCTCGTTCATCCCTTTGAATTTTGGTGCTTTTGCTTCTCATTTATGATTCTTGCTCAGATATATGAAACCTAAAAGCTAGCTGGGATGAACAATCCACTCCAGGCTCTCGCTTATTTATTTCTCTACCAGGCGGCAAATTACTCGCTTTCGTTATAAGATTCCCTGAACTGTGGAATAGGCTTCCATGGGTGCTGCTGTCATTGTTCTCTTATTGTTTTTGATATAATACTGATGATTCTCTCTCCTCTTTCTCTCTCTCTCTCTCTCTCTCTCTCTCCTCTTTCTCTCTCTCTCTCTTTATCTCTCTCTCCTCTTTCTCTCTCTCACTCTTTCTCTCTTTCTTCCTCTCTCTCCCCCTCTCTCTCTCTCTGTCTCTCTTTCTCTCTTTCTCTCTCTCTCTCTCTCTCTCCCTTTCTCTCTCTTATGTTTTCATTGTGTCACTATTTCTCTCGCTTCCTTTCCTCAAACGCTTGTTTGGCTTTTTTGATATCTGACTTATCCCTTTCCCTCCCGCCCTCTCTCCCTCTCTCTTTCTCTCTCTCTGTGCCTCTCTCTCTCTCTCTCTCTCTCTCTCTCTCTCTCTCTCTCTCTCTCTCTCTCTCTCTCTCTTTCTTATTGTCTCTCCATTCCAAAAAATATATATGCGTAGAAAATGGCAGTCTTAATTGCTTTGTTATTTTGAAATTAAGTACATAATATCAGCGACAGTCTTGTAGTTCAGTAGAATCATCAACAGTTAGACATTTTACAAAATTAATGATCGCTTCGATACATCAATAATCAATCGCCCTTTAGCAGCTATCGATAAGCGTAGAATAAATTGCACATCTGTAACATCATTCATTCGCTAATCAGGACAAAATAAAGCAGTGACTCATTGGCAAGAATATTCAACCATTAAATAGAATAAACCCAAAATTTTTTTTTAAAAATTGGTTAGACTTACCGAAACACTAGCAGTGAGGTGGCAATATGAGAACTTGTCTTGTGGTCATGGAAAAAACTTTCAGCGCCTTCAGTTTGTCTCAGGTCGAGAAATCGTGGATATTTTGTCTTATGAAAATAATTATTTCAACTGAACAACACCAAGACAAATCAGTCACACAAAATATGAAGATTTCTTCTCGTAATTCATACTTAATTATCCGCGTCTATAAATAATGTTTCCATCTTTTAATTTTAGAACACAGTCCAAGGCCACAGCTGATTGGTCCTGTCTTATGCATCTTTGAGAGCTTGAACAATAGGAAGAAAAAGTATGATGCATTCATGATCCTAATTAATCTGAGAACAAAAGAATCAAAACTCAATGACCTCGGGGTCTGATCTACTACAAATATTGTGCGTTTTAGTGTTGTACAATTTATAGTTCACGACACTCATTCAGAGCAAGACTGTTCCAAGTTATAAAATCTTTCAATATAATTGGGTCTCTTTTGTTGTTGAGAGTATTTAGAACTAGTAATAAAGCCTTTCTAGGGGGGAAAAGACTTTATGATTTTTTCTATCTAGTGACAAAATTAACGTTCTTGTGTTATCAAAGCTCATCATAGTTCATAAATTTACAAATTCTCTCTCTCTCTCTCTCTCTCTCTCTCTCTCTCTCTCTCTCTCTCTCTCTCTCTCTCTCTCTCTCTCTCTCCCTCTCTCTCTCTTTATTATCTTTCTATCTAAATAATTATCAACTTGTTTATCTATTGAAATAATAATCAACTGTTTTGTATCTATCTTTGCACCCTTCTCGCTTTCCTTCTCCTCCCTCCTTCTCTCTCTCTCTCTCTCTCTCTCTCTCTCTCTCTCTCTCTCTCTCTCTCTCTCTCTCTCTCTCTCTCTCTCTCTCGTTCTCTGTAACTCACTTTGCTCTTTTTCTGTGACAGTCATTATTTTTTAAACTGGTCTGTCCTATCTTTATCCAAATCCCTGTTTCTAATGTCTTTTCTGTTCTTTCCCACAGTATGACGTATTCGGCGAAGATTGAAGAAGGTACATGTATGTACATTTATAGCATTTATCACTCACATACGGAAGTCATACACTCACTTATGTAAAAATATAAATCTAGGTCACATTTAACAGTGAAATTGTGTCTCATTGTTATACAAACTAGTTTCGTATTTTCCTTCTTAGCTCAACAATCGTGATTTCTGTGATGTCTTTTCAGCGTATCTGACGAAATAATCGCATTGTCCTCGCATCGTGAAATCCTCAAAATGATCTCATCAGACTCTAATGATGTTTACTTCGTCTACCTTAGGATAGGTTGAAGATAAAGGGGAAGCTTCACTTGTACTTTTCAAGTGTTATAACAATGTTGTCTCGTAAGAACATTGTTAAAGATAATCGATTGCAGGTAAAAGAGATACTAGAGGGGGTTTAAATTTGTATGCCCGTCGAAAACAACTACGCGTAGGTGTTAGCTGCATTAGATATAATGTCATTAGATAAGGGCGAAAGTGGGGATGAAAGAGAGCGATGAGCATGTGTGTAAAGAATTGGTTGAAACAGGATAGAGTTTAAAACTTACACAATAATAGGGAGCATAGTTAGACTAAGAGAGAAAAAAGACAGACGGATAAAGACAGAGGGGCGAATAGATATATAGACAGTAGCAAGAAGATTAATCATAAATAATGAGATAGAAAGGAGACGAATTTAGCAAGAGGAAAAGTAGTTTATGAGAGTGCGTCTTTGACTTTGAGAAATAGAGAGACATAGAGATGGAAATAATGGAAAGAAGTTAAGCAATGAAATTTTGAAGGAATTGACATACATTTATTCTTATTTCGGGGGAAATGCTGGTATGATATGCATATAGTCATTCTAGTTCAAAAGATATATATGAAGAGAAAGAAGGATGATTCAGAGTAGAAAAACAGACGAGAGACAGACAGACAGAGGCAGAGCGAAAGGCAGAGACAAAGGGCCGGAGAAAAGGAGATAGAGTGCCAGGAAATTTTTAAAGGAGTTAGCAGAGCAAGAGATAGTGAGATAGCAGAGGAATGGATTATTTAAGCAGGGAGAGGGGAGTAGTTTATGAGAGTGAGGCTTTAACTCTGAGAAACAGAGAAAGACAGACAAACAGAGAGAGAGAGAGATAGGAAAGACTTACTGAAGTTAGTAGAGAAAAGGAACTTCGTAATATTTGACATATAATTATTTGGTCTCATTTAGAGAAGAAAAAGAAATAGACCAACTGGGAATAAGAGAAAAAAAAAGAGAATAAAATTTCGATAGGAATGGAGGCGACACTGGTATCAAACATGCTCATTTCTCGGTTCAAGGGAGTTAATTACCACCTCTCGTGTCGCCTGACACAGGCACCAAACTGATGGCACTTGACGAATGAATGAGGAAGAGAAGCGCGTGCGAGGAGACAAAATAATGAATAAGTTTGGAGGTTGGGAGTATGGGTGAAGAATGGTGTGACAGGGAGAATGAGAATGAGAAGAAAAGAAAAGAACCTTGAGGAGTGAAAGAGAGAGAGAGAGAGACAGACAGACAGACATACAGACAGACAGAGACATATAGACAGACAGACAGACAGACAGATAAAACAGTTTGAAGAAAAAAGAAAAGTTGATATAGAGAAAGAGAGAGTATCCATAAAGTGAGACAATAACTTGGGGCAGAATACTGAGAGAAAGAGAGACACACAGTAAGAGAAAGAGAGCGAGAGAAAGAGAGAGAGAGAGAGGGGGTGGGGAGGGAGGGAGAGAAGGAGGGAAGGGAGGCATCAACTTCTGTTAGAGGAAAGAATTTCCGGGCCAATAGGAAGAATCACATGTGTGCAGTCTGGGACGCGGCAGAAAGTCCCAATGGACGTAACTATTCATGGTTCTTTCTTTCAACTCAAGACAGGCTGATTAAGAGAATAAAAGTTGGACCATGATTTTAAAAATATGATTAGTAGGCCGATACAGTATAGTCCTTGGACAATCATGGATGCGATGTTTTTTTTTTTGTTTGTTTTTTTTTTAATTTAAAGTTCCATGGTTCTGAAGTTTTTGGGAACATTGCGACTGAGATTTGGAGTCACAGTAAAAACTAATTATAGAAATAGATTAAATAACGATCGACAACGCATCTTATCACCAAAGACAAAAATTATTTTAAATCTCATGTTGTTATTTTTAAAAAGTATGTATGCATATTTTACTTATAATATATATATATATATATATATAATATCTTGGTTCCTTCTGTGAAACCTTGATTTATGAGTAGGCCTACTAGATCCATAACAAAAATGTCTCTCAAATTCTAAAAGAAAAAAGAATCTTGTGAAGAAAATAAAAATTATCGGCTTTAATTATTTTTGTGATCGATAATTAGAATACATACATTTTTAATTTCAGAATCGTTGATACAACTCGCAGTTACATTAAACCGCTAGACTGTCCGATGCAGAAGCGTGAACGGCTTAGACCGATTACCTGGCATTCTTTTCTATAGCAAGTTTCCATTAATATAAACTTCGGATTCACTGGTTTTGTTTCACTGGAACCAAAACTGTCACAGAAGTTAATGTAGTAGGCCACGTCTATTCTGTGATAAGCTCAAAACAAAATCGGTTCTTCGAATCCATAGACTTTGCCCAAGACGGCACCACTCAGTTTGCGAAAAAGGTTAAAATCACAGGGGGTTATAGGCCTAATAGTAATATTCAAAAATATGTGTAAACTGCGGGGATTTGTGGATGTGACGATTGTCGCTGTGTATAAATCTGTAGATTCTAACAATAAGCATTGTTCAAGGAATTTTAAAGGAATGGATCGAATGATTGAAAATGCTTTACATTTCTCATAATTTTTAAGCCCCTTGTCATTAACTGATTTCGTTGAAGAACGGCAGTTTTTGTGCATGGGGAACAGGTGTTCCATTGTCTTCTCTTCCGTCTTTAATACCGTTTACACTTCGCCGTACTAAAACCTCATCTGAGAGAGATGGTTAATGTTAATGCATTTAAAAGCTCTTTGTTTTGCTCTCTCTCTCTCTCTCTCTCTCTCTCTCTCTCTCTCTCTCTCTCTCTCTCTCTCTCTCTCTCTCTCTCTCTCTCTCTCTCTCTCTCTCTCTCTCTCTCTCTCTCTCTCTCTCTCTCTCTCTCTCTCTCTCTCTCTCTCTCTCTCTCTCTCTCTCTCTCTCTCTCTCTCTCTCTCTCTCCTGTAAATTACGATTCGAGGACCAATGGCCTTGCTGTCCATATCACATTTTCTCATAATGAGGCTGAGAGACCAGGGTCTCAGGGGGAGTAATCCTAGCCCAACTGTCCGCTGCCTTCGTGAGTCCAGTCTTTACCGAGTTAATAAAGGTTGTCGCCCTTGTCACTTTACAGGCGCCCTCTAGAGTCCGACTACCCCTTTGTAGCTGATGAGGACATTACTAGGAGGAGAGAAGAGGGGGATATCTGGCAGGAGAGATAGGGAGTGAGAGACTCGCACCACGGGAATTATCGAACTACTTTAGTACATGTTTGAAGTTATGATTTGCATTGATTTACAATGTGAGTTTTCTTGTTCATCGGTGTGAAAGGATGACCCTAGTTAAAGGAGGAAGAGGGCAACAGTTGTATAGGGATGTGGAGGAGGCATTCGATGTATAAAATTCGCCTGCTTTTCTGAGAATGAGAAACAAAGGCATAGGAGTAGCTCACAGGGTACTGTCGGCAAAATGCGTTCTGGGGTGGAAAAAATAGTGAACGTGGGTTTTTGGGGTGGGGGGAGGAAAAGCAGATTCGGTCAGCCCTCTTAGTTTTGCACTTTAAGGTAGACTATTTACATAATTATACTATTCATTCAAATTACATCCTTATTTTATTCAGGGTACGGAAAGACATAAAATCGGCGAAAATCAAATAAGTCTATGCTTTGTGAGTGCCGACGCTTTCATAAGACTTACATTGATGTAATTCATTTTGGGCTGTGTGGACGGCTATGCTTTCAGCTTATTTTCATATTATTTAATCTGTATGAAATAATGTTCGAAATATTTGAAAGAATTTAATATTGTACATTATTTGGTTTTATTTTTTTCCCATTTACTGTTTAGTTCAATTGTATGAAACTTTGTGCTGGATTTGTTCCCCTTTGAGAAAATTACTGTGTACCTGTTAATTTGTTTGCATTTGACCTGTTGCTTTTCTTCCTCTCTCTTTACTAGTATTCTTTCAATGGTAATTTTTATTTAAATTTTAAGTTTTTATGGATAAAGATTTTGGTGTGCACATTGGTCATGGGTGGATTGCATGAAGTGCTGAAAATGTATATTTATTACAGCTTTACAAATTATACTTGTTCTTTTCACTTAGCCCATTCAGTATGTAGAAGCAATTACTTTATCATGCTTTAATTTTTTTAGGGTCAAAGAATGCCATTTCATATCCTTTAACATAATCTATATATATATATATATATATGTGTGTGTGTGTGTGTGTGTGTGTGTGTATCTCCATTATATCCATTTCATACAAGGACGATGTATTCTTAATGCATGTTATATCAATGCGAGTTGAAAAGTCGATAGGACAGTGTAAATCGCGCTATGATATATCAATTTTCTATAAGTGGAGGTGTATAAACTTTAGAAAGCTGTTCAAATAACTTTCATTATTCAAAAAAAAATAATTCCAAAAGCGATGTTTGGGGTCAATTCATTTTTACATTTTGAAAGGGACGAAAAAAACACCCTGATTGATCAAAGGATCTTTGAAAGAGAATTCAAAGCTTAGTTTAGCTCTTGTTTCAATGAGTAGTGCTGCAGGCAAATTTTTATTCGAACCTAAAGAATGCTTCTAACACTTATAAAATAATGCTATATTGTCAGGACAACCACATGTATTCTAATTTAGATTGGTTGGTTGGTATAAGGCCTAGAAAGAAGACGAACAGACTAATCTGATCCAACCAATATGGCCATAGGCTGTTGGGAATAGTTGCAGTTTTTCCCGAAGCTTTTCCTGTGGAGAACGCTCTAATTTCTAATTCTATGCAAAGCCAGCCAAACCAGGTCTGATACAGATCTATTAAGGAATGCTTGCCAAACAATCATAAAACAAACATCTTTACCCACTAGTGAGACTTAGATGTATTGTAATGTAATAAACCTCAAGTCAAATCATTCTGTAAGCTTGATCTATTACATATTTCAGTTTTTGTTCAATTAGATTCTACTTCAATACACTTTTGTATAAATTTATAATGAAAACCTTATCTTAAAAAAAAAAGAGGAATGTATTATGCAGAGAAATAGACATAGAACAGGCCATAAAACAGAAAGAACAGGAAATATGTTTATCCTGAATGAAGAAACTCAACCAAAGAGAGTGAAAAAAGGGTGTCAGTTACCATCCCATAGGATGAGACGAACATTGACTGTATCCACTCTATCATAGAATACACAAAACATTCATGACTCACACAGAGCAAACTGATGGAGGCATCGCTAAGCTCCTTTTATCTTATCATGATTTGTTGAGAGGAATTTTTTTAAAAGTCTATTCCACTATGATTGGAACTCTTCTTCAGATTTAAATTACCCATGGAAGATAACACACTGTTATGGCTTATAAAAAATAATATTGATTATGTTTGTAAGAATCTTTTAAGTTATTTTTAACTTTATTTCATTTTATGCATATTGTCCGTCATTCTAATTATATTTTAATTTTTTTTTTTACACTCGGAGCTTAATTTACACGTTTTCTTGGCTCACTTTTCAATGTTTAGCACCTAAATAATCTGTGAATTAGATGTACTTCGATTTGCTGTGAAAATTTTCTTATGTTGTTATGGACAGCGTTGAGCTTTGTTTGAGGCAGATGCAAAAGCAAGTTAGAAAATGCTCTGTACCAACTTTATTTCTTCTAAATGTAGGCATCTATGATCTAAACTATAAGCAAAGACAAGTGTTACAAAATTCCCTATAGCTATAAGAAACTGTCATGCAGTTGTTCCACGTTAAGTTTAAAAAAATTGATACTGTTGTTTGCTTATCTCCAAATTATTAAAAAAATGAAATTCAAAACAAACAAAAAAATTCATTATGAAATCTTTTTGTAGGATTAATTGCGTATTGACAACTGATATTAAAAAAGAATCAACCTTGTTTATTCAATAAAATGAATGAAACCTAAAATGCTGTTTGATCAAGGACTATAATTGAGGACATCATTTACCTGTGCTTGTTTAGACTTTTTCTACCTGCCTATTTCTCCACTGTACCCCTTAATTTACAGCTTTAGATCTTTTATGGCCATCCATTACATGCAGCTGAATGCCAACCTTTCCTTCCCTATTTCTTTTTGTGTGCTCACTAGTTCAGTCATCTAATTCAAATGCCCCCTTTATTCTCGTTTCTCTCTTATTTCTCTAGACCTCAGCCTGACACAATAGATAATGGAGCCAATACTCTTTTTCTTTCCCGTCTGTACAGTCACATTCAATGTGTATCAAACATATAGCAAAGGTTTTATCAGGTGATCGTAACGTTATGATTTACTTTAGGGCAAAGCGTTTTAATACAAGTCAAATTTTTCATAGGTAAATGGGAACATAGCTTTCAAATTATCAGAAGAAATTAGTTTACTTCAAGTTAAAAGAATTATTTTATGACCTAAAATACCAGAACTTAAGTTAAAAAACAAAGCAAACACCCATTGTATCTGACTTTGAATTTAGTGTCATTTCATGCATCTTGACAAATACTTTATGAAGAACAATCCCAGACATCCCAAGGAAGTACAAAAAAAAAAAGAGAAGAATATTTCATGTTCACACCAAAGCTTTTGTGCCTGTCTTCATCAAAATTTGATTGCTGTAAACCAAATAACTTGAAAGACTAGTCGATGTAATGGTCCTCATAAAATATCTGTCTCCAACCTCAAATTAACTGATCGTTTTGTTTGTTTTTTGAGGACTTTAACATAAGGCATGGAAATAATTATTTCCATGATTTATGTTAATGTTGAAGTTCACATATACGACTTGAGCAGTAGCTCAGAATCTGCCATGAAATTGTTTCTTATCTAGAGGCAAAAGATGAAAATGATGACCAAATGTCATTTGCAGGACATAACTTTTAAAATAAATAAATACCATTTTTGTATTTATTTATTCTATGGCTTGTTTCAATTACAATACTACTCATTAGTGAAATTGCAACACATACAAGTGCTGTTCGAGAAATACAGTAAGAATAGTCATAAAAGCTGGGCAATTTAGTTGTGCAAATTTCATTAAACTTGCTCTACAACTTTAGGCTACAATCAACCAAAGCACCATAAAATGTCAGACAAAATAATTAGATGTGTTTAAAAAAAAAAAAACAGTAAATGTTCAAATAGACAAGTTGAGTTAAAAAAGTTTTCATTTTTTTATTTACTATTATTTACTGCAATGGCCCAAATATATTTTCAGTATATGGGCTATGACACAAATCACAATCAGTTACAATGCACTCACTTTCATCATATTTTACAAACTCTCTGTCATATTTTTTTTTCAAATAAACAGGTATACTCTTGACTCAAACACACATTTATCTGATATCAACAAATACAAAGTTGAGAAAATAATACGCATTATATGAAGAGCATTTCAAGCTGCATTTAAACACTTATCAATCTACAATCATACAAAGATAACAGGGATTCCTACAAGCAGCGCCATGAATTTCCACACCCTTTGTGACTCAGGTATGCTTATTCAAGGGATATTTGCAACAACAGTTCTCTGTGCAATATAAACAAATCCTAATGCTATAACACACAAAGATTATTCTTGGCCTTCATAAAATTTTGAGAGAAAATCTTTGGGCTTAGGGTTCACTGTGTCCTTAAAGAACATCATCACATGATTTCTCTGCTTCCAGATGTTGGCTGTTTCTACCAGATCCATCTGACCCTGGCAAGAGAGAAATATTGCCGATTTTAGTGTGGAGAAGAACTGACAAAAAGTTATTTCAGACAGACTGTCAATCAACTCTGCAATTCAAATTAGCATAAAAGAGGGATGAGAGTGTGTGTGTGTGTGTGTGTCTCTCTCTCTCTCTCTCTCTCTCTCTCTCTCTCTCTCTCTCTCTCTCTCTCTCTCTCTCTCTCTCTCTCCTCTATCTATCTATTTATCTATCTATCTATCTCAGCTGATGGAATGAAAAAAAAAGTTACAATTACATCCATCTATGATATTGCTCTGAATAGTGATAATTAAGCCTTAGGTTCTTAGGGTTGAAATACAATGAAATACGACTGGGATTCCTTTAAAACTAACAAGTTATGGTGTGAATTTGTAATTAATAAAGAGTGGTTTTCGAGTATATAAATAATGTATTCAGCTGAATCTGGGTAGACATGAATCTTAAAACTAGCTCTACACCTTTCATTATCATCAATGTGTATAGGTCTACTAGGGATCAAGAAGAGTAACACCCAAATCAACCAAAGATATTTTCAACATAAAGAAAATCAGCCTAGACTTTACGTCTGAAATATGAAAAACAAAAACTTGTATAATATGTGATTGCATAATTGGCAGAAACAGGAATGAGACATCTATGGAACTATGCAAATAAATATGTCTGTTTAAAACCATTTGATCAATTTTCTAGACATATCAAAACATCCGAAGGACAAGGGAGACACAAAAGAGAAAAGTCAATAAAAAGGTATGTACAATACCATAGACTTTGATTGGACATAATAATGCCAAAACAAATTCCAAAGTCTCATAAGATTTGCTTAACATTACAATGTGTTTAAGTGAAAAGCATATTTCAATGAGTTGTGAAGATAAATTTAGATTTCAGGAAACAGTTGACAGTTAGGGAAAAACCACAAAAAAAAATTCTCTCTCATGGGAGACAAGGAAACATCACTAAACCTTCCTCAAAAGTCAAAATGTTGTTTGACAAGGAACAACTTGCAGGTGGTGAAAAAGACTGCATTGAAGTGAGAGCCTGAGAAAAATTAACCTAGCAACTGCAAGCCTGACAAAATAACAACGTGTTCTTTCAAAAAAGAATTGAGACTGGAAACATAAAACAATGAAGAGGATCCAAGGAGGGAGAGAAATTAGCTTTTACACCAGCAAGAAAAGGCAGTTTTAGAAAAAAAAAAACAAACAAAAAAAACCCATAAAGAGCTAAGAAAGAAAATGCATAAATCAGCACCTCAATGCTCAAAGCTGTTGCACAATGAAACTAAATACGATGTACACATCTTAAGGTAGAGGAGGCTTCAGGTAGACTTGATTGAAATCCATCATACTTATTAATTTAAAGAAAAAAAATAGAATTAAAAACATTCAAATGATTGCCACCAACTGATCAGACCAAACAAGATCTGAAAAAGTTTACAGGAGATTCAGGCAACAAAGTTTTAAATAAAACAATATCCAAACACAAAATGATACATTTGCAAAGAACTAGAATTACCGTATACTAAGTTGAATTCATCTAAATCCCCACGCCACGCATACCCCCAATGGACCACAATTTCCTTGCCAAATACTAAACACAAAGTACAAATGACAACCATGTATGTTAAGAAACGATAAGACCAGAAGTAGAAATATACATGTATATTGTATCTCATATTCAAAGATGCTTTTCCTTTGACAAGAGCGCTTTAAATGTTACACAGACACAAAAATTTACGCTGGTTAGAAAAAAGAAGTTAAGATCACATGGGAGGACATATCAGCAGCTTTTGATGTTATAGGCATTCCCAGCTTAACACACTGAAAGATATCATCCAAGAATCCAAGAAGATGAAATCTGAAATTATAATAACTCCTAGGCAACATCACAATAGCAGTTAAGTTTTAAGGATTTCAGAGTAAAAATCATTCATTCACAGCATCAGCACTCCACAAAGAGACAATCTCAGCCCAGTTTTACGATACATCCAAGACACATACACTATCAGAGCTAGAAAATATCTTTCACATCATGTCCTAAAACTAGAAAAGGTAGGCCTACTTCCAAGAAAAAGTGAATTTCCATGATGCCTGTTAATCAGTCTATAACACAAAGATATTGACTAAGTGCAGAAAATAAAGATAACCTAGTGGTCGATATCCATGAACCAACCACTGACTTGAAATGAAACTAACTGGAAAGGTGTCAAAAACTGGAGCGATGATAGGAAATAAAGAAGACATTGAGAGAGGGCATCAATTCCCATTTGGAAAACTGTATCACATTTGGATTAAAAGAGACAAAACTGAAACAAAATGTATACTGTACAGAGCACTAGTTAAGTATTAACTTATAGCTGCTAGTGCTATACCTGAGCACTGATGGCAGAAGAAGTAAAACTTAATATCATTGGCTGATAGAGAGCCAATCAAGAAAAGATCCATACCAAAGTTTTACTAATAGGCGACCAGAACAGAGAGGGAATATTTGCCATTCAGAGCACCTCAATACTTTATTCTCACAAGTAAAAAGCCCTCATTACCGAAAAAATATTGAATTGTGACCACAAATCAGCTGCATTTGTCAGCCCTTAAATTGGCAATTTTAAATATTTTAACAACGCAAATATTCTGCAAATTAATTGACTTTGAATTAATTAAGAATTCAGATATTCTGGATTCAAATTGTAATTGTGGATACCAACTTAAAACAAAAGTGACCTAATGACTGTGAGATCCATTGACAAAGAAAAATAAAATAGAGGAAAATTATGACAGAAATGCAAGAAACAACAGGCTCCCTTGTCTGAGGACTAAGACGCAGATGGCCCGAGCTAAACAAGATATGTATGTCCTTACCAGGATTTTCATTTGGGCTTTGCCCAGATCAGCAGAGTTAAAGGAGTGGCAGCTTCTTAAAATTAAAAAAAAAAATTTGAAGGAATAGGCAAAAACCAACTGAAGCTGGAAAGTCTACTGGTGTGTCTTAATAAAAAATTCTGATGACTTGAGCTGAGTTTGGGATCTCATTTTGAAAGCTTTTAAAAACTTTTGCAATTGCTTTTTAGCTCAGATTGATACTTAAGAGTGAATGATACACACCAAAGTATTTGGCCAAAATGGCCTACTTAAAACTAAAATGTTCCTTAAAAACTTGAAAATACCTTATAAAGAATAATCCTAATCTCATCTAGTACTCACTTGAAATTATAAAGTTCTTTGAAGGGATGGAAAATATAATGATTCTCAGATGAATGACGATGAAATAACCAGCACAGTTTATTCTGTTCTAACATTTTTAAAACAGATTTACATCTAAGATCATTATCTTTATAAAATGATACCTTTAGTTTACAAAGTTATATTCATTTGACTGATTACAGGTATAAACTAAGTAGTGCAAGAATACATCTGACGGAAAATTCTCACCTTAATCACCAACATATCAATTATTCTGATATCTGTGACATGTTTGTTTTTTAGGAACAGCTCCCGCACTTTATCACGTCCCATCTTTACTGTAATCGGAAGATAAAAATCTTTCACTGTGGACAAAATAAACAAAATTTGCTGGATCTTTAGAACTATACATCATTTAAAATAAAAAGTTATATGTGAACTTTTCCTTACAAGCAAGTCTTGATTTCACACAAACCTCTTAGTGTTGGTTAAGATTATGTTGAGATATTTATGAAATTTTCAGGGGTACCTTTTTAGGTAGTATTTCCGATTGGGTAGGTTGGTTTAGTATATTAAGATATGATATAAGATATATGAGCAATTCTCAAAAGGTCATGAGCAGCCAAGATGGACGATTTCATGCACGTTTTTTTCTCATTTCAATAGCTTTTCTTAAAAAATAGATAATGTATTCTTCCGAGCATTATGTTGAAGAGATAACAGATATAGTTTGGTCTACCTTTATGGCCACAAAATTTAACTCCGTGCAGTTTTGTATTGAATCTGTAACCATTTGTCAATATTAGTTAAAGGCCCCATATAAATCTGAACAGCCAATTCTGACGTTTTTTTTTAATATACTTGTTTCAAAATATTTAATCATTTTATATTTCAGATAAATCTAAGCATGTTTAAAACTTAGGGCAATGAATACAAAAGAACGAGCATTAAAATGGTTTTTCCAATGTTATGATGGCACAAATAGGTTGATTACTACTGTTTCTTATGGAACTTAAAGTATTTTCCCCTGTCTAATTTTAACTTTTTTCTAACCCTGAGGTGGGAAAGTGGGAGCTGCACATCTTTATCTTACTTTCAGGTTGATAAGCATTGACAACAATGTGTAAACTGATGTGGATCTATATTCTTCACCATCTTCCCAAGTTTACAAGGATGGAAAATTATGTCAATGTGAGTGTAACATAGGGAAGAACAAAATGCTCATAGATCAATTTGTTGAATCTTAATTTATTAACACTGCAGACATTCTAGTCTCTAGCACTTGGTGAGGAATCAACATCCAGGTAGTTTACATATTGAAGTCTATACAAGTTTAAAAGCAGCAAACAAAAAATTCTGTAACAACTCACATGTTTTTCTCTATGTTACAATGACAGACATTATGTCACTGTAACATTGAGACGAACAAAATGTTTATAGACTTATTTATACACTCCTTATAAATACTGTAAAATCACTAGGCTATAGCTCTTGGTGAAGAATCAAAATGCAGCCAACTTATACGGAAATTCAAATAAGGTTAAAAGCTGCAAACACAATTGTGGAACAAGTTCTTCCCAATGTTAGACAGACACAAATACATGTCCATAACTACCAATAATAACTATGAGTCTTTCTATTCAACTATCATATTTTAATGAATAATAATATCTATTTTTTTACTCAAAGTAGTAGTACTAATACTGGTATGGATTTTTGCTTATAAGGTAGCTAAACTTTAATCTTTTTATGTCATCAGTAGGACGGGAAGATCAATCTGGGATGATGAAAACAAAACACTTCATTCAGATCTATCTCCAAACGATTTTCTGAAGTTCAAACCTTTCTCTTTGATTTTGTACAAGTTTAAGGAAAAAAAAATACACAAAATTAAACATTAGGTCTAAAGTGATGTTTTAGGGTTGACCTTTGAGAATGTTTATTTGAGAATGGCTCATAATAGGTTTCTTTTTTAACTCAATCCCACCTATACCACCCCCCGTCGCCCGTATGGACCACTATATTGCGTACCTATATCGCCCACTCACTTTCACTTTCTGACTGTCTACTTTCTTTCCTTATACCTACCGGAAATCTCGTGCAAACCTCATTTACACTTAGAGGACACTTTAGACTTTGTTTTGGTTAGTTTAGTTTCGTTTTCGGACTAAATTTAGATCTAAAAATCCGATTCGAAATTGACCGTTTTTGAACGTGATTTCTAGGCCTAGGCTAGATCTAAACTTTGAGTTAGGATGGATGATCACTTAAATCATCTTAGGGATGCTATAGATACCATTTATTTTGGTTATCTGCATGGTTATCCCTACAATCAGCATAAAATAATGACCATTGTCCATTTGACATCGGGAGTCAGATTGTGATGTTGAGATGGTGGTGAAATGGAATGTTGATGGTGAAAAAATGAAATGGTGGTGGAGTCAGCCTGAAGTGAATGTGAAGTCTTAAAAAATTGGCTTACTATCATGAAACGGTAAAACTTTGGTTTATTAAAAATTCAACACCTCTAGTTTTTTTTACAATTTATTTCATAATTTTATCTTGTTTTGATTGATTGTAATATTTTTTTAATGTATAGATCTATTTTTTGTACGGGGTTAGGTCCCTTCTCTTAGGGTCAGGGCTTTACCTAAGCTGGAGTTCTTTAGATAGGATTGAGTTAAATGGTGATTCATTGTTAGAAATGATTTACTTGCTTCAGGCATACTTTTTTTCCTATGGCCCAATCGAACAAACCCCTTTTTAATATGTTAGAGGTACCGTATCCATTCAGAAGTCCTTCCCCTTTTCATTTAATCAAATGTTAGATATGATCGATTGGGTTAGATCATTAACCCTGCCTGGTACTACTGTAATACTCGTCAACTTGATCTAGATCTAGATCTAGACAAGATCTTTAATTTAGCCGTAGAAGGCTAGGAGGACCATTTGCATAACATAGATGCTAGATTCTATATCTAGACAAGTCCGTAACTATTTTCTTACCAACATATGGAATTTGTCTGTACCAAGCCTTGTACAGATTTAATACTCTTCTTCTTGCTTCTGTTCTATCTACTGACATAAGAGGCTTCACTTGCTTGATGCCTTGTTGAACTATCCTGGGAGAAGCCATTTTGGTGGTGTGAAGGACAAACACAACAAACCGATAAAGGAGTCAGAAAATTCAGCCTATAAAAGTCAAAATAATAATTATCAGATTATTCTATGCATGCACTAACACGTATATTTATATGCTAGAGGCAAATAATTTTAAGTTTACCTATATATCGCACAGCATTTATTTTAAACATCGAATTTGGAAATTCCAAAAGGCTTATGATTTGTTTTTATGTAAATTTTCTAATATTATTTCCTTGACATACAGTAATATTTTGACTTCAAAAAGGAGGATCTGGCTCTGTGATATTCGTTTTATAGGTACATCTTTTTTATAGCTTTTTTGTTGTTGTTGTTGTTGTTGTTGTTGTTGAATTGAAAATATATAATAAATTTTAAAGCTGGTGTTAGCGATTCTCACTTTGGAATATGTCCTGGTTCTAATACATAAACAAGAAAAGGATGATTCTGACTTTACTACTTGTACACTTATTTAATTTCAGCTTTTGATGCTGGTTCAACGTGCTTCTAATACATGTACGCACTGTATTGTAATGTCAGGCTCTAAGCATCATCGGTCAAAAATAAAAACAAACAGGTTCTAATTGAGCGGAGTTTGAATTACAACTGAAAAGGGGGGGGGGGGGAATTATTATCAAGTCTAGCTAAAAGTAACCACCTTCAAAATTTAAGATCGGCAAATTTTAACATGCTTATAGCTGAAAGTAAATGTTAAAAACTATGGACCTACCTGCA
Source organism: Elysia crispata (assembly GCA_033675545.1). NCBI lineage: Eukaryota > Metazoa > Mollusca > Gastropoda > Plakobranchidae > Elysia > Elysia crispata. The sequence continues at coordinate 5,887 of JAWDGP010007673.1, read as the reverse complement.
ACCTTACCGTGCATATTATAATACATTACATGTATAATTATACAGAACTAAGTTAAAATATGTATTTGTCCTAACGAGCCTTGTGATTTTATGACGTCAAAAGACTCAAACAGTCAAAACATTTTTAAAGATGAAAAGACTGTGTTTGTTTGTGTGTGTGAGTGGGAGAGAGGGTGAGTGAAAGAGAGAGAGAGAGAGAGAGAGAGAGAGAGAGAGAGAGAGAGAGAGAGAGAGAGAGAGAGAGAGAGAGAGAGAGAGAGAGAGAGATCGTGGAGAGGGATGTAGACTATGGTTGCAGATATTTTAGAAAGTGTTATTAGTTTAAGCTCTTAGGCATGACTATGATTTTCTCTCGCATTTTAACTTCATATACACTGTAATTATATGGCATATAATGATATATCATATATATTTTTATTTATGCTTATAATTATCCAGGTTCTGAGGAGTGTTAGTCTTCCCTTTCTATATATTTTTCTATTACCGAAGTTTTGTTTTTATAATGTTCGGATTATGCATTTACTGAATTATATTGTCATCATGCATAATTATCATTATTTAATCGTATAATATTTTTTTTTAATACAAGTGTTGATTCTAAGATATTCAAAGGCAAGGTTTACTGATTTTATTATTATTATTATTATTATTATTATTATTATTATTATTATTATTATTATTATTATTATTATTATTATTATTATTGTTGTTGTTGTTGTTGTTGTTGTTGTTGTTGTTGTTGTTGTTGTTGTTGTTGTTGAAACGTGATGGTTTATGTAAAGCGTCTTGAGCTTCATACATCCTAATTCGAATTGTAATTGCATGGGAATGGATTAAAATTTCGAGTCACAAAAAAAAAAGTAGCATAACTGAATCTATGACTCATTGATTGAATGTGTGCTGTGCCTGCAACGAACAACTCAGTTGCTCTCGCCTCCCCTGGTCCTATATCGCTAGGCCTACTTGTCCAGCATCAGTGTTACTACTGGAACTCCTTCCTTAGTGCATCAGCTCCCTCCTTGCTTTGTTGGCCCACCGATCAGGCTTTCTCTTTTGTAATTAGCTTTGCTTGGTGCTCAAGAGATCTATGTAGTACTAGTACTTTTATAATGCCTAATAGATTGGTATCGACTTCGAATTAAGAGAATCAAACCAGAAAGACGTACAAATACGAGTCCGATTTTAACAAAGCCAAAGAGGAAAAAATAACCTATTTTCTCACAAAATTCAATTTATGAGAAATTCGAATAATTACTGAAAGAGAAATCAGACTCCATTTTTTAGGCCTTCACTGTATTACAATACATGTACCATTATTAGGGCTCTAGTCTTAGCAAATGAATTAACTTATCACCATCAGTATTACAGATTATTATTATTATTATTATTATTATTATTATTATTATTATTATTATTATTATTATTATTATTATTATTATTATTATTATTATTATTACATGTATTATTATTTGTTTAAATAAAAAATAAATTTTAACTTTTTTTACCGCTTTTCCCGTAATAGGTGGTCTTCACCACAGGTTAACGAGAAACGTTCCTTAATCTGTTGTCCTCACTGCTGGGTACCCGTTGGTTCCGCCCATCGGTTAACTATCACTCCGAACGCCTGTCTAAAGCGGCAGCCACATTGTCATTCCGAACTATCGGGTACCAGTTGGTTCGGCCCATCGGTTAACTATCACTCCGAACGCCTGTCTAACGGCCTCCACATTGTCATTCCGAACTATCGGGTACCAGTTGGTTCGGCCCATCGGTTAACTATCACTCCGAACGCCTGTCTAAAGCGGCCTTCACATTGTCATTCCGAACTATCGGGTACCAGTTGGTTCGGCCCATCGGTTAACTATCACTCCGAACGCCTGTCTAAAACGGCCTCCACATTGTCATTCCGAACAATCGGGTACCTACCCGATGGGTCGACCCTTGAGATGGAACTGAGTGACAGTGTGGACTGGACAATCTCATGCTCATAGTTTTTTGACGAATGCAACATGCTTGATATTTTGGCAGATCTGTGATAGCGGGGGCGTGGCTGGCGGCCATCTATGATTGATGGGTGCAGGAAAATTTTAAATTTTTTGTAAAAAGATGAACCGGAGCCCAAATCTATTTACAAATTCAAATTAAGCATATTAAAATTACAAATATGCACATGGGTAGGCCTACGTATTCTGTCACATGTACATGTAATTGTTTTGGATTATTAACCAATCTGTCTTTTTTGAGGGGCAGACTTGTATTCGTGCATTTCTGACATCAATGTATGTAGCTTGTATGCACGTACACGGGTCTACATTGTACCGGTACCCGTATTGGAAATACTAAATGATGTAGCTTCTGAATGCTTGTTTCCCTCAATGTAGATCCCGACGATGCTACCTCGTGCAGGCAAAATACTAAAAGCAGACCTCAGTATAACTGGGTAATCCCATTCGCTTATAAATGTAACTACATGTAACAAGTACTACAAGCCCAATCACCACTGGCGATCACGTCACAGCTTTGGTCTCTGTATTGTCAGTTTTTAGTGACAACAAAATTATTCTTGAGGCTAATCCCACCAAGGTCAAGAGAAGAAAACTTTATCAGGCCATCAAAAGTGTATGTACATGCAAATTTTTTTTTTTAATGATCAGTCCATTTAAGTATACATAATTTTCTCATTATACTTATATACTAATATTAGCATTACAGTTTACACAGCATTTTTTTTCTTTCCTCTTCCTCTTTGTTTCTCATCATCCATCTGCCATCAGTGCCAGGGTGCACTTCAAATTTTTCCAGAACGATTATTTTTATACTGCATATTTTCTCTTTAACTCCTTGTTCTTAATTTAAATTTTTTGGGTAAAATACATGTAATGTAGGCACTACATGTATAAGTTTTATCAAATTACAATTTCACATGTAATAATAATAATAATAATAATAATAATAATAATAATAATAATAATAATAATAATAATAATAATAATAATAATAATAATAATAATAATAATAATAATAAAGTGCATTTATATAGCGCATATCCAAATGATTAAAATGCTCTATGCGCTTTACAAGAAAAAGAATAAGATAGAAGCAGGCTAGAAGGCCTGAACATACATACATAACATATAGAATGACGTACATAGCATAAAGAATAACATACATATTATATAAAAAATAACATGCATAACATACATTTGCTTAAGAATATGATACAAGTAAAACATCATCTACTGCCGGGAATAAGTTGTGGTGAATAAATGGTGTTTAAGCTGCCTTTTAAAGGTCTCTATGGAATCAGACTCTCTGATATATCTGGGGAGCCGATTCCACATGGTTGGTGCTACATAAGAAAATGATCGCTTGCCGTAGGCAACATAGTTTTTATGTGGTTTGACAAGAATTGTTCGGTCGTTAGCAGATCGTAATGACCGTGAGGGTATCTAAACTCTTAACATGCCAGTTAGGTATTTTGGTGCCATGTTGTTCAGGCACTTAAAACAAAAAAGACAGATCTTGTAGCAGATACGATCATTTATGTTCAACCAGTGCAGCTCTCTCAACATTGGCGTAACATGATCTCTCTTACGCTTTAAGGTAATTAATCTAGCAGCATTGTTTTGAAGATTTTGTAGTCGTTGCAATTGTTGTTTTGGCAGGCCTGCTAACAAAGAATTACAATAATCAATTCTTGATAGTATTACTATTAGTGTAGTTACAAGTGCTTTTGCAACATTATGGTTTATATACTTTCTTATTGAGCTGATTTTTCTTACTTGAAATATAAATTCTTACAGAGATTTGAAACAAAAGAAAACATTGACATATCTTGGTCTAATATAGCCCCGAGATTTTTCACTTTCTTACTGCATAGTACTTCATGTCCATTTAGATCAAATTTGATCACGGGCAAGCTATCGATGGATTTGCTGCACCCAAAAATAATTATGTCTGTTTTGTCTTCGTTTAGCTTGAGTTTGTTGATGTTCATCCAATAGCTGATATCTTGTATGCAGTGGGTGGTTGTATGTATAAGTTGGTGTATGTTTTCAGTAGGTATTCCAAACTGAGCTGTTAGCCGACTGGAAAATAGTCGGCCGGGCATGAAAAACGTAGATCTATCCTTTTTTTAAAGTGTTGTGTTATCGTCATTAATAATATTTTTTCAATAAAAACCATATCAAAATGTTGTGTCATTTATCGTCTTTTCTTTTATATAACTTTGGCATGAAAAAATATCCGATAGGTCTATTAAAGAGCGTGTGAAAGGTGTCAGTGTTTTGTAAATTATTGTCCGATTCGCGGCAGCGCCGAGCTCGGCCGATCCGACCTAGCTCTCTTCAAATGACTATCGCTCTTACCACAAGAAAGATATTTTTATACGGTTTGAAACACATTAAAGGGCAGTAATTCTGCTTTCTTTTGATACCACACACAACGAGGCACGCCGTGAAGAAGGATAAGAAACTTCGAGAAGAAGACGAAAATTTAGAATTTTTAATGGTTTCAAGGAACATTTCCCGGCTTGTGTAGTACCAAAAGGAAGGCCATCCATTTTTCTAAAAGAATTCACAAACATCATTTGATTGTGTAACCTGTGGATGCAGCGAAAAGAGTTCAAACGCAGACACTTAGACCCATTTTAGCCCTTGCCGAGACCCGAAATGACGGCGGGTCAGTCTAGTCAACAGACTCAGTCCGGCATGTGTGGAGAACCCATCGCAGAACGCACTTCGCATCCCCAAACACTCAATGCGGAGGACATTTTATGTGAGTTAATACTACTTTATTTCTTTACATAAATTGATTTAATTATATTGGCTAATATGTGTGTAATAAGAACTATTTTATTTTCTTATCGACTGTCGGTAAACGGAACAGCCACACTCTCATTCAAGAGTGACCTTCACTACTTTACCTTCGCTGACCTTATGACGTCCTGAGAATATTATTTTCTATCGGCTCTCCTGTGCAATGGTTCTAAAAATAGGTCTAACTTCTGCATTTCTGTAAAATTTGTAGACAGCTGTTTTGCGTTTGTTAAGTGTTTACGTTTTGATATGAATCAAATATCTATAGATCTAATTTGATTCAATATTAAAACAGACACAGTAAATCTTATTTTCTCACAAGGCAGAAGTACTAACACTAATGTTTTAGTCAAGATTGTAGTACATAATGCTTAGATCTACGAGAATCTGAAATTGACAGTTGTACTTGTACTGTAGTCTGTAGATCAAGGATGGTCTGGACAGTAACTAAAAACAAAAGCAATTTTCGATCATATATCAGTAAATGATATTTATTAGACTTTTCTATAATTTTGTTATAGGATGCAATTTGCTTTAAAAGAAAGTACAAGACAATTTAAGTACACATGTCTGGCCTCTAGATCATTGTTCACAGTCACATCTTGCGAAGGTTTTTTTTTTTAATTATTATCATTATTATCGTTGTTATTATTATTATTATTATTATTATTATTATTATTATTATTATTATTATTATTATTATTATTATTATTATTATTATTATTATTATTACTACTACTACTACTACTACATATGTTTACATTGTATTTTATTAAATTTTTTAAAAACTTTTTTTGGTGGAATGGTGGTTTTGCTTTTGGTTTATAAAGCACCTTCATTACAGGTTTTAAATAGCTTTTATTTATCATCAACATTTATTTTACAACAGATGATGATAACTTCCGAGGGATGAAGGATCATTTCCTTATGATGTGTGGGAGAGGCAGAAGACCAGCTCTACCTTCTCTGCCGCTACTCAACAACCGGGTCCTTGTTCACTGCGTCCAAGCGTTGTGTTTGGTTGCAAGGGTATCCTGATCATCTTTGGCATCTTCCAGTAAATTTAGTAT
>JAWDGP010007672.1:5000-10000 GCA_033675545.1 Elysia crispata | reverse complement strand
CATTACTGCAAGCTGTCATTTTGCCAGGGCTGTTGTGATTGTATATTAAATAGACTTATAAATAGACACGATATCTATCCTTTTACCAACATGATCAAGATATATTTCTCCACCTACCTTACTTTACCTAAAATCTAGATATATATCTCGATGATTTTTATTCTGAACACAAAATCTAGATCGTTACCTTTAGATTTGAGTCTAGCAGCTCTGTAAATATTATGGCCCTAGTTCTGGAAGGTATGCCCGAGAATTTTTTTTTTTAATTCTTTATTTAGATCTCACACCATTACATGCAGATCCTTTCTAGATGATTTCAAATCTGCCCCCGCTTACATTGTATGCTTATTTCCAGTTTTAGGTGTGCTTACAGGAAGTAGTTCGCACATTCACCTTTCCAAATAACTACCACATTTTTGCCTCTAGTTTTCCTACAAACATAATTTTGATGAAAAATAACAAGATCACTCCAAGTTTTAAGAAATTTACAACTCTACTCCAAATTTGAAGAAAGAAGAGGTCTAGTCCGAGAGCAAAAAATATTATTGACAGAAAAAAAGAGAGAGGGATGGAGAGAAGGGAGAGAATACAGGTGTGACGAGAGAAAAACAGAGACAGGAGACACAGAGAGAGAGAGAGAGAGAGAGAGAGAGAGAGAGAGAGAGAGAGAGAGAGAGAGAGAGAGAGAGAGAAAGGAGACTTTCAAAATAAAACAGATACAAATCTCTCATTACCACGTAAGTGAGGATATGAATTGCCTCATTGCCGAGCCAGAAGTCCCCGTCCAGTTTCCCGAAACCTTCCCTATATGACGCCCAGTCTCTATTAAAAAAGACGTCACCCTTTGTTCGCCTCTGTAGAAAAATAAAATTATTCTGTAGAGAGCAACAAGGCATCATCTTATAATATCAGATTAAAACAAAGCTAAACCTTTACTATTAAAGTTCTCATGGCCTTTGTGATTAAGCTCTCATTCGTTCAAACGAAAATTAAAATTTAATTATTGTAAGAAGTAAGAAAACGAGTCTTTGACTAATTAGTAAAATTAGCATAATGGAAAAATTGGTTTTCAAGCACAACGAAATTAAATTTATGAAATTTATTTAAAAGACTAGACTCTTTTTAACTTTGCGTTTATAGAAATTTATGACATATAGAATTTTGTTTATATAAATTTCAATTACATGCCTCTATATGAAAAATACAATGACTTTGCTGTGTAAACATCACATTGCTATCCTTTGCCCTACATATTTGTGGATCCATTAGTTTCGTTGATTCAGGAATGTGCCGACTCTTTATTTTCAGGAAAAAAATATTTGAGTATGTAAAAATTATAAAAAAAACCTATGTGTATCAATTATTTTATTTTTTGGTAAAGTGTAAAAAAAACATTTTTTATAGAAAATTCTACTCTCTTTAGTTAATTTTTTTTTGTTTAATTTTAAAACTAAAAAATAACAATAAAATATCGTTAAATCCAAACTAAGCAAAATACTTTCAATGGAATTAAAAATCTTTTTCGAAACATTCCAGAATATACAAGAATTTAATCACACTTTATGTCATGTTAATTTTTTTATATCATTCCAGACCTGGATGACTGTCCAGCCGCCACCATCTGTCTGGGTGTCACACAGAATCTCTCGCTTTAAGGTAAACTGTGGTACCATGATATACTTTGGGTAAACTTTGTTCACGTCGTTATTCATATCACGTTCACATACTACAGGCTGAAGAGTGAAGAAAGGAAAGGAATGAACAGTGGATTGTTAGATCATCTGTCAGAAATTATAATTTTATGTAATGCATATTACAGTTTGGGGGATTGTACAGACTATTGAAATAATATAAATAAAAAGTATGTAAAATATTATTGCTACAAAGGAAGATATAACAGGAGAAAAAAAAGTTCAGAGGAATAACGATAGACATTGATGAAGATAGAGATAAATAAAGAGTAATGAAATAGAAATGAAATGAGAGAGAAAGAGAAAACCATCATATAATTTACATGGTAAAAGAAATATACAGAGAAGAGAACGCAGAAAGACATTTAGAGTTTATGAGCAAATAAATTGGTACAGCATCACCAGATTCAGTTATTCCTCGAAGGGTATCATGTCCCTGAGGACACAAAAGCCATGTTAGATGTTTGTTTCTTTGGCGTCGGTTTCAGATTATTCTTAATAGGCACCAAAAGTTTACCAAAATAAGAGAAGCAATTATGTTTTTTTATTTTTTTTTGGGAATATATCACCCCGAAACTGTAACAAGTTTATCTTTAAAAATTGCACATTTCCTAACAAAGTGAGGATTTCTAATTTAAGAAGTTTTTTTGGAAAAGATTCAGTAAAGCTCTATTGGTTTTAACATTTACTTTTTTATGTGGAAGATTTTGGAAAGATACTGCTCAAACATGATTGTTTTGATAGCTTATACTTCACCAACTGTAACACATCTACCTCTGTGACAAAAAATAGGAAGGACAATTTTACTCTCCGGGAAAACTCATTTCTTTTTTTTTCTGCTCAATTCATCTCTACAAAACTGACGCACAGTTTTCACTTAAGTTGAAATGTGAGTTCTTTTTTTTTTTAAACATAGCAAGTTTCCCCAGTTTCATTTGTGATACAAAATATATACAGGCATGCGTTGACTCACCAGAGATTGTTCTAATGACTTGGTTGTGTCGTTCCTCAAACATTGAGCTGACACTTCTCCTGACGTCAACATCTCCCGTATTGCTTCTGTCTGGTTCCTCACGATAACCAAATTCATTTCACCGAACGTCTTGTGTAAGTCAAAATCGCTTTCTATCGAAGATAAGAGATCGGCCGTGTTGTTCAGAGTTCTCTCGAAGCTTTCAGAGACGTTTTTCAGATATTTTTGTTGTTCATCAAGTACCTTCTTTTCCAAAGTATGGAGACTGTCCATTATATCTGCTTTAGCTTCAGTGTGAAACTGGTCCAGTTCTGTAGAGACTTTAGAGTCTAGTTGTATTAGCTTGTTCAGATTGTTATTGTTGTCGATTTTATCTTCAATTCGGTTTTCGAACAAGTTTAGTTTATTATCGAGCCGCATCTCAAACGAAGAACTTCTATCGACTAATTCTTTTTGTACCTGATCTATCTTATCTTCTAAACCTCTCACTGACTGGCTGATGAATTGTTGGAATGAGGTTAATAGTTGTAAAGACATGGCTGGCATCATACTCATATCTAATATCTTGTTTGTTGTCGGAAGTGGGTTTTGCATTAGACTGGCAGAACTCAAGACTTGTGTCCCCTGCGTGTCCAGCCCTCTCACTTGACAAACAAACTCAGCCTGACAGTCATCTTGCTTGACAAGCTCAACCCGCATTGTGGCTCGCCCGGCCTCCAGGAGACCGTCCATCTTTCTTCCATTTGCTACTTGGGATAGACTGGGAGCTTGAGATGTGACAGAACCAAGTAGGACTTCTTTTTTACCTCTAGAATTGCCATCAGGTGATGAGGCAACTCTTTTAAGGATGGATAGACTTACAATGCTGCCAAACGCCACATTCGTTCCGACCTGGTGTTTATCTGATGTGGAAGAGACGGAGGTAGTAATGATCTCTTCACAGGTCAGGACTCCACACATGCTTCGTGCCCCGGATACAGGAAACGCTTTGCGGTTCATGGTTAGATCTAGACCTGTGGTAAAAGAATGTGGTAATTATCACATGTGTGTCACTATGTGCCGAAATAAAATAGAAAATAATTATTCTACTGCTTTCTTTGATCCCAATTTGTTTTCACAAACTATATCATTCTCAAAAGAATGGTAAAACCATAACAAACAGCTTAAATAATGTGGAAACTAGATAAGATTTCCTATGGAAGCCCTAATGTTGACGATTTCTTCACATGGTTGTGCTTTTAAGTTGATGAACCCAAAGATAAAAAAGAAAAACCATGTTGAATAATTTAAAAATGTTATATGAGAGATCATAATTCTTTATAACTCTTTCAAATAAGAGAGTTGACAAATTATACATGTAGGGTCAAGCCATTTTTCAATACTCAACTTACTAAAATAAATCGAAGTTTCAGTCTGGCCTAAACAGCTATTCAGGCAATATTAAATTAACTCTAATTATGAAACTACTCTTCATTATGCAACACTTTAGCTTAAATGTTAATATTATTTTGATAGTCATTATGATTTTAAACGTCAAATAAATTTTGAATCTTTTCTATTGGTTAAATCCATGAAAGTTTTAAATATTAAAATGGAATAGCTGGTAGTATGCCTCAGCACTTCCTTTAAATTTTTATCAAATAAAAGCGATTCGCATGTATAAACAAACTCACTACTCTCATTATCTCAGTTTGACGTGAAAGGAACATGATGGTGGGTAAAATACTTTTTTCATGTTTAAGGTCACAAAATAATCTCTTGAACTGAACTAGCATTATCTTTAGGAATTACTGAGTAGATTTGAAACACAAAGACCGAGATACTAAGCTCGATGTTTTAAACTCACCATGGAGAGACACGATTAAGCATAATGTGCCGATCAGAAAGAGACTTTGCTTCATCTTTTACAGATTAACGGTCGTAGCAAGCAGATAGAAAAATAACTGCACTGTGATATTCAGAGAAAGAGAGAATGAAGGCAGTACAGCCTCTTCATCTATACTTATATTAAAGCTAAGTGCAAGTGTTCATGTGGTTTTTTTTAATCACAGAGCAGATATCGTTTGACATGAGAGAAAATGATTATCTCTCCTTGAAGAAAGGAGTTATCTCGCCTGAGCGGCCGAACATAATCCCAAAAACACAAACTTGATATTTTCTTATCACGCAGACAAAAAGTTCCATGCAGTAAAAAGGGCGTTAGTGCCCAACAAATCAGCCAGTCCTTGGTACGGTACACCTCCTTATCGGTTTCAAAATGTATAAATTCTGACAAAATAGCCTGATGCTGTTTTTGCTATATCTTTACTAGCTTACAACGTCATTACAAGATAAGC
>JAWDGP010007671.1:7500-14394 GCA_033675545.1 Elysia crispata | reverse complement strand
TAGTAGTAGTAGTAGTAGTAGTAGTAGTAGTAGTAGTAGTAGTAGTAGTAGTAGTAGTAGTAGTAGTAGTAGTAGTAGTAGTAGTAGTAGCCTGCTTAGAACTCGACATTTCTAACCCATCAAGACACCAAAGTCTATGTTTTATTCCATTCCTGGACCGAAAGTTTACCTTGACTCCGGTAGATGAGCCCGTGTGTGCTATGAATGGGCGTGAACTGTTGGAGCCGAGTTTGATAATGAGGCCCAGACCACTCAGGCTGCCCACTTGATCGACCGTCAAGGGGTTATCGGGGTCAGAGTTAAAGGTGAAGCAGCTGTCGATAGATGACTTCGCCCTGAGGGATGCGATGCACAGATGAGTGTAAGAGCCCTTGGGTAAGATCACACTGACCATTTAAAGGTAAACACAATGAGTTAAGCTAAGCACATAATTGAAGTCGCAAGTGAATTTAGGATAATAAGGAAGGAATCACACTACGTGTAATTTGATAATGTAAAGAGATAAACAGGGTTAACTTATCATTACTACAGAGATAGAAGGAGCAACAGAGGGAAAGAAAGATAAAAAGAGAGAGGTTGTGAGGATGAAAGGGAGGTAAAAGAATAAATGACAATGTCGCATACTTTTAAGCACAGATATGACATCTTAGAGAGGTGTAAATATTCCAACTATCGCGTGTGGCTGTGTATGTGTCTGAGGAAGCGGTACAAAGAACTTTTATAAGTACGCACAATCTTTTGTAATTCCTTCTATTACACCCGACCTCTCATAAATTCTATCCCTCTAAGTGACAACAAATTAATTTTTGAAACATCTGATGTAAATGTCTGAAAAAAATAAAAAAAAGAATAACATTAGAGTGTGTTTATACTGTGCAATAGCTTTCCTGTGACGTGAAGTCATGTCCCCCGGCCGCGAGTTTATGGCTAAATTTTTTTTTTCATTTTTTTTCCGTCGAGCTGACGTTTCAATGACAGTATTTATGGGCAAATGTTTATTGTAGTAGAAACGGATATTCGACAGGAATTCAGTTAAAGAGGTCTCAACCATTCTTAGAATCTTCTAATCGCTTAGAGAACGTTAGACTAATTCGAGGTTGTTTTTTTTTTTCTTAATATTATTGAGTAAAATCGATGTTGATCGAATAACCTAAAGAAATACCTGATAAAAAATCTTGCGCATGACGCAGATTTTTCATTCCAATAACAAGACTCAATAAAGTCTTCCAGTCTCCAGCCGACGGAGGTCTCCAAGCCTTCAGTTGTCAAAGTGTCGGCCACAGACTCGTCACTGGAATTGTTTGGTTGTCCTGACTCTGAGCCACTGCTGGATGCTATACTCTAATATTGAAGGACGGCGTAGAGGTTTTGATACCACAAGAGATCGGTGCAGTTTAACAAAAATTCCCAACAACATTTGTTCTTCCTTATCTATCACGCAAAATTGATTGAGAAGAATTAGACAAAAGTTAAACCCCCAACTGGTTACATGCATATACTTCACTAACTACGTGGAAACGGAGAATGTTGCTGATATTTAACATAAATTTGGGATTTAATTTTAGCGCATACTTTATTTTAATGGCTTGGATCATCCGATCCATCGTTTAGTGGTTGTTTTCTGTTTGTTACACAAGGGATAGATTTGTGCCATGCATGAACCAAAACAAACAAACATGACTCTGATTTTTGAAGTTTATCATTTATGTTCTCTTTGAGACAAGGTTCATGGAGGGCAGTTAAAGAAGTGCTTTTGTTTACATGGACCCTTCTTCTGGCAGATTACAAAACTATTTAACAGTAACTCAAAACCCGTTTTCGCAAAATGCTCCTTATAGGTCATAGTTTGTTATGAAAGGTTCAAAAATACTTCTGTTGTCGACGCTGGTTAAGACAAGAATTTAGCAATTGAAAAAAAAGGTAAAGCGTAATAAGATCAAAAATTTTGTTCAGTATTGCCACGGCATATTTCACAATGATGATGTAACAGATAAGGACAATACCGAAAATGATACAGTGTAATTATTATCTTCAGGATATAAATGATAATTATGAAGGCAATGACGACTTCCAATACTCACGCTCTCCTTCAAAAGTCGCCTGAGCTGCTGGATGATGACGTCCCCGGCGTGGTTCTCTCGCCCATCGAAGGGACCGTCAAGCTTGCTAGCGTCGTACGGCGCCAGGCTGCAGATTGTCACAGCCGGGAACGCGAGGCGGCTGTCGGGCAGGGAGTGGATGCGGCTGCTGAACGCGTACATCTCGTGTTCTGAGATAGCCGAGCGCAGTATGCACAGCACCATAGACGTCACGCACAGGATGGCCATCAGCCAGACCACCCTGGGGAACAGAGACCAGCACAGAGGCAGGGAAAAAAATCAGGGTTGATACAATATCCAGCAGCAATATCACTCTGGGCATATAGAAACCCAGCTAATTCTGTTCATTCAAATGCAAAACGCTTTTCATAAGGCTATAAATTAGCCCTACAAGTGCCTAAAAATAAACCATCGCGAGTTTATAGCTGAGCATTTAAACGTACACGAGAATGAATGTTAAAAATGATCTTGAAACAGGTTTAGATTTAACAAATCTAAGGCAGTATTGTTCCCGGCAGTGTCGCGCTCACTTACTTCCCAGTCGAGCTTCTCGTATCTCTCAACGTCCTCTTGTAGCCGTGCGCTGAGGTCTCCAGGACAAAATGGCCGAACAAGTCGCGGAGTTTCTGACGACAAGCTCCCCATGTTGTGACGGAGTCAGTCTCTGATACACTCAAGCTGTCCTTAGATAGCTCTGCAGTTTTAATGACCTTTTGCTTCACTTTGCCAAGTTTCACAGCAGCTTCAAATTTGCGTGTAAACCATTTGAGTGTTTTTGAACTGGATGCATTGATTTTTCCTGTCCATTGCGGCTTAGCTTTAGTCTTCGATATTTTACTTCCAAAGTCGGTTTCCATGCCGCAAGAAATGTTTAACTTCTCCGAAACTTGAAAGATATTTTGAAGGGAGGAGGAGGAGGTCTTTGTAAGTTGAATATTGGAAGCAGTTTGGCTACTTTCAAACCCGTAATAATTGGTTGAACCAATTTCTTGGGCGCGGCTGTAAAGATTTGGGAATGTTTTACTAACAGTGTCTTCATTGCAAGGCTTTCCGGACATTTCCGAGACAGAGAGAACAATTTCTCGCAACTCAGACTCGTCCATATCTACCCCACTGTCATCCGAGAAAGGACAAGATAATGTCCGTTTTGGAGGCCAAAACATTTTATGCCCCTGTCGATCTTCCTTGTCTTGTGACCAATTCTCAGGTTCAAACATTGATCTCGGTAAACGTCTGGTGGTTTTTAGACCATTGTTCAGTTTGAGACATAACGTCCTTTTTGTTGTGCATGAGGTTTTCTTCTTGAGTGTATCATGCAACTGAAATATTTTTTTTGCCCCACGTGTTAGATCTTAAACCTAAAACTACATTGGATGCAGAAATACAGTAAAATATTTACCTTATTTAGAAATTAACTCTGGTCATATTTATTACACTTGATGCGTCCATAGCAAAAAAGAAAATCGATGCAAATCGAGAGTTAAATAAAAGCTAAGCAAATTTAGGGATAAATAGATTGTGAAAAATACGATCGTTTTGTTTCAGAATAATTTTAAACCGCTATCAGTTTTTACATAGTGGACAACTGTTAATCGGAAACCAATCGGTGTTCTCAATAACTATCCTAGCAAATACGAAGCCAAAATTGAGCTAAAAAACTTATCCGTGATGGAGTGGCTGTAAACTCTAGCAATATAACCTTTTCCCTGAAATATATACCAACATATACCGACGAATAAAATAGTCTATTCCTGAAACTACGTGCGCATGATCGTTTTAATTAATGACAATGCAACTTTCTAACATTTTTTTTTTAATCAGCGCGACATTTTCTAAATACTGCGGCTATCGGAAACAGAACGATCTTTACATCGGTATGTTGATTATGTTCACGTGATAGGGCCAAACTCCAACCTGACTATATTCACGTGATTTGCCAAAGAGTAAACAAAAATATCCTTGACTCTAAGCCATGATAATTTTGGTCACCAGCTATGGAACAAGTTTATTTGACCCGAAAGTCCTTTAATATTTCTCTCTTTCTGTCCTCTCTATCTCTCTCTCTTTCTCTTTCTTTCTCTTTCTCTTTCGCTCTCTCTCTCTCTCTCTCTCTCTCTCTCTCTCTCTCTCTCTCTCTCTCTCTCTCTCTCTCTGTCCTGACAGTTTTCATTACGAAAGGCCAAAGTCTACTAAGTAACAATTTAAATGAATCTGATTTTAAAGACTAAATGCAATTGATCTAGATCTAAGTCTTGATTATACCATTGAGATAAAAATCCAAAACATCCTTTTATTATGGTGATTACCTTGTTCCAACCGCTGTTACAATAGTAATAACTGAAAAGGCTTGTGTGACACAGGGCAAGCTGGGCTCATTTACCTTGCAATGGTACTTTGGAATACAAGCATTATAATTCCAAGAAAGTTCTTACTTAAGCCTATAAGACAGTAGGTCCACGTAATAGTTTTAACAAAATACAACCATGGTATCTTTAATAACTTTGTTTATTGTTGTCTATTAAAATTACTAATGGAACAAAGACTGACTAAGTCATGAATGAAATTTTAAAAAGGTTTCCATTTCAATCAGCTATGATTTAATTATCACAAAGCTCTGGTAAAAAAATCCGCTGATGCCATTTTTTTTTCTGAATCTCATTTACCCACATAAGGATATCTCGATTTTTAAAAAGTAATGTTTGCGAAATTCCATTTGTAATTTTGTTTGTGCTTTTTCAGGGAGACATGGTAAACCAATCGACACGTAGACAGCACTGAAGTGTTACAACACTGAGATGGTAAGCTAGGAAGGGCTGCGTTGATTTGCTTTATTACTTTATATAATGAACTCAACGCATTGCTCTCTATTCTTGCAGGTAACTGTTTGCTCATTATTGACGATAATTGTGTGGCCTTAAGAAATGATTCTTTGTAAGTGAACCAGGCATGAAACTCGGTCAGTCAACTCGCTTTACTTGTGCTGTCTAGATTATGATTAACTACATGATTTATTATTCAGATACTTGCTATAAATGCTTTACTTTTCCTATATGTAGAAATATGAAATAAGATTGAGGTGTAATGGTATTTTACAGTCTGAAGCACACTTCGATCTGAGTCAATAGTATCTTGAATTTCTCACTGATAGAGGCGTTTGGTTTATTGAAATATTTAAGTCTACCCCAATTTCCAATAATATTCACTTTCAGAACTTGTGGGTCGACATTTGTGAACTCAACTCTCAGCTCATTTCTCTGATTTGAAGCAACGTGTTCAGCGTTTAACTCCAACTGAAATCACGTATTGATTTCATTCCATCATTCTGTACGGAGAAATGAGTCGAGGAAGAGGGAAGGGTTTTTATTCACCTTCGAATTTTCCAAATTGCCACTGTGTTTTAAACCTCTTCCACACATCAATGCAGTTCCTCTGATAGAAACGTTTGCGCCTCATATAAATGTAGGCCGGCGGTTGTTTTGAGTGTGCGAACGATATATTTTTTTTTCATTTAGTGTCCTGTGGATGACCATAGTTATTGTGTATTTTTTTGTAACATGCCTTTCTAGAATTATAACCTTCTCCTTAATATGTGGCAAAAAAAAATTCACGGACTTATGCATTTGGTAGTTCCCTCGCACAACAATCAAGGGTGATAAACGGTGTAATTTAAATCAATGGAAACACAATAATTCCGTTCTATAGATATCACTGAGACAGCAAATCTAATGAACATCATCTTTAATATTGGACAAACCCCAGAAGACATGAAGGAGTCAATATTTATTACACTGACAAAAAAAAAATAAAATAAATGAGCAAAAACTATATCATTAGGAACAATATAGAACTCCTAGTGTGATGAGCCACCTCATCAATGTATGGATCATAATGAAGAAAGTTAGAAATACGAAAGTCGGTTTGGTTTTGTGTCAGAAATTAGAACAAGAAATACCAGATTTCCCCACCTATCCGTGATGGGAAGACCTCTAGGATTTGAAAAATATCCATACTTGTGTGTCATCGAGTTAGCATGAAAGACCTCTTTGAGATCCTGACAAAACTAAGTTTAGATGCGAATATCTAAAAATTTACAAAATCTCTATTGGAAACGAGAATCAGAAATAAGAATAGTAGGCGAATGCAGTAAATTCAAGCTAATACAGAGAAGAGTTAGACAGTGTTGTGTAATGTCACCTTGTCTATTTGACATCTTCAGTAAAATGATTCTATGCAAAACCAACGACAATAAAAAAAATAATAATAATGAAAAATAATGAGAGTAAATGGAAACAATTTCATCAATGTGAGATATACAGACGCCACCGTCTTTACCGCAGGCTCCGAGACTGAACTTCAATCCAGCCCTAACTCAGTGGCAGAAGAAAACGGCAAGCGAGACTTAGAACTGGGTGCTTGGTTATAGCAAATACCCACATGGAACATCACATGATAAGGGCGATACCATCCAACAAACGGCAAGCGAGACTTAGAACTGGGTGCATGGTTATAGCAAATACCCACATGGAACATCACATGATAAGAGCGATACCATCCAACAAACGGCAAGCGAGACTTAGAACTGGGTGCATGGTTATAGCAAATACCCACATGGAACATCACATGATAAGAGCGATACCATCCAACAAACGGCAAGCGAGACTTAGAACTGGGTGCATGGTTATAGCAAATACCCACATGGAACATCACATGATAAGGGCGATACCATCCAACAAACGGCAAGCGAGACTTAGAACTGGGTGCATGGTTATAGCAAATACCCACATGGAACATCACA
>JAWDGP010007671.1:0-5000 GCA_033675545.1 Elysia crispata | reverse complement strand
CTCAGGACTCAACTCTGGGTATTGCTTTTTAAGGTATGTTTAGACGAAGCGATTTGCAGCAAGCAACACCGCTCGACAATCTACTTTGACGTTACGATTGGCAGTTTCTAGTGATTTTTAGAGAGCAGCAAATCTTCCAATATTATTGGTTTGTATACATGAAGCGATTTGCCGCTAGCCACAAAATAGTTTTATCTTATGATCGTAGGTCAAAGAGTGCATGGATATTAATACAACTATAGCATCCTCAAGTGATCGGGATTTAGACTTAGCACGTATTATTGTTGTTCATAGAAGTACAGCATATGCCATTAAATGGAAAAGGTGAAGAGAAAAAGGGGTGTCTGGGTACCATAGAAAGCGACAGAGCACTAAATCGACTTGTGTAAACACACTGAGATTAAGGTCTGGATATACGAAGCGATTTGCAGCCAGCAATAAATCGCTTTCTGCAGATTTGCCACACATTTCAGTGTGTTTAAACGGCGTGATTTGGTGCTCTGTCGCTTTCTGCAGATTTGCCACACATTTCAGTGTGTTTAAACGGCGTGATTTGGTGCTCTGTCGCTTTCTGCAGATTTGCCACACATTTCAGTGTGTTTAAACGGCGTGATTTGGTGCTCTGTCGCTTTCTGCAGATTTGCCACACATTTCAGTGTGTTTAAACGGCGTGATTTGGTGCTCTGTCGCTTTCTGCAGATTTGCCACACATTTCAGTGTGTTTAAACGGCGTGATTTGGTGCTCTGTCGCTTTCTGCAGATTTGCCACACATTTCAGTGTGTTTAAACGGCGTGATTTGGTGCTCTGTCGCTTTCTGCAGATTTGCCACACATTTCAGTGTGTTTAAACGGCGTGATTTGGTGCTCTGTCGCTTTCTGCTGGTCGCTTCCTGCACGCTGCTAGCGATTTCTGAAATAGAGAAGGCCTCAAAACCAAGCAACTTTGACATGCACATTCACATGTTGAGATGTCGCTGTGCCAAGCAAAATTTTGGAAATTAATGGCTGCCAAATGGGATTAATTCTTAGATTGCTCAGGAGTTTCACAGACTCCAATGTCGGCGGCATAAAAGCCACACCTATGTTTCGATAAAAACACAAGTTTTGCAATCCTAGAGAGTGCCAAGTTGTAAAAATCTCAGATACTTGTTCGTGTTGGATTCTAGATCTATATTTGTTGCTACACTAGCAATGATTAAGATAGAAATCTAGGTCTAGAACCTTTGACATACGATCACAAGATAAACATATTTTTTTGTGGTTTGCTGCAAATCGCTTCCTGTAAAAATACCAATAAAATTGGAAGATTTGCTGCTCTCCACATATCGCTAGCAACAAGAATTCCTAATCGTGACCACAGAGCATTTTGTGAAGTGGTGTCGCTAGCTGCAAATCGCTTCGCCTTTGTCGATGAGTTCAGGTGGATCTTTCTCATCGATCTTATTGGCTCTCTAAAACTGTTATTTCTGTCAATCATTTTAGGTATGGATTTTGTATATTAATTTTTTCGATCTTTTTAATTATTGATTCTTAAAATAGCCTAGATCTTTGTGAGTATATGTGAATTAAAGAGCATAAGTGCCAGTTTTTCGTGTAAAACATATTATAATGTAGATACTTTTATCATCACACTCAGCTTCAGTTTTTTCTATATCTTTTATCGCTCTTAGCAGCTGCACATTCTGATTCAGGGAAATTTATTTAGTGAACCTAATCTCTTTTTTCTCAAACAGGTAACCGTTGTTTTTTTTTTTTTTAATTAACTGAATCTCATTGTAACTCATTCGAAAAAAAATATAATTGAAAGAAAAAAAAATGTCATAATTATATACATGATGAGTGTATTTTATTCGTTGTCTAGGTCAAATTATCCTTTTCTCTCTTTGTGATTTTTTTTTCTTTTCTTATTCGATTTGCTTATCTTTTTTTTATTCTTGCTAATTATTTTTTCCCTCCAACCACAAAATGAAACGAATAAAAATTGAAAAAATAATAATAAAAAAAAAAAATGAACTCAAAGTAGTTCTCTTCGATTATTCTAAACCTAGGGCAGCTTGCCTTTCTCTGCTCTTTTTAAAGCCTATTTTTCTCGTTACAAATTTCAGCCTGTCTGCAACAGCGATACCTTCTGGTAAACACTGAAACCAAACTCAAACAATAAAGAATTAACTGAACGGTCCACAAAGACGGAGAGATTTGTCACGAACGTTCTACCAGATTCCGGACTCGTCACTCCGCAGCTGAACCAAACACCGGCAGTCTTTAGAGGAGTTTCATTTTCTTCCCATTTTTCTTCAGACTCGTATATTGGTCTATTTTTCTTTCGTTGCGTAGCTGAAGTATTAAAAAAGTCAAATCCGTCTGGTTTGGCCCTCAAAACAAGTAACATCAGGCTCTACATGCTTCGTTTGGTGATGTAAATAGAAAAAAGAGTTCGTGAAAAACCACCAAGACCAGCAAGACGATACGAAGCCTGTAGTAAGAGGGTCAAAGGTCGCCCCATTTGAAATGAGACAAAATTGCAAAAGAGCTCAAACTTGCATCTAATGTCGATTGTGAAGGGGTTTCACCATTGAACCAGTCTCACATGAAGTGATAAACGGGTCATCGGAAAGAATTTGTTGTTAGAAACTGATACTGACATCTTGAGGTCGTGTTGAAACTGTTTTTCTTTTCACATTTGAAATATATACAGTATCGAACTTCAAGCCAAATAATTTAAGGAACATTTTGATTTACAAAACATTTTTTGAGTAAAGGAGAAGAAGGCTTTGATTTGTTCTTAACAACTCAAAACCGCTCTTCGATCCACGTAACTCATCCAGCTTCCCACCTTATTGTAATTGTCATATGGTGAGATAAGAGTTAAATCCCCAAAAATACACCAAAACGCTGTTACTGACAGTTATTGCCACACTCTGGATGATCAACGTTTCTTTAAAGATTTCTGAATTATGCGACCCAATTGTCTTTAATTATAACCCTCATAATATGAAGAAAAGTATATTTACAATGGGTGAATAGTGAAAGCCAAGGGGATTAAAAAAAACAGCAAAAACTTCAGTAAGATCTGTTTCTATCATTCTGTGGTTGGATAACGGTGGCTATCCACAGTTATTGTTTTTTCATATATGAAACGTGTAGAAACGTAGGTCGAATTTTTTGAAAGAAAATCTATTTAAAAATAAAGGTGCTGACGTATAAACTTTGTTATACTAACTCAAATTTTTTAACACAAAAGTTTTGCAAGGTAAGCTTTTTTACACTGCTAACTAAGAAAAAAATGATTATGTGGATATCTACTGAAAATTCAAAATAATATACACGCTTTTTCTTTTTTTTCTTTTTTTTTTTTTAGTTTAGCTAAACATAGTTTTTTTTCTGGATTGTTGATAGAGGTCCCATGACACATGCAATAAATCAACACCTCTTTACTTCGCAGAAGTATTTTTGTCTCGTTCCAACTGTTCGGAAAAGTTTGCTTGACAATTCTCAAGTGTGTGGAGAAGATTGCCGATATTGATTCGTCTGTCGCAAGCCCATTATTAGTGTTTTCCCATGTAAGGTAAAGAAAATGTATAGTCTAAAGTGTCAGGTAATAAAAGACAAACGTCAGAAAAGGCTAGCTTATAATTATTGTAAAAGCTTGAAAAGCTTCTAATTTTTGTCCCTAAAGTTGGCCCAGAAAAAAAAACTCAAAAAGAAACTTGGGATATATCAGCCAAATCGATTTTTTCGTATCAGGTGTTAAAAACGTGAGAAGTTATTCTAAGTATGGGGTTGAATTTTACTCAAGTTTGGTAGAATTTGCTGCCGGGTAAAAAAGAAAAGTGATCAATGATTAAAGAAGTTCGATCGATTTCATGTAAGCTGAGAAGGAGTTGGTTTTATCTCGTGTGTATAACGTTCACCAATCTAAGAAATTTAGATCTTTATATCTGCTACATTGAACAACAGCAACAACAAAGATAATAATAATTATAAAAATAATAATAATAATAATAATAATAATAATAATAATAATAATAATAATAATAATAATAATAGTAGTAGTAGTAGTAGTAGTAGTAGTAGTAGTAGTAGTAGTAGTAGTAGTAGTAGTAATAATGATGATGATAATAATAATAATAATAATAATAATAATAATAATAATAATAATAATAATAATAATAATAATAATAATAATAATAATAATAATAATAACAATAATAATAATAATAATAGTAATAATTATGATGATGATGATAATAATACGGTTTACGTATACACACACACACATATATATATATATATATATATATATATATATATATATATATATATATACACACACACACAGCATAGTTTGCAGACATCTGTTTGATCAGCACATGTTAGAAAATAGAAAACGAAAAGCATACAGTTGAAACTATACCATGTCTTTATTTAAACTGAAATTAAACATTTATGAAAAACATATCTCTTCATGTTTTGGATGGAATTGCGTACGATGTTAATGAATGCACATCCGTCCTCTCTTCCTGTTTCTTCTGCGTCTTCTTCTCTTCCTACACGCATCTCCTGATCCTGGCCCTTCCCCACTATCGTCGGTTCCATGCGCCTCAAAAGCCATCTTCTCCATTCTCTCCTTCCCACGAGAAATCTCTTTTTCCTTAAGAGAGTTCCTATATTGTCATCATCCTAGCCTATATATATATATATATCTATATCTAGAGAGAGAGACTGCTTCATGAAGAAAAATTAGGCTCCATGAATACCGTAGTAATGAAGAATAAAAAAAAACAGACTGTCCTTGAATCAAAGATCCATAATTTAAAAAAAAAAAAAACCAACCTATATCTAGGACTGTTCAAGAAGTAACGGCAATTTTCAGTGTATACGTAAATTGAATAAATGGAACTCTTCGGGCAAGCAAAAATTAAGTAATTCATGAAAAAAGTTGTCATTTGAATAGACTATGATAACATGATAACATGATAGCAAGCTTGTGTATTCCAACT
>JAWDGP010007670.1:0-15000 GCA_033675545.1 Elysia crispata | reverse complement strand
ACACTCGACACCTCTTACCCTTCAGTCAATGCGTTCTGACACTTCAACCAAAATAATGATAGAAAGCCGGAACACATTCTTGTTAGTTCTTATGACTCACAACTTAGAATCAGATACTGCATCTGCTTGATCCGATTCTAGTTTGCAGAATGCTTTGTCTCGAAACTGTTCCTAAGGAGCTTCGATTGTAAAAAAATTAGAATTTGAACAAAAAGAGAAAATTTAAAAACCTTTTCTAACTTTTGTTTTTAGTAGACTAATACCAAAATAATCAATATCTTCTAACAATACAGAAAAAAATAATGGGCTTTCCTCACTGAGAAGTTAAGGAGGATGCAAGTGGATTCAAAATATCAACACCGTCAGCTGGGCCAGGAAGAAGTGGGAGCTCTCCTGTGAAGCTGGCGCCTGACTGTGGAAAGACCAAACTGTCCATCTATTGAGGAAGAATAGCCCAACAATGTTAGTAACTTCCCATGATCAAATATTAGAAAATTCTGCGCTTTCAGATCAACAAATACTTTGTTGCTTTGAGTATCAGAACTAAGTCGACTCGAGTTTAACTCTCATTTTTTCTCTCCTTTTTCTTTACTTTTTAAAGTTATTTTGATCGTTTTAACAGTGTGTAGAGGCTCACTGCGAGTTTTCTTCATAAATAACTTGTTCCCGGTGTAACTCTGCGTGTGGGATGATGAGGACGGTAAACAGGTTAGAATAACACCTGGTCCAATGCCACAAATAGTCACCAACTCTGCATAACTTAGATGCAGGAGAGCTAAATAAATAATAAAATAAAAACATCAACGATAACAACAGTAACAAGAAGGAGGAGGAGGAGGAGGAGGAGAAGAAGAAGAAGAAGAAGAAGAAGAAGAAGAAGAAGAAGAAGAAGAAGAAGAAGAAGAAGAAGAAGAAGAAGAAGAAGAAGAAGAAGAAGAAGAAGAGGAAGAAGAAGAACAGCAACAACAACAACAATAACAACAGCAACAGCAACAACAGCAGCAGCAGCAACAACATTAATAATAACAACAACAACATCAACAACAACAACAACATCAACATTACAACCCCCACACCCAAGAAATCCAATAACAAAACAAAACAAAACAGTCATCATCATTATCATTACACAAACACCACCACCACCACCACCACCACCACCACCTTTATAAACAACAATAACATCAGTCAACTCTTTATCTTGGATCTAAAACTTAATATAAACTTTTATTCCTGACTTGATCGGTTGTCCTGAACAGTTTTGTTTCAATATTTTCTAAGTCTGTCCATGTACTTTACGAAGTTTTCCACCCCTGATTTTTCTCAATAAAGTATCTTGAACACTTGCACTACAAAACTCATATCATATACGCGAGCGCTCAAAATCGCCTCAGTTTCCATTGAACTCGCATATAAGTGGTAGCCCTAAAAACTATAAGCATTCTCTTTATTTCTGCTCGAAATAATCAGGTGCTTTTATGAAGCCACATGCTCTGTAGCATACACATACTGAGCAGAACTGAATTTCTCACCCTGGACTGCCAGTGGACCACGCATAACTCCTGGCAGCAGCTGGCACAGTGGCAGTAACTTTCTCACCTGATGAGATTTGCTTTAGCATCGCTCGACTGGGATGCCAGGCCTTGGGAAACATTGTTAACGACGGCGTAGATCTTTGAGCAAGCCTCAGAGAGGAGAGGCTCCATTATGCTCTCACCATCTCTGCTAGCTCACAGTCCTTTTGCCTCCAGACCTAGATCTAGTCTAGGTGATCAGGTGTCCAGTGGCTGTGCGTGGTAAACCAGAGAGATGCGAGCAAATCTTTACTGAGTTCTCCGCACAACCAGCAGTTTTTGATTTTGCAGGAACGCTACCGCATGGATTCTCGCTACCAGCTTGCACAACCCCCTCCAATATCTTGGAATAAAATGAGTAGGACTTAGCAGGACGTATCTCTCTCTCTCTCTCTCTCTCTCTCTCTCTCTCTCTCTCTCCATCTCTCGCTCTCTCTCTCTTTTTTTGTCTCTTTCCAGCTTTTCCTTTCTACAGCCTTCCCTAAGTTTTCTTTCTTTCTCCCCCTCTTACTTTTCTCTCCACTCTGTCTGTCTGTCTGTCTGTCTGTCTGTCTCTGTCTCTGTCTCTGTCTGTCTCTGTCTGTCTGTCTGTCTCTCTCTCTCTCTCTCTCTCTCTCTCTCCTCCCCTTCTTCCTATGCACTCTTCCTTTCTCCTCCATCTATCTCTGGGCTGCTGAACTCTCTCTTTCTCCCTCCTCCCCACTTCTCTTCTTCCTCACTCCACTCTCTTCCTTCTCTCCCTCCTCTCCACACCTCCTTCCTAAAAGGACGAAAGCTGAACAAACTACCAGAAGTCACTTGTGTATTACACACCCGAAGCCCCATATCTGGCAAGACGAAGAGCTGTGTGAGAACTGAGAGGAAGACTTCACTGAGAGGAAGACTTCGTCTGCTGATAATCTTCCTGGGTAAAACAGAGAGGCAGGAGGTAGTGGCAGGAGGATAACTGATACCAGACTGGGTAAACAGAGAGTGAGAGGGAGGTAGTGCTGGCAGAGTGGAACACTCCTTCATCTGGTCAGATCATTTTGGAGGAACGGGGAGAAAAGAAGTGGAAGGAATGAGATATAAAGAGGGCAAAAGATAGACAGATTAATCGATAACTTGAGAGAGAGAGAGAGAGAGAGAGAGAGAGAGAGAGAGAGAGAGAGAGAGAGAGAGAGAGAGAGAGAGAGAGAGAGAGAGAGAGAGAGAGAGAGAGAGGTTTTAGAGCATCGAAATGATACTAAACAAAAAACAAAACAAAACAATATGTGGCGTAAGGAAGCTCTTCTAAAAGATCAGATCAGCTTTCTGGGATATGGTTTACTACAGGATAAAAGTAGGAAAAAATTTTTAAAACTTAATTTAGCTTTGTTTTACATCACGTATACTTAATTGAAAAACTGCTCGCGATAAAACGAATTTGGATTTTGGTAAAATGTTGCGATATATCAGAATCAACCTTTTAGGTTTCCAGCGTTCAATAAAAACCCAAGATGGATCATATGTTTCAAATAAGTTTATTCAGAGTGTTATGTGTTTGTTAGCAGAAATAAAACCGATGTGGAAGTGATCTTCAATATTTAAAGGCAAAATCTTCCCGCTAATCAAACATCTTTTTTCAAGTAGATCTTTGCTATATGGTATGATTTTTGTGATTATACAGAATTTAGAAGAGAGAAGAATACAAACTGCAACATGAAACGTCTACATAATATTTTTGCCAATTTCATTTTAACGCGTACAGCAATGATCGAATCTACCATGCCAACTTTTTTACTTTTTTCTTTTCTTCCCTTTTATCCCCATAGGGAGACACATCTTGCTCGCTCCGTCCACAAGGACGCTCCAGTCTTGACTATAGGTCAGTGGCAGCGAGAAAGACATGACCAGGCCACGTGAATCTTGAGGACGTCAGAACTGGACCAGACGGCACGCGCTGGGCCCGGGAGCTGGTGGATACATCAAGAGCTGGTAGCAGACGTGGAGTACTCAGCCCAAACCAAGGGGTCCTCGTAGGAGATATATCTGGAGCCAACCTCTTCTAAATTAAATAAGCACCACCCGCAAACAGAAACACATTCATACAGATACACAATCCGGCCATCCATGCAACGAAACTAAAGCGACGTAAAATCGTGACTCGTCCTAAATCAGATACAATAAAAACGCAAAGCCCCCCCCCATCCCCCTTTTTTTTTTAAACAAAACAAAACAAATTGAAATAACCGGATCAAAATAGGGAAACAAAAGTAGGAGACGTCTGTGTGTGTATTGATGATAAAGGGAAGAAAACAAAGATAAGAAGAGGCAGAAATCTTACTCACCCTATATCGGTAGTGTTAACACGCAGAGGGTGAAGGTCATGGTGTGTGTGTGTGTGTGAGTTTTTTTTTTTTTTTTTTTTTTTTGGGGGGGGGGTGGGGGTGGGGTGAGATTTTCTTACAACACAAAATCCTTCTCCAGCCAATGATTTTCCACACAGCAGAATCTTACTCAGTTCAGTCTAGATCTAGTTCTCAGAACTTTATGTCTTTTCTCTCAATTCATAACATCCTGCACAAGGCTATGTGTAAATAATGTACAAAATCAAGTTGATTTCCAATTTTTTTAACAAATGTGATTGAAATGTTTCACTTTATCCAGAAAAATAAATATCTGCACATCATTTAGTAATTAATTGTAATTTTCTAAGTTTTTTTAACTCGATAAAAACAAATAGAAGTAATGTAATTCTGAAGGTAGATGTATGATCTTTGTATTCCATCAAGTGAGAGCTCCAAATCATGCACATATAAACCTGCAGAAAATTATTTTTCATTTCTCAGATATGGAGCACATGAGAGTATGGAAAATTAAATCAAATAATAAAGTGTGAACAACTAATTGGAATGTAGGTTTTCTATCCACGTAAGTGATATGATGGACAATACAGGTGACTGGTTCAGGGTCCTATAATAGCAGCGTGGATCTAGAGGTTTCCATTCTGTATGAATGTTTCATTCCGGTGGTATCTTCTCTCGATTGTTTCCTACCCAATCTTTCAGAAAAAGAGTTGTTATAAAAAATGATAAGCATTATCTTAAGGTTATAAAGTTCTGATGTTGTTTACTGTCAAAGTAGTTAATTAAAATCATATAAATTATTTGTTCGTCTGAGCTTATTATATAAGGTAAGTAATCTAAAGAGCATATCCAAAAACAAAGTGGTGAATAGAGCTCTATC
Source organism: Elysia crispata (assembly GCA_033675545.1). NCBI lineage: Eukaryota > Metazoa > Mollusca > Gastropoda > Plakobranchidae > Elysia > Elysia crispata. Next base: position 10,219 of record JAWDGP010007670.1, on the reverse strand, counting down.
GATTACAAAATGTTAAAGGGCGACATACAGCAAGCGTAAGGAAACCACTGGGCTAAACCCATCTCCTGGCTCTACTTTCCTCCTCTTTAGGATGGACTCAGAAAGTGTACGGAGTAATGTCTAGACTTCATAAACAGGGATTTTAAATGAATTCTTCATCAAACACTTTTCACAGATCTGAACATTGTTTCCAAGATAATTCAATAAAACCAGCAAATCACAAACAAAATACAAAAATCTTCTCTTAAAGTAGTTTTAATAAAGTGAAGCACTCCGTAAAATAGGAACATCGGCCCCAAATCTGCTCACGAAGGTAAACCTGAATAAATGAAAAAATTGCCGCTTCATTTTGTGGAATTGTGATATTATTTGCAAGTGAAGCTTCGGAGAATCTTTAAATATTTATATGGACACAATATATTAAATAATAGTGATATAGATAAGTAAAGAAACATTTTCAAAGCGCCAGAGGAGATAAGATCTGATCTGATTTCTAAAAGCAAATTAATTTATTACAATTGTTCTTTCCAACTGTGACCTATATGTTTTTGTTGTGGATTACCAAGATGAAGTGTTGTACAAACAGAGGAGTTTTTTTTTCTTGCTTGTCAGTAGAATGGCAGGAGAGCAAATATCTCTCCTTTATCTTGACTTGGCTGTCAGTTTGTCGTGGCCTTATTGCTGAAAACAAAGTCTAAAGCTAAGATTTAATCAAAGATTTCATATTTTTTTAATATGGCCAAAAGTAAATCTTGAACTTTCCTAAATAATCTAGAATGCATTTTTAAACGGGCTGGTTCTTCTAAAAACTGTTAGACTTAATGATCTCCATCCTTTTTATGTATGTATGTGGCTGCATGGGCTGCATGTATGTGTGTGGCATGGTGGCGGTGGTGGGGGAAGGAAGGGTTGCATGTATGATAAGGTGGAAGGTATGTGATGTGGCGTGTGTATGTATGTATGTATATTTAATGAAGGGCGGTATGTATGTATGTATGTCTGCATGTACAAATGTATGTATGTGCCATTCTAGAAAAAAAAAAAAATTTTATGCATCTGTATCTATTGAATTTTATTCATTTAGCTATCTGTCTATCCTTTCTACAGTCCATCTTTGTCTGACTATCTATCTATCTGTCTAGTCTATCTGGTCTGATCATCTGTCATTCATTACTATCATGATAACAGTGATCTCCATTACAGAATATTCTCTGGTTCTGTTAGTCTGCTCTCTCTGTCTGTCTGTCTATCTGTCTCGTTTTGCTTAGTCTCTCTCTCTCTCTCTCCTCCCTTCTCTTCCTCCTTCTATCAATAGAGTACTCAGCGAAGAAATGTCCTTTTTGTTTGTGTTAATATGCCTTTGGCTATGTTTTTCTTTTTCCTGTTAAATTTCAATGACCTTTAGACTCCTCTTTACATTCTCAATCCACCGATTAATTTGAGATGATTGGTGTCTTGACTTAGATTGAGTGAATTGACAAACAAGTGGTCAATCCAGTTAGCGTCCCTTGTAGCGAAGTGAGTGAGAATCGTGAAGCTCAGAGGGAATCAGGATCAAGTCCTGCAGAGGTGAGACCTTGGTTTCCCCTTTTAGTTTAAGTGAAAGGATTACACCGTCACATCTCTCTAACCTTGTTCTTGAAAGTTCTTTGACAAAACTCAGTTAAGAATTTCATTGTCTCATCGTAGTTAAGGGTTTTTAGCCGGATGTTTGTCTTCTATAGTGGTTTATAGGATTTCTTTTAAACTCTGTGATATCTTTTAATTCCTCTTTTCCATCAGCAATATCTATCTCACTTCCATTCTTTATCTCTTTACTTTTTATAACATCTTATTTTCTAATGGTGATAATTAGCGCTCCTCTCTGTATCTCACCTCCTTCTTTGACTATCTTGTGTCTCTAACTTCCTTGTGATGTTCGCTTCTGTATTCTCTTCTCTTTCATTGTCTTTGTTTTTCTATTATCATTTCCTGCTTCAAACTTTCTGCATTTTTCACCTCCTCAAAAGAAGAAAGAGAAAATCTATGCCTCCTGTTCCTTATTGGCTTATATTTCCATTCTTTTTTCCAATATACTTTTCTATCTGTCTTTAAAGAAACAAAAGACAGGCAGGAAAAACTGAGTTGACCTAGACTTATGAAAGCAAAGGAGAAAGTGGATAGCTATGTTTGGAGAAGGACAGAGAGTGGGAGAGGGAAGAAGGTTGTAAATAAAAAACTGAAAGAAAATGAGAAAAAAACAGAGAATGGATATGGAAGAAACAGAGAAGGACAGTCTAAAGAGAGAGAGAGAGAGAGAGTGAGAGAGAGAGAGAGAGAGAGAGAGAGAGAGAGAGAGAGAGAGAGAGAGAGAGAGAGTGACAGAGAGAGAGAGCATTAAATATCACGGATTCTTTTCTTTTTTTCTTTTTTATTGTCAACTTGATCGTCGCAACTCGCTAACAATGAGTAGGCTGTACAAATTTTATGCAGCCATGTTAATCATCTGAACGTGTGCGAACAATGTTTCATTCGTCAACTTACCCAACGTGGCGCAATTTTTAGTGTTAAATGAAGAAAATAACGAAGAAAATTGTTAACTTATTTTGTATAATCCAAATCTATTTCCAGGTGAAAACAAAACAAAAACAAACAACAACAAATATAACATTCATTATCATGTGAGTAGTAAATAACTATGCAGCTGAAGCAATTCTGCAAGGCAGTGGGATACTTTGTGCATTTAATGCGAAAATCACAGCTTTTTATTAAGCGTTTAAAAGGATCTAAAAAGAGATTAAGAAAGAACAGAATTAGTTCTTTTTTAAGGAGGGTAGGCAAGTGATAGTCATAACGTGATCAAACAGGACGTAGACGTTGCATAGAAGTTTCTAACTATCAATAATACTGAAAATCAAAATCGCCTTGAGCCTGAGGCGAGGAGGCAGCAAGAACTTGCATTTTGTGACCTTGGGCTGATTCTAAATATAGACTGCACTATCTTGCTCTAGCACACTGGAAATTCTCTTTACTGTGAGAGAGATAAGTGTACCTCATTCTAACATTTAAATTTCTTCCATCCAGCTGCCAGATAAACAGGGGAAATCGACTAATTCAATGTACTGTCCAAATCTATTTTAAAATTTTTTTGGACGCGTATAAGAAGATTTTGGTGATTACCGCATAATGTGCATAATGGTGCCATTCATTTTCGGGAATTTATAGATGTGCATCAACTTTTTAAAAAAATCTATAAAATAGGTTTGGATTCTACATAATTAAGCGAACTATTCTTATTGTCTCGCGCTGTTACAACTATTCATGGAACAGATAAATTCTGGAGGAACTTTTTTCTTCCTTAGGACATACATATAAAGACAGAAAAGAATTTTCTCTCCACAATGAGTGCCTCACCTTAAATTATTGACTGATCTAAGCAGTGGTTATGTTCGCAGCCATATTGAGGCTCATAGCAAAACACTGAGAGGGAAAAAGGAATACACATCAGATGAAAAATCAATGTTGACTAGCATAGAGTTTTACAGTTATTAAGAAAATTGGATGAGAAACTGATATGAATCACTTACTGAGGTAGGCAATCAAATATTGGCGCATGGCATGAGAGGAGAAAAAAGAATTCCCAATTGAGTTGACGATGTCGTGTCTGATTTCATAATTTCAACAATATCTCAAGAAAAATTGACTTCAGCAAAAACTTTAACTGAGAAAAAAAATGAGAGGTGAAAATCAATACACTATTTCAATGGATGAAAAATTTATGAATGTGATGGTGATGCAAAAAAAAAAAAATAGGAGAAATTGCATTAAAGGTGAGAAAAAAAGAATTAAGAATGCTTTAAAGATTTTATTTACAGAATAAGGCCAAGTTTTTCGTAAAAAAAAGTGAATAAAAGAAAACTAATTATTCAATTTCAAGACAAACGCAACCCACAATTGATTAGGTTTGGAGTTCAGGTTGACCGATCAAATACGTAGCGAAATATTTCTTACATAAAGATTTGAATCCCGATGATGGAGCGCTACCGCTGGTTTGTTTGGTCAGCGCGCTTCACGCAGGTCAGTTAAGGATTATGACCGCTCCCCACAAAAACAACATTAGAATAATAATTAAAAAACATCTTTTCTGCATGCGGTTAGTGTCTTAAGTCAATGCCATCGCGCGTGGTCCATGTTAATGCCTGGTCTTCTACCGCCGTAGGTAAAGGTTGTACATCCTGATTGACAGAGCCTCTCTTTGATCACTTTTTCTTCTGTTACATCGCCTGCCTATCCTCCATATTCTTCTCTCCTCCGTTTTATTTTTTTCGGACCAAGTGTTAGAAGTGCGGTATACTCCTTAGAATATATGGCTACAACATTAGTTTCTTATGGCAACCAAAAAGGGCTTTGCGTGTTTAACTCAAACTACGCCTCATGGTGTCTGTCCTGACCTTTGCTCAATCCTCCATCGAGACACCAGTCCCAGCGCCCACCTTAAAAAATATGATAAGCAAAATAAAACTAGATGAATCATATCGGGAATAATTTTATGGCTTTAACACAAATCAGGGAAAGTCAGATCGGGTTTCTATTGTCACAACCGATGACCCCATTAAGCCAATGTTTCGTGAAAATCTTGGCGGTAGCCGGAATATTATCGCAATCTGTGCCTGCCCGTTTCTCTCTCGATCTTCATCACAGGGCTGTGGAGGACGGCGGAGGGAGCTCTGAGGACGATGTCATTAAATCCTGGCACAGTGGTGCTCACACATCAATCAATGACGAATTAGGACAGATCGGCACACGGTCACTGCACGCGTAATGTTGAGATTACAGAGGAAACTCAGGCGAGTCTATGGTGAGGTCATAGAGGTTTTAGTGCAGTCTGCTCACTCTGCTGATAGCCGTAACTTGATTTTGTCTCTTATCTCTCTATCTCTCTGTCCCTCCTCCCCTCCTCACTCACTCACTCTCTCTCTCTCTTTGTGCACTCCCTTATTTCTTCCTCCCAAATAAATCCTTTCCTCTCATTCTCTCTATTCTAGCTCTCCATGTGCGTAATTCTCTTTGTGGTCTACCTATAGACCTTTGGCCCTCAGATGAGTGGGGTCCGGTCTCAGGTGTCATGTTCAAATCTTTGGCAAAGGCTGATGACACACAGGATCCTTCTCTCACGTCACTCACGGTATATGGTGGGTACTCGGCTTGAGGGTAGGCAGCAGTGAGATATAGCCTGCAAGTTGGAGTAATACGCTCTTAGTTGAGATAGATATCAGTTGACAAAACTCCACCTACGAAGGTTTAAAGCTCTTTGAGAATTTCATGGATTAAACTCTTGATTAAAAAAGAAACAACAACGCGAAACCACGAAACGCGGCATATTTATCTTTAAATCTTTTTTTCCCATCACACCTCTGTGATTTCCTGTAACAACACCCCCCCCCCCCCACACACACAGACAGACTCACACGCCCTTTCCTCTGGTCTTTATTATGTACATCTTGTCTCTTTCTTTCTCTTCCCTTTGTCTTTCTGATTTCATTCGTTCCTTTATTGTTCTCGTTTGGCCTCTCTAACATCTATGCGTTTCTCCTACTCTCAGTCTCTCTGCAAATCCTCCTCAATATAAGGAGTTAAAATCTTTCTTCCTGTCTGATTGTCCTAACAGTTAACATATTCCATCCCTCCGTTAAATATCTTGTCGCCTATCCCATAACCCAATCTCCGCTACCACGTGCTAGAAAATTCATAACACCGGCAAATTATTATTGTGGACTTAACCCGGCACACAAAAAAATTGTTTCCGAAAACGGTACTGAATTATTTTGAATTTCTAATTCAGCGATTCCCGCATATCATCCATCATGCCTGTCACGTCTTCTAAAATCCGATGGTTTTAAATGGCTACAAATGACAGAAAGCTTCTCGTGGCTCGCAATGAGAAAAGCTCAATATCTCTATATGTTTATAATTTTAGAACAATCAGCTCCAACAGATAGTAAGAAGATTGATCACCACTCACCGTTGTAAATCATGGAAATGCATAAATTTCCAAGCTCGTGCGATAGCTTAAACATTGGAATACTTTTTTTTTATTTTAGCAATACTTCAGTTACAAGTGTTCACTCTCTGAACACTTTTTTCAATCGGCGTTGTTATGGAAATAAATAGAAAGATTGAAGTGGAAAGCAAGATAAATTCACAACCTTGCAGATAAATAACTCTTACTTCTGGGAAATATCCTGAACCAATTTTTTTTCCTCTTCGGCTATCTTGTCTGTCTCTCTCTTCTGCCCTCTGTCTCTCTCTGTCTCTCTGTCTCTCTCTGTCTCAGTCTCTCTCTGTCTCAGCTCTTTCTCTCTCTCTGTCTCAGTCTCTCTGTCTCAGTCTCTCTCTCTCTCTCTCTCTCTCTCTCTCTCTCTCTCTCTCCCTCTGTCTCTTGATTGTTTTACTATCCTTTCTTGCTTCAGAATGGCACTGATGCAAGACAAAAGTTCTAATCAATCTCCCCAGAGTCTCCATTGAATACCTTCCACAAACCCCTAATCCTTATCCCCCAACATGACATATCACTCAGCTCATTTACCACTCCGCGTTCTCAACAATAAATTAGCTCAGCTCCTAACCCGTATCTTATTAAAACCGTACCAGTCTAAACCGCTATCCTAGCTCCTAACCGTCGCTCCCAATCCATTCCAGTCTAAACCGGGCTACTTCGCTCCTAACCCGCTATCCCCAGTCTAAACCGCTACCGTAATATCTTAAACTATAACCGTATTAGTTAAACCGTACTTAATCCTAATCCTCTATAAAGGTACTTAACCGTATCCAGTTAAACCTACCTTAACCCGCTATCCCCAGTCTAAACCGGTACCGCTCCTAACCCGCTATCCCCAGTCTAAACCGCTACCGCTCCTAACCCGCTATCCCCAGTCTAAACCGGTACCGCTCCTAACCCGCTATCCCCAGTCTAAACCGGTACCGCTCCTAACCCGCTATCCCCAGTCTAAACCGGTACCGCTCCTAACCCGCTATCCCTCCCTAGCTCCAAACCGGTACTGGCCCTAACCTCATCCCCAGTCTAAACCGGTACCGCTCCTAACCCGCTATCCCCAGTCTAAACCGAAAATTGCTCCAACTCTTATCCCCAGTCTAAACCGGTACCGCCTCTAACCCGCTGTCCCCAGTCTAAACCGCTACCGCTCCTAACCCGCTTATCCCTGTCTAAACCGCTGTTACCGCTCCTAACCCGCTATCCCCAGTCGAAACCGGTACCGCTCCTAACCCGCTATCCCCAGTCGAAACCGGTACCGCTCCTAACCCGCTATCCCCAGTCGAAACCGGTACCGCTCCTAACCCGCTATCCCCAGTCTAAACCGGTACCGCTCCTAACCCGTCTTAATCCCCTACCCCAACCGTACCTTAACCCGTATCCCATCGAAACCGTACCAACCAATTATCTATTCAAACCGGTACTTCCCCGCTAACCTGTTATCCCAGTTAAACGGAAATTCCTCAACCCGTATCCTCTTGCCAACTGTACCGTTAACCCGTATCCTTAGTTCAACTGCTACTGCTCCTAACCCGTTACCCAGTCGAACCGGTACCGCTCCAAACCCGTTATCGTTCCCGCCCTAACCCGCTATCCCCAGCTCCAAAAAACCGCTACCGCCTCTACCCCCCTAACCCGCTATCCTTAGCCTTTTAAACCGCTACCGCTCCCCCTCCTAACCCGCTATCCCTTAGTCGAAACCGGAAAACCGGTGCGTCCTAAACCCGCTATCCCCAGTCTAAACCGCTAATAACCGCTCCTATTTTACCTGCTATCCCCAGTTCAAACTGCTACCGCTCCTAACCCGCTATCCCTCTACCCAAACCGGTACCGCCTCTAACCCCGCTATCCCCAGCTCCAACCGGTGTACCGCTCCTAACCTTCGCTATCCCCAGTCTAAACCGGAACACCGCTCCTAACCCGCTATCCCCAGTCGAAACCGGTTCTAGTTCTAACCCGCTATCCTCATAGCCCAAAAACCGCTACCGCTCCTAACCCGCTATCCCCAGTCGAAACCGGTACCGCTCCTAACCCGCTATCCCCAGTTCAAACCAAAACAACCTAACGTATCCCTAGTCGCTACCGCCTCAACCCGCTATCCCCTAAGTCGGCCGTACCGCTCCTAACCCGCTATCCCCAGTCTCAGACCGGTACCGCTCCTAACCCGCTATCCCCAGTCTTAACCGGTACCGCTCCTAACATATTAAATATTAACGTTATCCTGGAAACCATTAACGTATCCAGTTAAACGTATTAATCCTATCCAGTTAAACGTATTAACTATTAATCTAAACCTACCTTAACCGTATCCATCTAAACCTACCTCTAACCGTATCCCATCGAAACCGGTACCGCTCCTATCCCCATAGTCTAAACCGCTACCGCTCCTAACCCCGCTATCCCCCGTTTGCTCAAATCCCGCTACCGCTCCAACCTGCCATCCCCAGTCGAAACCGGTACCGCTCCTAACCCGCTATCCCCGGTCTAAACCGGATCCCTACCGCTATCCATCTTAACCCGTACCGTATCCTCCCCCGCTATTCAAACCAGCTATACCGGTACCGCTCCTAACCCGCTATCCCTAGCCCAAACCGGTAACCGCTCCTAACCCGCTATCCCCAGCGTCTTAAACCGGTACGAACGCTCCTAGACCCGCTATCCCCAGTCTAAACCGGTACCGCTCCTAGACACCGCTATCCCCTGAAGCTCCAAACCGGGTACCGCTCCTACACCCGCTATCCCCAGTCTAAACACGCTACCGATGTCACTACACCTAATGGAACGAGAACATGTAGACTTGGCGTGACACTGGCATCTTTGAAACTTAAGTGTTCACTGCCATTCCTATACATCTGTGACCGATGTAAATATGAATAAAATGGTGAAAGATGTAAAATGTAGGTTTTTCGGGAATCATTTATGTAAAAGATAAATCGTGGAGATTATAGCTTGCTATGTCCTTAAGTGTCTCGTGACATTTTTAAAGACGTAAAGAGAATGGGAAAGAAAGGTTTCTAAATTGAGCCCTAATTCATGAAATTATATCTAAAAAAACCAGCAACATCCACACCACAAACAACAACAAGAGCAACAACGGTAATCGCAACAAAAACATCAACAGCTATAGCAACAGCTATTTCAGAAAAGTAACAGTAACGAGAACAAAAAATTAATAATAACAGAATCCAAAACAATAACATCAACCTCATCAAATAAGAATAATATTATCAACAACAACAACAAGAAAAAGACAGAAACGAAAAAGAAATATTATACAGAAAGACCAAAACATAACTTCAACTTCATCAAAAGAATAATATTATCAAAAAAAAAAAATAATATTAGTAATAATATCAGTTATGACTGTAATAAAACAAGGCTGCAAACCACAACAAAAGCGGAAATATAATATGTTCATTATCTTACCTATCGGACACTTTGCGCTTAAAGAAAAAAAACATACGTTAGGGTAAAATAATGTTATATAAGTAAATTACCAAAAAAAGAAATATAATATGTTCATTATTTTACTATGGAATTATTAAAGAGATAGAGAGAGAGAGAGAGAGAGAGAGAGAGAGAGAGAGAGAGAGAGAGAGAGAGAGAGACAGAGAGAGAGAGAGACAGAGAGAGAGAGAGACAGAGAGAGACAGAGAGACAGAGAGAGACAGAGAGAGAGACAGAGAGAGAGAGACAGAGAGAGAGACTGAGAGAGAGAGAGTGAGAGACTGAGAGAGAGAGTGAGAGAGAGAGAGAGAGAGAGAGAGAGAGAGAGAGAGAGAGAGAGAGAGAGAGAGAGAGAGAGAGAGAGAGAGAGAGAGAGAGAGAGAGAGAGAGAGAGAGAGAGAGAGAGAGAAAGTCAATGAGATTAATGATCAAAACATCCTCATATGAACGGTACCGCGAGAAAGATGGAGAATGAGACTCTCTTTGTTTGCTGACAAGAGAAAATTCTCCCCAAATATGGCTTTGTATGTTAACATCATTCGATCTCTATTATCCTTTCTTTGTTTGATCAAGAGCGAAAAAGAAATGTTTGCCAACGTGAATTAATTTCATTAACACAGGAAGATGATTTCCACCAATGTCTTTTGACCTGTGATAAAGAGATTTATTAGATTCATAAAAGCGCTTTATGTCAGTTAGTAAGAGAAATGGTATACAAAAACCAAGAATGACCTTCGCAGC
>JAWDGP010007668.1:20000-37121 GCA_033675545.1 Elysia crispata | reverse complement strand
TAGAACAGGTGTAAGTTGATTTTTATTTCTTCTAAAATCAATCATCATTTCTTTTGTTTTCTTCACATTTAGGAGTAGGAAAAGTTATTCACACCACTTGACAAACCAATGTATAGTTTCTCTGTAATTGGTTTCATCCTCAAATATCAGACCTTGAATACATGTATCATCGGCGAACTTCACTATATAAGTACCGGTAGAAAGCTGTTGATGACATCTGAAATACCCTGTAGATCAGGGCCAGGGTGTGCAGGGGCGAAACTGTCAGATAGTTTTGATGCCTCCGTCAGGCAAATGTGGAACTGTCTGTGACTGGCCTCTTTCTGCATGTGTCAACTCGTGAGCTGCCAGGCGTGGGTATGATCGACTTAGTCATGGAATATTTCCCAGAGTGGAAGAGGCAACAGGATCGGTTAGGACGCAAGTTTCTTATTGTCCTGTCATATAATCTGACCTAAGGAAAATAACAGCTGTTCGAAAACGTCGGCCAGGTTAGGAGAAAGTATTAAGCCTCGTAATTATATTGATAAACATTGAGGAGGAGCCACATACTTTGGAGCGGTCACTGGGTTATGGTCGGCGTCTACAGGAAGATCGTCATTTCTGACAGCATTAATGTGAGCTGCGCAACAGAAAAAAACGGAGATTGCTCCTTAGAAGGTAGTGATCCAGCAACAAAGGTCTTTGCGTTTCAGAGTTTCAGCTCAAAGTATTTTGATTCTAGCCTACCCTGGCCTTAGCAATCAGACTCACCGTCGATAGCAGAACTGTTTTGTGTCTCTGGGTGGTTAATCGCAGAAAAGCAAGGTGTGCTAAGATAAAAAAAAATATTGATCATACCATCGCTAAAACCGCCACAGCCACAGAAAACTTATCTTTGCGCATCATGTGATTGCGAGGGGGTTTACAGTTAGAACAATTCGGGCTGAAGGTCCGACTCCAGTGATTAGTGCGAGGCAGATCTCGCCTGAAAAAAGGTAATCGAAGTAGCAGGTATGGCAAATCCAGTGCTAGCTTTAGTAACATGGTCACAAGTACATACATGGTTGAACACTTTAACCGCTGGCAGTAACAGTAGCAGTGCTAGCTGTAGTAACATGGTCACAAGTACATACATGGCTGAAAACTTTAACCGCTGGCAGTAACAGTAGCAGTGCTAGCTGTAGTAACATGGTCACAAGTACATACATGGCTGAAAACTTAAACCGCTGGCAGTAACAGTAGCAGTGCTAGCTGTAGTAACATGGTCACAAGTACATACATGGTTGAAAACTTTAACCATTGGCAGTGACAGTATCAGTGGTAGATGCAATGGAAAAGACAGCAGTGGTAGAGTTCTTGTCCTTAAAGCCTACGTGCCGAGGATTTTTTTCTTTTTTTTTCCCAAAAAAAGGAGAGAAAGAAAAGTAATACTTATGAACATTCGAGAAGGGAGAAAATGATTTATTAAAACATTAAGTAATCATGGACTGTTTGATAATCTATTGACGTTTCGCATCCAATAAAAAGATTTGCATTTGAAATCCTTCTTTACAAACTGACAGTGATTGTTAACATTATTTTACTTTAGAAACCAATTGTCCAGCTGGTCGGTTTGGCCTGAGATGTGAGCGTCAGTGTAACTGTGCTGACCAGGGAAGCTGTTTTGTCCACAATGGACGTTGCCCGTCTGGCTGTGCTACAGGCTACACAGGGGAGGAGTGTTCAGGTAAGTTGAGAAATATGGTACTTGTAGTGAAACAAGGGAAACATGTTTTCACTATCTAAACACTCTTGGATATGATAATAGATATAAGCGATAATCAAATTCACATGAGAGTATTTTTTTAAATCAATAATTTAACTTATTAAAGATGGAATGTCACCTTCCTTTATTAGCCTAGTTGTCCCTGATCTTCAAAGAATGGTCTCTGAGAGTTTAATCGGAAGAGATTTGGACTGACTTGAACTTTGAAGGAAGTGTATTTGATATCTATCTCGATCACCTTGGCGATACATAAGAAAACATCTAGCCCGCCTCTTTCTAGGCTGGTATTAAGTCATAATCTTTTTGGAATAATCCCGGGAAACCTAGAAGACGTGAAACTTACGACAAAACAGTTGGTCAAATCTAGAAGACGTGAAACTTACGACAAAACAGTTGGTCAAATCTAGAAGACGAGAAACTTACGACAAAACAGTTGGTCAAATCTAGAAGACGAGAAACTTACGACAAAACAGTTGGTCAAATCTCCCGGCTTTGCTAACTGTAGTTAGTACTTGCGTGCTATAGTTCTCTGGTTTCATGCTTATCACGTTACGTCTGTGAAGCTCACTAGGTGTAACTTTTCAACCAGCGTGATAGAAGTCCAGTGATACCGACGATCCCATGTGTAGTCCAGATCTAGCCATCAGGAAAATATTTATTGGGCCCTTACCAGTCACAACCTTTAACATTAAGATAGTAAAATAACGCTTCAACCAGCGTGATAGAAGTCCAGTGATACCGACAATCACATGTGTAGTCCAGATCTAGCCATCAGGAAAATATTTATTGGACCCTTACCAGTCACAACCTTTAACATTAAGATAGTAAAATAACGCTTCAACCAACGTGATAGAAGTCCAGTGATACCGACAATAACATGTGTAGTCCAGATCTAGCCATCAGGAAAATGTTTATTGGACCCTTACCAGTCACAACCTTTAACATTAAGATAGTAAAATAACGCTTCAACCAACGTGATAAAAGTCCAGTGATACCGACAATAACATGTGTAGTCCAGATCTAGCCATCAGGAGTGATACCGACAATAACATGTGTAGTCCAGATCTAGCCATCAGGAAAATTGGACCCTTACCAGTCACAACCTTTAACATTAAGATGATTAAACAAACGCTTATCGTTAGTTTCAAAATCATCGTCAGCATTTTATTGCTTAAGGGTGGAGTTGATTTGGAACCTGCGTCTCTGCTCACGGTATCTTGAGTTATTTTATATTTTTCATTTTTTTATATGTAGACAATAAATTCTTACCACGTTTACAGTAACCAACCCAAGAAAAAAATCCCTTGTTCACTGACTTTGTCAACTTTGTCGAAAAGTCTCTCGCGTTTTGACAACTGACACAGCGGTGCGTCTAGTTTCACCAGTGCTTGCTTTATACTCTAAGAAAGTGTTATGTAGTTGAGTTAGTTTCAAACAAGTAAACTTTATCCGATGAAACTTTTGAAACGTTAGAATTAGAAACAGTCGGACAGAATTCAAGTTGGGAAAGTAAACGGTGACTAGGCCAGTCTTGTCCTGCAGGGATGTCATAACCGCATGTGATCACCATCAAGTGTCTGCGCGCAAAATGAAACTAAATACCATAGCAACAGGGAGTATAAGAACAGTTCTACAATCGGGAAAGATAACCGACATGAAACAAGAATTGGAAAAAAATATTTTGTTCAGGAGATACAGAACTTGGAAGAAAAGTGGTTATTTTACTGGACGCATACATGGAAAATAGTCATCAAATATATTAAACGCTATGAGATCGGCTTTTACTTTTAACGATTGCAGGAAAATCATTGGATCTTAACATCAAATATACGCATCAACATCAGCTACATGATATGATGGGGACAGCCACTGGGAACAGACATCAGCTACATGATATGATGGGGACAGCCACTGGGAACAGACATCAGCTACATGATATGATGGGGACAGCCACTGGGAACAGACATCAGCTACATGATATGATGGGGACAGCCACTGGGAACAGACATCAGCTACATGATATGATGGGGACAGCCACTGGGAAGAGACATCAGCTACATGATATGATGGGGACAGCCACTGGGACCAGACATCAGCTACATGATATGATGGGGACAGCCACTGGGAACAGACATCAGCTACATGATATGATGGGGACAGCCACTGGGAACAGACATCAGCTACATGGTATGATGGGGACAGCCACTGGGACCAGACATCAGCTACATGATATGATGGGGACAGCCACTGGGAACAGACATCAGCTACATAATATGATGGGGACAGCCACTGGGAACAGACATCAGCTACATGATATGATGGGGACAGCCACTGGGAAGAGACATCAGCTACATGATATGATGGGGACAGCCACTGGGATCAGACATCAGCTTCATTGTATGATGGGGACAGCCACTGGGAACAGACATCAGCTACATGATATGATGGGGACAGCCACTGGGACCAGACAGCAGCTACATGATATGATGGGGACAGCATACTGTTTTAAAAAGTAAAACGTGATGTAAGACAAGGTTGTTAATTTTTCTCAGACCTACTCTTTCTCTCCCCCTCTCTCTCTCTCTCTCTTTCTCTCTCCGTCTCTTTCTCTCTCTGTCTTTATCTTTCTTTCTCTCTCTCTGTCTCTCTGTCTCTCTCTCTCTCTCTCTCTCTCTCTCTCTCTCTCTCTCTCTCTCTCTCTCTCTCTCTCTCTCTCTCTCCAGTGAAATAATGATGCGAAACCTAGGATACCCAGGAGTTAAAGTAAGAGGACACACCATAAAACAATATTTGATATACCCTGATGACACCGTACTATATCCAGAAAATACTGACGATTTGCGCTTTCCAATAATCATTTGACGTTGTAAAAGAAGAAAGCGAAAAGAAAGAGTTGGATGTAAGCTAGAAAAAGTCAGGAGAAATGGTCATCAGTGGAAACAATAAGTGGCCACAGATCAACATCTTTTTTTTTTACCGAAAAGAAAACTCCAGCAAATGAGAACATTTCATATAATTGTTTACTTTCATATTAAGCAGTGATTCAAAAAACACTGAAATTCCATTCAAAAGCTGAAACAAAAATGAATTTCCAGATAACGAAATCAGTGCTAATAAACAAATTTATTCAATTCAATTCACACAAGCAAAATACCATTGAACACATTCTAATGTATGAATTCGAGGCTGGGACAATAAAAAATCGGTCACAGAAGAATCTGGAGGCCTCTGAAATGTGGTTCAGAATGAGAATGCTACAAATCTCATAGATGATAAAGAAATCAAACGAATCAGTGGCACGAGAAGATTACTCACTTAATGGTTTCAGTAAACGCCAAGCAACCTATTTTTTTATACGCAACGAGAATTACACAAAGGATGTTGAAACATTATTTTAAGAGCTAATATATTTCAAAAAAATTTGAAATAAAAAAATTTTAAATGATGTCGGCAAGTGTTTGCAGAGGAAAGGTACGAGAAAGCAATATCTCTCGCAGCAAAGCTTGACACTATCAAAACACGGTGCCTTCTGTCCTCAGTACTGTGTAAATGTTTTATTTGCGGATTTCTGTATCGTTTTGAACTTAGATGAAAACTAAAAGAAAGAGGAGTTGTTTGTATCAAGCTCGCCAATGTTTATAACTAATTCCGCTCCTTGACCATTATGCATAATTCGATTATTAACTTTTCTTTTTCCAGTCATTATTTTAACTTCAAATCTATATTTTTTTAGATAATGATTTTGTAGTCCGTGAGTTTGACATCGAAAAAATATTTAAATCACCATTAGAGAATGGTTAGGTTTACTGAACTCATAACAATTTGTGTAAATCAAAACATTGCCAATTGGGATACCATAAGAAAATGGAAATTCCGGAAGTCTAAAATGTAAGTAACAAGGTTTGGTCAGTAGAGCCTTCGATTGATAACAAGGAGACCCTGTGTTTCACCCATAGTTATATGGTTTTTACAGATTTTTTTTTATTGTAAGTCAATTTGAACTGACATGATTATTTGAACACATATCTTAAATTAGAGCAACAGCCTGTAACATAATCTTGTATGAGATACAATCATTTCCTTGTTCAGTAAGAACGATGTGTGAAGAATAATTATTTGACATGCTCTTTCAGTACCATTAAAAGGGTTGTATAGTTGTTGTTTTTTTTTCTTTGCTATTATAAAAGGGAAGTTAATCATTCATATTTGATCTGAACGAATCACAGAATAGGTAGAAATCATGACAAAGTATTTACTTACTGAACCAGTAAATGTGAAAAAATTGCAGTCAAGAAAATGGAAAAAAAAATTCTTTAAGAACTGCTTCAAAGATTTTAAATTTTACATCAAATTTAAGCAAAACATTTAGAAAGTGGATCGACACTTAAAATTAAGAAATTCATTTTAGTATTTTTTTCCATTTTTCAAGTTAAACATAACGTTTTAAAATCATCAGCTGGCTACAGAAGGGGCTGGGCTGGCTATACCAAGCAAAACGTCCAGCAAATCTGAAAATAAACATTTCCAGCATATATTCAGAATTTCAGTATCTTCCTTGTTTATATTCACGTGACCATAGTTAACATACCAAAGGGTTGATAGCAGTCGGAAAGCTCACAGAATTAGACAAGCTTACCAATCTGCGCTTACCTAGCTCACAAGAAATAAAATGTTACTGAGTCCGTACAAATGGAAACCAAGTGGCAGAATCCCTTAAACTTCAATTGATTTTACTTGATTCAGTCTGGAAAGTGTACCAGGCGCACTTCATAGATGAAACAAGTCATTATCTCTAAGTATCTTTTCCCCTTCATCTCTCACCCAGAATGTCAACCTGGACGCTATGGAGATCGATGTGACAAGTCGTGCAGCGCCACCTGTGGAGGAGACAACTCTTGCGATAGAGCTAGTGGAGCTTGTAGCCACGGCTGTGATCCGGGTTACCTAGGGACGACTTGTGAAACAAGTAACACAACATTGTTGCAAATGCGTTTTCGGTGTCATCTGCTTTAGTTTGTTGACTCATAAATGTCATGTTAGAACTAATTTTTTAAATTTTTTTTTTGGTTGAAAAAAGAGAGATATAAATATTGAGGTCGTCGACATGATTAAAGTTAAAACTTGTCTGTATGTGGATCTAATTTTTTGGGGTTTGTCAAAAAAAAATTAAAATCTTATGCAAATAGAAAAAGCTACTAGGTCTACACAATGCTAAATTTATATAATATATACAATAATTATACTAAAACGAAATAATAATATTTTAAAATATTTTTCAAAACATTATCTAATTTAAAAGTCATTTCAGTGATTTCTTCTGTCTTCAAACTGGCGTGCGAACGCGCAATATCTAAGTTCAGACGCTTTCAATCCTAAGCATCGTCTTCCACAGAGAAGTTTTTTTTTTATTTCCAGTTTAAGTTTAGGTATTGTCTGCCTGTCTGAATTTGATAAATGCATGTGATGAGCTACCTTACGCTTTTGCTGAGCTGTGCAAGGTATGTCCTTCATAGAGAGTTCTTGTCCGCTATAGATGTACGAGGTACGCCTTTCATATAGAGAGGTCATGTGTGCTGTAGATGTACTAGGTACGTCCTTTATATAGACAGGTCATGTGTGCTGTAGATGTACGAGGTACGTCCTTCATATAGAGAGGTCATGTGTGCTGTAGATGTACTAGGTACGTCCTTTATATAGACAGGTCATGTGTGCTGTAGATGTACGAGGTACGTCTTTCATATAGAGGGGTCTAGTGTGCTGTAGATGTACTGGGTACGTCCTTTATATAGACAGGTCATGTGTGCTGTAGATGTACGAGGTACGTCCTTCATATAGAGAGGTCATGTGTGCTGTAGATGTACTAGGTACGTCCTTTATATAGACAGGTCATGTGTGCTGTAGATGTACGAGGTACGTCTTTCATATAAAGAGGTCATAGGTGCTGTAGATGTGTGATGTTCGTCCTTCATATAGAGAGGTCATGTGTGCTGTGGATATACGAGGTACGCCCTTCATATAGAGAGGTCATAAGTGCTGTAGATGTACGAGGTATGTCCTTCATATAGAGAGGTCATGTGTGCTGTAGATGTACGAGGTACGTCCTTCATATAGAGAGGTCCTGTTCGCTGTAGATGTACGATGTACGTCCTTCATATAGAGAGATCATGTGTGCTGTAGATGTACGAGGTATGTCCTTCATATCAAGAGGTCCTGTTCGGTGCAGATGTTCGATGTATGTCCTCCATATAGAGAGGTCATGTGTGATGTAGATTTACGAGGTATGTCCTTCATATAGAGAGGTCTTGTTCGCCGTAGATGTAAAACGTACGTTTTTCATTTAGAGAGGTCATGTTTGCTGAAAATGTACGAGGTATGTCCTTCATATAAAGAGGTCCTGTTCGCTGTAGATGTACGAGGTGGGCCCTATATATTGAGAGGTCATGTATGATGTAGATGTACGAAGTATGTCCTTCATATAGAGAGGTCCTGTTCGCTGTAGATGTACGAGGTATGTCCTTTATATAGAGAGATCATGTGTGATGCAGATGTACGAGGTATGTCCTTCATATAGAGAGGTCCTGTTCGCTGTAGATGTTCAAGGTATGTCCTTCATATAGAGAGGTCCTGTTCGTTGTAGATGTACGAGGTGCGCCATATATATAGAGAGGTCATGTGTGATGTAGATGTACGAGGTATGTCCTTCATATAGAGAGGTTCTGTTTGCTGTAGATGTAGGAGGTTTGTGTTTCATATAGAGAGGTCCTGTTCGCTGTAGATGTACAAGGTATGTCCTTCATATAGAGAGGTCATTTGTGATATAGATGTACGAGGTATGTCCTTCATATAGAGAGGTCCTGTTTGCTGTAGATGTTCAAGGTATATCCTTCATATAGAGAGGTCCTGTTCGCTGTAGATGTAGGAGGTTTGTGTTTCATATAGAGAGGTCCTGTTCGCTGTAGATGTACAAGGTATGTCCTTCATATAGAGAGGTCCTGTTCGCTGTAGATGTACGAGGTGTGCCCTATATATTGAGAGGTCATGTGTGATGTAGATGTACGAAGTATGTCCTTCATATTGAGAGGTTCTGTTCGCTGTAGATGTACGAGGTATGTCTTATATATAGAGAGGTCCTGTTCGCTGTAGATATAGGAGGTACGCCATGTATAAAGAGAGGTCATGTTTGCTGTGGACGTACCTCCTTATTGTAAACCTATTTGAGTCGTTGATGCCGCGACATTTTTTTAACTTTTTATGTGTCATTTTATTTTTCCAGCAAGGTTCCCAAATCATTACTGAATAACAATGAAACTACGTGGTTTTTTTTTAACGTGAAAACATGGGATGAAGAAAAATGTAGCAGCCAAGGTGGTAATTTAAAAAGGTCAAGAATATTAAAGGTATCGACAAAATTAGTTACAATTCAAATATATCCTGACCTAAACCAGTCTTTCTTTTTGTAAGGGTCTTTGTTACATAACCTTTATTCACACAAACATTTGGAGTTCATAAATATACATACAACTAGAACCTTTGCAATAATGACTCATTCTAAAAAGAAACATATAATTATGCTGTTTGCAGATAGGCCTTGACTGTGTGCATTTAATTTGGTTTGTAATTGTGCTTTTCCATGATTATTAAGCTTGGCAAAATAGTTTTTTCAAACACTACAGTATGGGTCTACACATGGACACCTAATCCAGTGGGCGGAACTCTAGCCTGAGAAAAAGACTTTTGTAGAAAACCTCTAAATGTAATTAAGTTACTGCGACTATTTCAAGCAATCAAATTGTTAACCTGAAAAACCAGAAAGTATAGAAAAGCATCGAAACTTGCGGCAATCTCTTGACAAACCTACGATTGACTAATCATATGCTCATCAAAAATTCTCTGTGGTTGGACAATTACCTAGAAAAGGAACCAGTTATAACGAATCGAATGCCTTGCCATGGTTTATCTTACATAGAAATATTGCATAACATAAGAAATATTTATATGTTTTAAAATCTCACATTGAGGTATTTGATCTTACGTTATAAATACATTCCATCTTCATCAACCACTTACAGTGTGTGGTCCTGGGACATATGAAGCTGGATGCTCAGAACTCTGTAGTGTCAACTGTGCTGGACCAGACAACGCCTGTAACCATGTTACTGGGGTCTGTGATGTCGGATGTGATCCTGGATTTTGGGGAAACAAATGTTTAGAGTCCTGCAGCAATGAGTGTGGTGGACTACAAAAGACTTGTTCTCGATCGGACGGAGCCTGTGACATCTGTCTTCCCGGATACTACGGGACTTTCTGTTCTAATCTCTGCAGCAATAACTGCGGTGGGTCAGACCAAGCCTGTGATCAGGTCACTGGACACTGTGAAAGCTGCCCACCTGGTTTCACCGGAGCTGGGTGTGACCAAAGTAAGTGATGAGGTAGTCAAAACTCCAAAACTTGCTTCTAAAATTTTGAAACAACGCGTTGCTAATGCTGTGGCTGAGAAAAGATTACATCGGTCATTATATCAGCTGTTTTAAATCTTTGGTGGATTGCAAGTTAAATATTCTAACATCACATCATCAAGATTGTAATATCACTGATATGCTACTTAATAATGTATCAAATTAAGCTGGTTTTTGCTTCGTTTGGACCTAAAAAGATTTGTAACAATAGGCATTTTTTTTTACTTTAAATTTGCATTCATACTTAATGTTACTTAAATAAAGTTTGAAAATTACAAACCATAGAAAGCCATGCGATTTTTTTAAAGTTTTCTGTTATTTTTTAAAAAGATTTTTAATTATTTTTTTTTCTATCTTTGTTTTTACTGCTTGTCATTTTTTTTTTTTTTTGAAAAAAAAAAAAAAATAGAAAAAAAATGCGTTAGTAGCTCTGATAGTGAGAGGTGACAAGTTATTTTTTTTTCTCAATTCAAGCGCGCGTTTCAATATTGGCATATATATTAATTTTGCATTTTCCGTAGATACTGATTTTTCTGGCGACTGTGGGTTTTACAAATTGTTGTGTACACCCCACCTTTAAGTTTGATTACATACATTGTGAAAATTTTATTTCACTTACTCTTGAAGGGAAACTCTTGTTAATCATAAGTTATAAATGCATTAAATTCAGTTAAATCTTACGGCGGAAGCACTTCAATGTGATAATTGGTTGCAGACTCCCTATATGAGTTCCAAAGTCTTAAAGAATATTTCAAATACTAAGAGCTATCCATTGCTATAAATGTTTAGGATATTTAATCTCCTCTCCTGTTACATGAATAAAATAGTGGACACATAACTCCACTGCCTGTGGTGAGACGAGGTGAGAACTTGCAATTCTTGTGCGCTCTATACACACTGGGATGATCGTTGATTATCTTTCACCAGCTGAATCAAGGTAACGGGAACTCTCCTATCTATACTAATTAAGAAAAATTCCTCCTCTGCTTTTTTATATTTATGCTACTGATTTCAATCAATGTTCTGTTCCAAGAGTGTCCTAGTGGTTCATATGGTGAAGAATGTGCGGCTACCTGCAGTGACCACTGTGCTGGAGACCAAAACCCATGTCACCACGTCAATGGTACTTGTGACCTGGGATGTGACCCTGGATACCAGGGGTCATCATGTACACAGGGTGAGTTAGTATATCATATATACATTAATGAATTGTTTTAAATCTTCCAAAAGCAATGAATAAACGGTTTTCTCCGAAATATTTTCTGATGCAACCTTCATTTAAGATAAAAAGAAAAGAAACTTAAATTTCGAGAAAAGTGTAAATAGAATTTCATATTGCCCAAAAACATGGTAATTAAGATATTATATCAGATTTAATAAAATGAACATTAATTTGCAAAAAGCTATCTTTTAAAAATGAAATTGGAAAACGATAAAAGAATTACGGTGATGATGATGATGATGATGATGATGATGATGATGATGATGATGATGATGATGATGATAATAATAATAATAATAATAACAATAATAAAATAATAATAATAATAATAATAATAATAATAATAATAATAATAATAATAATAATAATAATAATAATAATAATAATAATCATCATCACCACCATCATAATGATAATGACCATATCAATAATAATAACAATAACATCAATGATGATAATTTAAAAAGAAATACTGTTTTTTTGTTTTGTTTGTTTTTTCAAAATAATCAGGAAGTGACCATATAGGTAAATGACAAACGAAAGACCTGTTCAGGATCCATATTTTAAAAGTAACTTAAGTAGATATGGTATCTGATCATATGCTATATGATAAAGAATAAAAAAAGATTTTTTTTTCTTTACATCGTGTGTTTATGGCATTTATAAATAAGTTTTAGAAGTAGTCAGGTTTTACTAATGTCAAGAAAGAAATCAACGCACCAAAACAGCTTTGATTCCACATTTTCATTGACTTAGCTCTAGCTGATTCTCATTCAAATTGTATTAAATTATACCAGTCTGTCCCAGGGGTAGGCATGGTCAAGGCTGTAGCCAGATCTGCAGTGTCCAGTGTGTGGGACCGGACAGGCCTTGTCATCCTGTGGACGGATCTTGTTACCAGGGCTGTGTACATGATGACAAGATCTCCAATTGTCAAAGCGGTATGTTCGTCACCAACGGCATATTACAAGACAAAGAAGTATAATTTGTGGAGAAAGCATAGAAATCCTTCTGATCTATTACATGACAAAGAAGTATAATTTGTGGAGAAAGCATAAAAATCCTTCTGACCTATTACATGACAAAGAAGTATAATTTGTGGAGAAAGCAAAGAAATCTTCCTGACATATTACATGACAAAGAAGTATAATTTATAGAGAAAGCATAGAAATCCTTCTGACATATTACATGACAAAGAAGTATAATTTATAGAGAAAGCATAGAAATCCTTCTGACATATTACATGACAAAGAAGTATAATTTATAGAGAAAGCATAGAAATCCTTCTGACATATTACATGGCAAAGAAGTATAATTTGTAAGCATAAAAATCCTGCTGACATATTACATGACAAAGAAGTATAATTTGTGGAGAAAGCAAAGACATCTTCCTGACATATTACATGACAAAGAAGTATAATTAGTAGAGAAAGCATAGAAGTTCTTCTGACATATTACATGAGATAGAAGTATAATTTGTGGAGAACGCAAAGAAGTATACTTTTTAGAGGAAGCATAGAAATCCTGCTGACATATTACATGACAAAGAAATATAACTTGTGGAGAAAGCATAGAAACCCTTCTGACATATTACATGACTAAGAAATATAATTTGTGAAAAATTCATTGAAACCACTGCGACATATTACAAGACAAAGAAGTATTACTTGTGGGGAAACCATAGAAACCACTGTGACATAATTATTACATAACTTGAAGTTTAGTTTATGGAGAAACCATAGAAACCTCTATGACAATGGCTAAGAAGTATAATTTGTGAAGAAATTGAAGCCACTGTAACATATTACATGAGTAGACATGGCTAGCAAGTATAATTTGTGAAGAAATTGAAGCCACTGTAACATATTACATGATTAGACATGGCTAGCAAGTATAATTTGTGAAGAAATTGAAGCCACTGTAACATATTACATGATTAGACATGGCTAGCAAGTATAATTTGTGAAGAAATTGAAGCCACTGTAACATATTACATGAGTAGACATGGCTAGCAAGTATAATTTGTGAAGAAATTGAAGCCACTGTAACATATTACATGATTAGACATGGCTAGCAAGTATAATTTGTGAAGAAATTGAAGCCACTGTAACATATTACATGAGTAGACATGGCTAGCAAGTATAATTTGTGAAGAAATTGAAGCCACTGTAACATATTACATGAGTAGACATGGCTAGCAAGTATAATTTGTGAAGAAATTGAAGCCACTGTAACATATTACATGATTAGACATGGCTACCAAGTATAATTTGTGAAGAAACTATCGGGGCAACTTGGACACACTCCATGACTAAGAAGTATGTGAAGAAACCATTGAAACAACTGTGAAAAAAATGTTTGATAATTTATGCCAAGTGCTAAACCAATTTTTGACCTGCCGGCAAAGTTTTGAATACAAAACCACAATGTCTTGGTAATATGTTCATGTAATGATATTTCACGATCGGGCATAAAGATTACAGTGTTGTCATAGCAGTGTCTCTTATGATTTTCTTATTTTTATTCAAACACAAATATCGGAAATATATGCCATATACGTTTCTCTTCATTGATACATAAGAAGACATCCAGTCTAGCCCTCAACGTCCTAAATAGTCTTCGAGCTCGATGTTGAGAAAACTCTGAGACACTCGTGTAGCTCACGTCATGTTTTATCCCAACAGCTGCTCTAAATCGAGATGAATCAGATGATTCAGGGGTGAAAACTTGGGCTGTTGTTACTACAGTTGTTGCTAGTGTTGCTGGTGTTGTCCTCATCATTGCTGCTTTTGCTATCGGAATACTTGTGAGGTCTGTGGTCACCTGGTCAAAGATCAATCTCAATTTATTTCTAACTATTATTTTTCACAATATAAGCTTAAAATGATAAAAATTGTTCCCCGCCTCAAAATGCACGTAAAATTAGATAAAAAAATGTTACCAATCTTCATTAAATATTTTAATTTCTAAAAACATTTTCTTTAAAAAAAAGCCAATTTATCTACAAAATCATAGTGTTTTCTAATTCACCTCAGGAATAATAAACTATCCAGGGATGGATCCAGTACATCAGCTGATAGAGGCAACAACCGTGAGGTGGAGACAGCCTCTCTAGGGAATGAGTGTAGACAGAAACCAGTACAACAGAGCACGGTTGAGAATGAAAGACCCAATCATTACTATGAATCCATGGAGAGTCATCCAGGACATGTCCATCTGTATGATGCAGACTTTGACCACTACGACAGGCCTCAGAATCTCTTGAAAGAATCTGGACCCTATAAGGATCCACTGCCAGGCAATGATAAGGATTCGAACCAAGGCACGAAGGAGACGGAGCAAGATCATGCTGCATCTAGTAAGACAACACAGTGGGGTACACATTAGAGACACATTGATATTGTTTCTGTATGACCATTAAATTTCATTTTACTTTTATGCTAGAGTCTTGTAAGGCTAAGGTACATTAAAAGAAAATGTAAAGTTTTCCAAACTTAGAATGAGTTAAATTGCCAATGTTTCTCTTTCAAATACAATCGAACATCATCAGGTAAAACAGATGATACGATTGCTCTCTTATTTGTCTAATTTAACCAGAAAACGTTGATGGTGCCCCCTACAGCAACTAGAAGGATAAGGAGTGAGTACAAATCCAGCATTTATTTTTAATCCTAAACTCTACACACTGTTGAAAAAAATACGTTTTGCAGCACTTTTAAATGCTTTACATCATTTGAAAAAGCGCCAAAAGACTAGACGCAAAAAACTGGCAATATTATACTCATCTCACATTCAGTTATTTTACTAATCTGTATGAGGTTTGCAGACTGCCAAGTAAGACAACTAGAACTTCCATCTCATATTTTTATATGTCTGTCTTAAAATCAGATTTTTCCTTTGTAGAGTCATATCTTATTTAGGAACTGATAATTCCAATACGGAAAAACATAGCATGAAGAGCTAATTAAAACAGAACAAATTTAATGGAGTTTGATAAAAAATGAATACTTCTATATCATATATATATATATATATATATATATATATATATATATATATATATATATATATTCATACACACATACATACATACATACATACATACATACATACATACATACATACATACATACATACATACATACATACATACATACATACATACATACATACATACATACACACATACATACATACATATCTCTCTTCATAGCATGTCAACTCATCATCAAAAATATTGCGAGTGAATCTAAAGTTTACATGAACTCGAGATCTCTGTTAAATAACTTGATTGTGATTCATTTACAATAAAAATGATTGTGTTTTTAAAGATTGTTTTCTCATAAAGATATTTCCAACTATATTATGTTTATTATAATTCAACTCATATTTCTATTGAATACTAGTATTCTTTACTATAGCTTACTTTGTATTTTTTTAACAAAGAATATCCAGTAGTCGATGGTTTGAGCGAAGTTACTCTGAAGTCAAGTCGACACAAGAACAAATGGAGCAGCTTTTTCCACAGTTTGTCATGTGGAGAAACATTCATGTAATGTGAGAGACATAATTCAGTAACAGTTGTAAGAAAAGTAATTTGCTGCGACGAAAATATTTCATGTTTTCTTTAATATGTGAGTCAGTATCTTATTATCGTTTATGTTAAAGCTTTTAACACGTCTATACTAATCTCTTAAAAAGCAACAATACAGAACTTCTTGTTTATATTAAATCTTTTTTTCTAGTAGGGTATTGATTTGATACTAGACTATGCGATGTATGAAGAAGAAGAATTTGAATGTCATTCATTCGGTATTCATTTCAAAAAATAATTCTAAATGAATATTCATGCATCAAGATGACTCTAGCATAAAGAGTAAACCATTGCAAACAAAGAGTGAAACATCCACTTCAAATCAAACCGAATCGTTTATAATGCACTTTTGTGTTTGACTTCGACTGACAACAGGCAAGTTTTAAACGCAGGTTTTGATAAGTTTTCCCTTTCCGTCGGCAGTTAGAGAGGGCTGAAAGATGAGAATCAACATTTGCGATGAGTAAATAAAATAGATAATCGGGCTAGGACTTACAATTTTTATGATGTGATGTCATCGAAAAAATGAATCCTTTTTTGTGCTTATCAAACTTGTTTCAGGTTTTTATCCTCATAATATATGTTATAAAAATTTCTTTCATAAGTATATTCGGAAAATTAAGCTATTCAATTGGACTTTTTAATAATAACTTTTATCTAACGATAAACATTTTGCTCGCCTTTGTGTAGCAAATAAAATCGTTATAATCATTATTTTTTAATGTCAGCTATTTTCAATTTAATTCTAACGCTTGTTATGTTGTATGTATATTACCGGTATAGATGTCTTTATTTGTGATAATCATCAAACTAGCATAAAATACAATATTTTCAAGAGGTAACATTTAAGATGTAAAGTTTTAAAAAAGCGATGACAACAGTCATATAATATAATTATTTGCCTAAAGAGCTCATTCGTTTTCCTGGAGACACAAATATGATTTTTTTTTTTAAATTATAACTCGTAGCATTTACTCTTTTAATGTGGAAATGTGAAGATACATATTTTCAAATGCTTAAAAAAAAATAAAAATCAAGGAATTTTACAAATCTTTTTCAATTATGAGTATTATTAGTATAAGTCATTGGTGTCTTTAATTGT
>JAWDGP010007668.1:0-15000 GCA_033675545.1 Elysia crispata | reverse complement strand
CTAAATGAAAAAATTACTTTCTAAAATTATAGTCAGGCACTTTTGTGTATCAGTGTCCAACTGTTATAACTTTAAAGTCAGTTTACTATTTACAATTGTGATAAGAAAAGTTAATTAATGTTGTTCGATGTTTTAAAAGGAACTGACAGTTATTATTGCTTTCTTTTTATTATTCCCTATGAATGAAAAAAAAAGTGTGACTTTTCTCAGAAAATATTTATCACAGTTTATAAAATGCCTCGTTTTTATCCGGTAAGAGGTATCGATCCATGATAGAATTGTGTATGAATCGAATAAATTACTCTTTAATTGACTTTCTTTCCCATCATCCATCTCTTTTGGCAGCGTCTGGCATACGGAATACAATGGCATATGCCTCTCCAACATCATGACACTCAAATATTTCAATCGTTTCATTACTTCAAATCATAGATATAAGAAAGTTCAACAACTTCCTTACATGATATAATATGATTTAAGACATAAACACCCAGGGAAGGCGCATTATGTATTAATTTTTTTTAGATCGAATTTTTACAGTGAGTTGTCGGGAATTTCACATTCCAACAGTTATCTTCTTGGAAACGAAAGGGCAATATAAATACTTACATTTAATGAAGAGTGTTCAGGTGCCAGCCAGTGTACGTTGTGGCATGATGCGTAAGGTCTTTTCACATGGACCACGAGTTGGGTATTCGAACCTTGTCACAGTTGAATTTTTTTTTAACTTCTAAATGGAAAATAGGTTATTTAAATAAGTGAGACAAGGGTGTAGCTTGTCACCACTACTTTATGCAATTATATTAGCACCATTGTTAGAGAGCATTAGGCATGACAGAGAAATAAAGGGAACAGACGTACCTGGAGGAGGAGAGCAGAAAAGTAAAGCTTTTGCAGATGACACCATGATGGTAAAAACAAAGGACGGCTCCATTATCAAAATCATACGATAGTATGAGGACTTTGGAGAGGCTAGTGGCAACAAGATTAACATCAACAAAACGAGCATCATGAATATAGGACCGGAAAACAACAGGCAACCCCCTCCACAAAACGTAGAGGTATGAGAGAGATGAAAATATACGGGCAACATTTCACGAACCACAAAGGACAAACCTCGACAAAGACGTGGGATGACCTGCTGGAGAAATGTAGAGGGCAAGTGGAGGCCTATAAAAACAAACATACCACAATATTTGGAAGAGCGAAAATAATAAATAGCACGATAGTCCTGCAGGTACTATACCAACAAAACATTTTCAAACCTTCTCCCAACTTCTTCATAGAGCACGGGAAAATAGTTATACCCTTTCTCTTCAAAAGCACGGTGAGAAGAGTTAGCACTGGACTATGAGGAGGGAGGTCTAAGGATTCAAGACATAGAAGTCAAAACAATGGCAATGAGGATAAAACATTTATCAGAGGCAATAGATAACAAAGACAAATTCCCTTTAGTGGAGTATTTTTAGGAATAGACTTAACTAGTTTCACTCTACTAAATAATAGGCTCCCTCATTGATTTAGGAAAATCAACAGCCCCTTCCATCAGGAGCTGAGGAAAGCAATAGCGAAACATCCTGACCAGATAAGAGATATGAAACCTTACATGGTCATACTACCAAAATCAACAAGACCTCTTTATGAAAAGCTAATGTATAGATATACAATAGTGGAGGTAGAACCAGCCTTTAAAAATTTGCACAACCACAAACTAACAAATAGGACCAAAGAAATAACATATAGATTACTGTACAATATGACCCCTATACCAATCGGGGCAAAGTGCGCATTCTGCAATGAAAAGCAGACAGAGGCCCACCTGTATGGATTGTGCAAGGTATGGAAAGGCGCGAGGCTAGAATTACACAGGAAGATCAAGGAAATGACAACCATACTAGTGTGGGACCTCCTGAAAATAGTACTGATAAACATGTTTCCAAACTTTGGCAGAGAAACAGCTAAGATCATAGAATTAGTGCACAAGTACAGAAGGTTAGTTTGGGAGCTCACACTCAAGCAAAAGTACTACAATGCACAATTCACCTCCAACAATTTAAAAACCATCTGCTCAGTAAACATCCAAAAATGGAGTGCAGAATGGGAGTAAATCCAGCCTCCCTCCAAGTAGTCCAAATAAAAACAGAAACCCAAAAGTAGAAAAATCAGGGAACAAAAGGTAAAAGGGGAGGTAGTGGCAACCTTTACAATAACTTAGTTAAAGAAAAGGTCAAAAGTTACTGTTCTATCCCCCAACTCCTACACCAATAGTAACTTCTACACAAACCTACCCGACTTGACCAGGAGTCGAGGCGAGCTCCCGTAATCTAGCTTCACAGAGAGATGGAGGTCACTACAAGGGACCGTGTGCCAGTTCTTCGGGCACACACTAAGACATCACGCAACAATCAAGCAGGGCGAGGGTGATGGTTTTGACTCTGTTGATGTACAACAGCACAGTGTAAATTGTTTCTGGATTTGTTCTAGGCGTCCTCTTTAGATTTGTTTCGCACACAAATCGATTGAGTGAGGTGTTTAATAGCCTCTAATTGTGACTCCAGCAACTCTCTTTGCTCCCTAAAAAACTGATCTACTTTTCTATCAAAATCTGACTAGTATTCTTGAGTCGGCTTGACGTTGCGTACCGTTTCTCTCTGCGTCTCAGTCTTCCACGACAGCACAGTTTCACGTAGCTTCTGAAAACTGGCGTCAGGATTCGCTAAATTGAACTGTCGCAAGCTTTTAACTTCACCATTGTCTTTCACACCTTCGATGAACTCAACCTTAAGGCAAGCCTCGTCTCCCCGCTCTATGATTATTCCAACCCTGCTCTATGACTATTCCAACCCTGCTCTATGACTATTCCAACCCTGCTCTATGACTATTCCAACCCTGCTCTATGACTATTCCAACCCTGCTCTATGACTATTCCAACCCTGCTCTATGACTATTCCAACCCTGCTCTATGACTATTCCAACCCTGCTCTATGACTATTCCAACCCTGCTCTATGACTATTCCAACCCTGCTCTATGACTATTTCAACCCTGCTCTATGACTATTCCAACACTGCTCTATGACTATTCCAACCCTGCTCTATGACTATTCCAACCCTGCTCTATGACTATTCCAACCCTGCTCTATGACTATTCCAACCCTGCTCTATGACTATTTCAACCCTGCTCTATGACTATTCCAACCCTGCTCTATGACTATTCCAACCCTGCTCTATGACTATTCCAACACTGCTCTATGATTATTCCAACCCTGCTCTATGACTATTCCAACCCTGCTCTATGCCTATTTCAGCCCTGCTCTATGACTATTCCAGCCCTGCTCTATGACTATTCCAAGCCTGCTCTATGACTATTCCAACCCTGCTCTATGACTATTCCAACCCTGCTCTATGACTATTCCAACACTGCTCTATGACTATTTCAACCCTGCTCTATGACTATTTCAACACTGCTCTATGACTATTTCAACGCTGCTCTATGACTATTCCAACCCTGCTCTATGACTATTTCAACACTGCTCTATGACTATTCCAACACTGCTCTATGACTATTCCAACCCTGCTCTATGACTATTTCAACACTGCTCTATGACTATTCCAACCCTGCTCTATGACTATTCCAACCCTGCTCTATGACTATTTCAACACTGCTCTATGACTATTTCAACACTGCTCTATGACTATTCCAACCCTGCTCTATGACTATTTCAACACTGCTCGCAGCGCCAGATGTTGGCTGGTGGACTTATATATCTCTCTAAAGCTATAGAGAAGAAAACTACGAACTACACAAAACACACCAAGCAAATAAGCTAACTAATGAATTGCTGTGATTGCAAAATAGAATAAGGCACACAGGTAAGTTTGAAATAATCTATACTGGAGGTTTATTAAGTTGTAATAATCGTAATAGAGCAACGAAAAAAATAAGTAAATTTGTAGAACTACAGACTCCAAATAAATTCAATACCTCAATAAGCCCAATTTCAGTAACACCAGGGCTAAAGACCGAAGATAAAAATAATAATCAACTTGAAGTAGTTCTCACAAAATGTCAAAACCACACTATTAAAACAAAACTGGCAATCTCAAACCCAAAACCAAAACAGAATACCACTTAGAAATACAAAACTAAACAAAACCAATTCCACACTATTTGGAGTATTAATTTCAATTCAAAATACCAAAACT
Source organism: Elysia crispata (assembly GCA_033675545.1). NCBI lineage: Eukaryota > Metazoa > Mollusca > Gastropoda > Plakobranchidae > Elysia > Elysia crispata. The sequence continues at coordinate 10,797 of JAWDGP010007668.1, read as the reverse complement.
AAAACAGTGAAAATACTCAAACAGGTAACGGAAGAACAGAACTAGATCTACATCAAAACTAGAATGCAGATGCTAGAAATTAGAATTAAGAACTAGTATAAAGAACAAAGAAAGAAGTTACAAAGAACGTTACAAAGAACACAACCTAGAGGCGTACAAAATCAATCGACTCAAAGGGCTCAGTGGGCTCTTCCCCGAATCATGGAGGTATACTACACACATGTAAAATCCAGACACAAAGTCAATACATGTACTCCAAAATAGAATAAAAAATCCACAATCTCAATCGAGGAAATTATACAAACAGCATACAGTGCTTCAATTCAATCCTCAAGCGAAGGCTTGGTAACAAAATATACAACACTGCTCACGGCACGTAGGCCCTACTCTCAATAAAATCCAAAACTGTACTGACCGCTGGTCTTTCTAATCACTACTTAATATACTATCAATTCAGTCGGCAAAGTTCCCAGATTTCTCCAATTTACGTTTTAACTTTCCCCCACAAAGGTGAACGCAGACCGACGTGCAAAGTTCTCCCCGTCCAGCTAGACACGCGTTTCCCCAGAATATCTATACCCGACCAAGATCCTAGAAACAGTCCATTTCATCTAACATCTTATGACAGACACAATTAGCATCTAGCTCCCCCAAATCTCCCAAGATTCCCTAATCAGAAAACGTTAGTTACATCTCAAGCCGACCGAAGTCACGCTTCTCTGACCAGCTGGACAAAAGAAAAATGAATACCGCTAGTAATGTAATCATTACAACATACTAAGAAGCACATAGAATAGAAAGAAATAAACCGCCAGAAAGGCGGATAATCAACTTAGCGTCAATTAACAAATTGCCACTAAGATTATAGAATTAAAAAATTTACATAAAATCACAAAACAGACATCATCAAACTTTCCATCCGCTTACATTTGTTTTGTGTGTTTTGTGTAATTTGGATAGTTTTCCTCTTTATCTTAAGACACGTAGAGTCCACCCGTCAACACATAGTTTTCTCTTTTCTTCCATAGGAATACGCACAGAAATCAGTGACACCCAACACCCCAAACCCACAACCCAAGGCCTCACCCCAACAACCACTAATCTGTATTATACTCCACAGATAGATAAGAGATGACAACTGACCTGAACGGAGGAGGGACTCAACTTATCTTTTATTCTTTAAATCATACATCCTTATCCTTACTTATCCATATACTAGTGGTCATAATTTATTTTTATACCATTTTTTAAACCTCCCCCACTCCACGATAGGTAACAGGTAAAAGTAGAAGACCCGTTATCTTTAGAATTAGTACAATCTCCAATAGAATAGGAGTATCCAACTAACAGCTAGCAACGCAACAGATCCAATCACCCACCCCACATAACCCTCCATGACCTTAAAGTAGCCGATAAGAATAACAACATCACTAATTTGCCACCATAGGGCAGAGACATTTTGGTAGGGAAGGTGGCATGGTCGGCCCACCCTGGGCTGGGAATGTGTGGAGTGACTTATTGGAGCAGAGGGCAGTAGAAATACAACTAGAATAGCACACTAACCTCAACTAAACTCAATTTAATTGTGGCAAGGTCAATTCTCGAAGGAGAAAGAACACATGCCACAGTTCCCTAACACCACAACCAGATAGGAACCCAACTAACAATCCAACCCAAGGAATGAATGGAATGCAAGAAACCCAATCAACCAAAACACTTGGAGTAAAACCCAACGAAAGCCCAAATAAAAACAAAGCCCAACCAATAACCCAAGCGAGAATGAGCCTAATAAACCCGCTAAGAAGCTAACCAACCGGGTCACCCAATAGCACAAAAAATATCAGACACACGGGATAAAAAAAAAACAACTAATGGTTAAGACACGTCATGGAAACAGTGCACATAATGTTGTTTATTTTATGATTTTTATCTCTTTGTGTTTATTTTTATTCCTTGATTCCTGTTATTACCCTTTATTTTCTTTGTTTCTTTGTACAATTTTTAGGAAAGTTATGTTTTTTGGTCACTTAGTCTCTCGCGTCGACATTTTGAGGGTGCGGGAAAAGTTCAGGTTTCTTTTTAATAGTCAGTTGGTATCTCTGGACACACTGTATCATTGTATCCTAACTCAATTGATCTTCCCAGGCATGTAGGAGAAATTTTATGGAGAGAAGTATGTGTGGTTCATCATTGGTTGGTACCCAGACAACTGGTACAAAGTCAAGGACAGCCGCCACATATGCACCGTGGACCAGCTAGAGGAGTTTTTTTTCGATTCAGTATCACCATCTTATTTGTCAATGCTCAACAGACTTTAGAAGCTTTATCTTAAAAGTATGTTATTCAATACAATAAGCTAAACTAATTTGCACTCAAAAGTAGAAATGAGGCATGGATCTGAGGACTGAAGATGTCTTAAAAAAAAAAAGAAAAGATACATTTTACACACAGATAAGAGTGTAAAAAAAAGAGTTAAACGACGCCATTTATTACGCTATGAATACTACAAAATTGCTGGGAATATACGAAATGCTACTTCCACAGCTATATGAGACCACATCGCATGGACTCAGGTAAAACAATTCACCAGTAAGTCTGGTACTGTTTTTTTTTTTTTTGACGAATGGTATTGGTATACTCAGTGCTAGCATGTGACATAGATTAATTAAAGTTTCAGAAAAAACACATGGTCATGATAACAATTAAACAATGAGATAAGGTACGTTGAAAATTAGAAAAAAAATTGAAAAAAGAAATAATCCTTAATTAGGTTCAACAATTTGGACTGAGAAAAAATATGGAAGAAAAAGGAAAATAACAGGAAATAAAATGACCTCGAAAATATAGAGCACAGGAATCTTTCCTTTTTTTTATATAATGTTTTATGAAAACATTTCTCTGTCTATGTATAGTATGTAGATCTTATACATTATTGGTATGTCTTGATATATATGCATTTTTCAATTTTTTAAACTTTGCATGATCTTTGACTTTGCATTGTTGTCTGAACTGATACAATCAGTTTTGCTTATCAGTTTAGAAAAACTCGCTTAGTCTATTGCACTTTCAAACTCAAATGATCTGTGCTGTGCTGATCACAATATTTTCTAATGGACAGACTCTATCAACATGATCAGTGTTCATAATCCCAGACTCTGTTATCAACTTCCATCTGTGATTGATTCACTGGGTCCAAGTGTTGTGTTTGGCTACAAAGTTATCCTGACCTCATCTTTGGCATCTTTCTGACCTATCAGACCCAGAGTGTAAGGTTTAAACAGGTCAATGACTCCTGATTTGTTGGCATGAGCATCAAAAATGTTGTGGTGAGTAACCAAAAGCAACTTCTATTTTTTCAATTTATATATATATATATATATATATATATATATATATATATATATATATATATATATGTTGCCTTAAAAAAGAAATACACTCGATAGGGTGTGTGTGGTAGTGGTACTAGTACCACCCGACACACTATAGACTATAGATACTATTAACAATCCTGCAAAAATTGTCCAATGGTAGCTCTATGCCTAGTCCCTACTCAATAAAGTTTGTCTCTTCACTCTACAGGTTCGGTCTGATAAATTATGAAATGTTTTGTGTGTGTATGAAAGTGTAAGTTATCCGGCAACACCAGGAATTCGTTTTGTAATAATGGTGAACTTAGCGAAACCCAATTAAGCTACCAGATGTGACAAACTATGAGTAATGTGGCTAGTGGTAAAGCACAGGTAAGTGTACAGGAAATAAAAACTGTACTGATGTAAGTTTTTATCGTTTCTTTTATTGCAGTCGACAAAACAAACTTAAAATACAAAAAATAACTTGTCCAGTGAGAAACTTGAATCCAATTAAAACCAAACTAAAAATAAGGACTAAAACCCAACTTTACAAAAAACTAAAAACCCAGTCAGTAGCTCTCATACAGCCGCTGAAAGAAAATTACAAAACCACCGTGTAAAACACGCAATCTCATACAAACGCATGTATACAAAATATTAGTTTAGCGATCAGCCACCCAACAATGTGATGATCCGATATTACCCATCTGGTAAGATCATTCCAACCGCTATCAAACTTTAATCATAATCAGTACTCAAATTAGCGAAGATTCCAATAACAAAATGCTTTACACTACCAACTTTATATGTACAGCATCCTTCGACAATAATAACGATTCAATTTTACATATCGCAACTACTGAAGTTTACATGTATTATTATTAAGCCTCTCACGGTCTATAAATCATATCATCACCGCACCGTAAGTTACGCCTATAAACAGATAGTGTGGGCGACAACCGTAATGTTACCTTTATATTTCTGCTCTGTTAGTTTATACAAACATAGGTGTAATTACAAAACTAGCAGTTCTCTTCCATGATGCAAAATTAACAATCATAAATCAGTACTATCAATCTGATAAGACTAAGATGTGCGCCGCCTGTGTGACGTTACATCTCTGTAGTTGAAACATAAAACTCTTCTTCTCTGCAATTTTTATTTCCTCATCTCGTTAATACGATGTATATTTAGCACGGAAGACTACAGTATGAAAAATGGAAATCTCCAGCATCTAGTAGACTTATTCGTAGTATAGGTTGAAAACTTCAATCCAACATTGCTCTCTTTAAGTCTCATCTTCGATTAAGTTTACATCCATTTAGTAAAGCCCAATAAAAGGTCATCAATTATGCACAAAGGCTTAGATTTAATCTCTGAGATCAACATTCAATGTATGGAACAACGATACAGATGTTATACTCACTTCCAAAATCAAGGCAATGGCTGTTCAAAGGTTCAGGCAAACGTTTAACTTCAGACTCTCTCTCTCTCGTGTACGTGTGCTTGGCCTCTCGAATCCAGATGAGGAGCATCGAAATCTGCTCTACATATATAGGTTTTCCGAACAAAGATTTTCTAAAGATCACCGATCTCCCGACCTGTCTACTTTAATGGGTGAGGGGATAAAAAATTAATTCGAAAGTACCGAATTCACCTCGAAACATCGCTCACACCTTGACAACCACGCTAGATAAAAATCTTCTCAACTTGCAAAGACGATATCGTAGTAACCACATACACACCGAAAAACCTTTCACTCGTGCAAATCTCAAACAATATATGCATTATAAGTTCTAAGGCAGACATAGAATCAAAGTAAACCTTATCAGTGTCAAACACCGAAACTGACACCGTGGGAGAATCTCCTCCGATACAAAACTATCGTTTACAGGAAGTTCGAAGACATTTATCTCTTGTAACCGCGTCACTATTAGCGCCTGTGATTTGATAGCATCAGTACCGAGACCACCACAGAGGCTAGCCCTACAATTAACAAACGAACATTAGTATAGAGACAAACCTTCTCTAAGCCCACACCTACAACTAACCTCAAAGGATGCCGTGCGTAACAGCTCAGTGCCTGACTAGAATGCTGCTTTTGTTTGTCCGATCAGATCTCAGTTACTTTATCTGACAGCGTGCATAACTTAAAGGTTTTCTCGCTCTCGAGAAGCACGAATGGATTACACCCTCATAGCATATCAGTTTTCCCTGACATAGTTGCGGTACCTGTTCTTTCAAAGGAATACTGATAGCAGGCAATCCAAAAAAAATGAATACCGAGTAAAAGTATTAAAACTCGTCCAGTCATCTTTATAAATGATCATGTCTTCTGTAGGTCCTCCTTTTTGGCCATGGCGTTTGGTGTCTATGGAGATAGGGCATGGCCATGTTTGTTTTCTGGCTTCCTCATATAAAGGGCAGGATTGTAGATCATGGTGTGGTGATTCGTCTATACCACAGACATATGAAGGGTTCTATTTTAATATTATATAGATGTCTTTTTAGGCGGCAGTGCCTAGTACGAAGATGTGTGATAATGGTTTGGTCCTATCTCTACAATGTGTGGTACGCATTTTTTTGTCATGGAAGGGGGGAAGGGGAGAGAATTGCATTCAGAAGGGACTTTTATTCCTGTAAAGTCACTGAGTTCTCATATTGAGTCTCACCTGCACCTTCCTTTGCCATTTTGTCTACCACTTCATTTCCTAGGTTTCCGCAGTAAGCAGGTATCCATTGCAGGGCAACTCGGTGACATTGGGAAAGCTTTTTTAGCTTCCTGGTCAGGTCAGGTAACTTGTCTCCAGCTCGAGCCTCCAAGACTGATTTGGCGTCTGTGAAGATGGCAACTTGCTGGCATTCACCTCTATGTTGTTCAGCTTTGTCCATGCCATACACAAGGGCTTGCACAACAGCAGCATAGCTGGTACAGTACTTTCCTGTTGGCTTGCTGAATTTGTGCCTTTCTCTTTCTGGGGTAGAGATGACTATGCCAGCTGCGCCGTTGGTCACTGTATTTGTGTCTGACCAATCAGTATGTACATGTGCATGTTGAAAGAAAACCCATGCAAAATGCATTTTTTTCTTATGCTTGTAAATTGTATTAAATCTTTTTATGAAGTTGTTGAAATCACAGAGATCTTTTTATTGAAGTAGTAAAACTATCAAACAAATGCAAGCTAACCCTCTGTCTCTGTTTTTGTGTATCTCTCTAGTTCTCTCTTTCTCTCTGTTTCTCTTTCTCTCTCTCTCTCTCCCTTTCTCTCTGTCATACACTCTCTCTCACTCTGTACACACACACACCCTGAGAACACATGGACCAAAAGTATTTCCAGGTGTGAGCGATAACTTATTGAGAAAGAAGCCATCAACCTCTAGATCTAATACTATTAAAAATGAAGAGAAGGGCAAATTTAGTCCAATATCAAGATGGACACCTATATCCAAATTTAGTTCAACAGAAGTGAAAATTCTCTTTTGAACTCATCAATCAATCAATCAATCAGGTGCTGTGCTCTTTAGCGTAGGCAGTCATGACTTTGCATGCATCTTTATCCCATGTCGCTTTCAGCACTTCTATCACTCATCCTTATTTGAGTCACTTTGTTTGTCCATCCAACACCTGTTGATGCTGTTTTCCCCTTCTGCTCTTTCCTATAATCATTCCAGTTGTCACAAGATGTTCTAGTCTCTCTCCTCTCATCTCATGGCTAAAAAAGGTTGCCTGGAGTTTACATAGGTCTATTCTATTTACGCGTGATCTTGCGCTATTCATGTTACAATTTCAGTTCAAGTTACGTCCATCGCTTCATATTAAAGGAGCCAAGTATTTGAATTGATCCTTTTGCTTGAGTTAATTCCCATTAATAAAAATGTTGATATGTGGACGCTCATTGCTTCTACTGACCACCACTACTTCTATCTTTTGACTATTGAATTCCAATTTTTTTTTCTGCTTTCTTCTTTGAAGATGTCTAATAATTGTTGCAAGTCTTCTTTACTTTCTAGAATTAATACAGTGTCATCAGCATATCTCAAGTGGTGTATGTTCTGCCCTCCTGCTTTAATTCTTGGATATCCTTGTGGATTTTGCGTAATAATTTCACTGTAGGGAGAGAAAGGGTCTGAGGAAAAAAAACATCCTTGGGTGAAACCACAATTATTTTTTTTTTAATTTGCTGATTTCCCCATCAACTTGCATTGTTGCTACCTGTTCCCAGTAAATGTTTTAAATCCCTGGTGGATCTTTTCCATCTATCTTCGACTGTGGTAGTTGTGTGATTATCTCATCTTGTCATACTTTCTCAAATGCCTCCATGTAGTCAATGAAGCACAGATATACCTCTTTTTGTTCTTCTAGAGCTCATTCAATCATAGTTCAAGGGTGTGGATTGCATTTGTTGTACCTTTTCCCTTCACACAGTTCCTCTGCTATTTCTGGTTTGATTTTGTTTCATATTGACCTGTGCCATTGATTTTGTTGAGTAATGTTGTGATCTTAATATTCTTATCAATTCCATAGACTTGAAGTGCTTCTAAAAGTTCCACGGGTATACTGCCTGGGCATGTTGCTTTGCCTAATTTCATCTGTTTTGTTGCTCCCCGGATCTCGTAACAAATTCAAAAATAACAAATTAAATGAGCAAGATGTATGTTTTACTAAATTAATTGAATTTTTTTGTCACAAAAGGTGGCATCAAAAACTTTGGGCGAACATCAAATTATAGCACAATTTTAGAAAATCATCAAAAAACATGAAAGGTAATGCCTTTCTGGTTCTTGCATCTTTTAATTCTGATTTAGGCCTGTAATATGTGTAAAAATGCTGACAATATGTTTTGAGGAAGTACCTTTTTTCTCAAAAAGCAAAAAGCTGAGGTCAGTGTCAGGCACATGTTATGGTACAATCCGTTATATTACCTTCCACAGAATTTCAAACCTGTATTCATGTTTTCTTTTTTTAATTTCTTCTTCACCAAAGATGACCAGTAAAATCCATGACCATTTAAAACAGAATGCACAAATGACAAAGATGGTATGCCTGATAATCATAGTTAGTTGCCAAGTAGATCTTCAGAAGGGGCAAACCATTACTGTATAAAACGAAAACACAGTGATATGCCTCTCAGGCTTATTTCGGTGCTTTGCGAAATTCTAAAGGAAGTAATAGTTATAACTCCTAAAACTGTACATCATGAGTAAATCTAGTTTCCCATCTACCTAGACATTTTTCATCCAAATCTCAAAGAATATAGATACCCAAGATGTATGTCTGTCTTACCCGAAACCTATGACTTTCTACTCTTTCTTTTTCTAAAAAGAATTTGACTGATGTTGCTATATCTGTAACAAGTTTTTCTAACATTTGCACAAAAAAATTCCTTCCTTTCTGTCTAAATTAAAGAAATTCTGCAACATCCACAGAGGGATGGCCAGATGGTAAAGAGTCTGACTGCTTCCCTCGTCAGTCGAGGGGGAAAGGAGAGACACCAGAGGAATCTAAATGAGGATGAACAGCTCAAAACCAAATAGCTGAGGTCAGTGTCAGGCACAAGTTATGGTGCAACCTAAAAAAATAAAAGCGTACTTCTCTTCTCTTGTGAATCTCCAAGTAAGATTCCCAGGAAAACAAGGAAGACATTTTACAAATCGGAGACATTCTGTATTTCACTTTTTTACATTATAGAGCTAAGGGAGAATTTCACTAGACAGCCTTTGTAAGGGTTTAGGTTTGTATGCAGGGATTAGGTCAAATATAATATAATCAATCCTGTCTTAATCCCTATGGGGCTCAACAGAGTCTGAAACTGTTTTTGCATCGAAAATTTTACCTGATAGAGGTTCAAGAGCTGATTAACTTATACACTTACACTTCTCTGTTTCACCCTTATTTGTTGCAATACTCAAAGCATTTGATTTTCTACTCAAAGATCTTGTGGGAAAGTAAGACAAGAAACTCTATTTCATTTTTCCCTCCTTATGTTTGCTCATAAGAACAGTCCATTTGCAATTTTTTTTTTCAGATGGAGGAATGAGTGAAAGAACCAAAGCACAAGCTGCAGGAGAAAACAGTAAACGTGCATACTTGTAACTCAACCACCTCATGCATGACTCTCTCTTCAGGCCCAGCACCAGTATAACAACACCTGCTGCTGTTGCTGAAGGATGAGTTTTGAACAGCATTGACCATTCCAGGGATCTGTCATTAGCGAATACTATCCACCCCAACTGATAGGGAGTTACCTGTCAAACATCCAGTGATGAAAGTGGAAAACAAGTCAATTGCTTTGGAGCTCCAAGGTCCATCAGCTCAGGGGCATTTCTTGAACAGCTGGACCTTGGTCAGCTTATTCAACTGAAAAGGTTTATTCCCACTCGTTATTGTTGGGGAGGCAGTTCCAACAAGCCAAACTGTTTTTTTTTTAATCCTTATGCCCTGTGCGTTTTTCTGGAGTAGAGAGAAATATAACAAATTTCAACAATGAAGGACGTATGAAGCAAAGAATGATGTCATCAAACAAAACAAAATATGATCAGCAAAAGACAGAGGATAGAATTTGAGCATGCATATTAATGGATCAAGGACGGAGGGTAAAAAAAAAAGATAGTGAATGAAGAAAGAGATGGCTGAAAAGTACTTGATAAAGACAAAAATAGATAATCGAGGATGGGAAAGACCCAAAGGAGGATGAGGAATGAAAGATGGATGTTAGAGAAAAGATAATGTTTGGCACTGGTGGAGGGAGCAGATAGAGGATAGAGCTAAAGAAGGGAGGATTAAGTACATAAATAGAGGACTAGGGATGGTAAATTTTTATATAGAAATGGAGGGAGGGAGAATGAAGGAAAAAAATTTCTCAGACTATCCTGCAGATTTTAATCCTTGTCATGAACTCTTTCACGCCATTCAGGATATCCTTTTTTATTTGCTTGTTTATGAAAATGTGCAATTAAATCAATTTTTTTTTGATACATGTGATAAATATTGTTTTGATGTGAAAGGCAGTTTTAATTTAATCTTTGAATTAAGTTGCCCTTTTTTTTTAGTGATGAAGATTTCATTTTGAAACAGAATTAATTATTTAAGGACGAATCGAAAAAATTTTGGTAGAGGGGGTAGAAAAGCATGAATGAAGATAATAAATGCAAAAAATATACATTCTTTGTAAAAAATTTTACGTTTTCCCCATTGTCTTTGCACCGTGACTCTGTGTTGTGCAATAATTAGCGTTTTTTCCTTGATTGTGATAAGAGTTGATGTGTGTGTATGTGATATGTTAAGATGGGAATTATGTAAGCCTTGTTTCCATATCTTATTTCTATCAAAGAAAATATCCTTCCTGTTTTCTTCTGTAGAAAGTTAAGGGAAAGAAGATTAGCTCCTTCTTTGGAGATTTGCATTCTCTCAGGTAGTAAAAAAATGTTAGCAATAATATTACTT
>JAWDGP010007664.1:0-18575 GCA_033675545.1 Elysia crispata | reverse complement strand
TGTAGGATCCGTGCTAGCTTCTCAACGGCACATACGCACCGACTTCAAACTGATTCTATGAGTACAAAATAACACCGTGCGCGGAGTGCAGACAAGTAGGCGACAATTTTTTGTTTGTTATAGATCCTCCCTCTAGACATCACTCAGCAGTCGGCACGAATCTCTGGCGGCGGGGATCAGCCCTGCACAAGGGAAAGGTGGAGAGGGAGAGGAAGGAGTAAGATGCAGTAATGAAATGATAACAAAAAACATCAACAGGTGAAAATAGGCAGTCCTCATAGAATTAGACGGCAATCATTACGAGGTTTCTTTTAGGCAAACTACACTGGTCTCTTCATTCTTCTCTGCTCCGGCGGATTAGAATCATCCTCTCTTTTTGCTTTGTATTTATTTATTACATTGCTGTCCCTAAGGCATATTGCACTTTAAAATAACGAGTTTATACCATTTCAATCAAATTGTTCTTTGTGACTTAAATAATCATTTTCCTCCTGTTCGCATTTTTGTTTAATGAGCAAAACCTAGTTGCTGCTGCTCTTTAATTATTCTTTGAATTTTAATACTTATCAAATTTTAGTTGCAATAGCACGCTCAGGTCATAATTTTTATTATTATAATTAAAAAAAAAATAACAGATTCATGTTATAATTATCTTTTATTAATCGTAAATGCATAACCTATTGTTTCGAATCAGCTCTCTTACATGTCTCTGTTTTAATTCCTTTAATTATAGAGTTTTTTACAGTTTATTTTTAAATTGGATTTTAATTGTGGTGTTAAAAATTTCTTTTGTTACCGTTTTTATATAGGCCCAACCCCGCTCATTAAGCCTCAGGCCAGCTTCTTTCCCTTTATACTATGCAGCCGAAATCTAATCTATATTGTTAGATATGATCGACACTAAGCTAAAGGATGTGAGTGACACTGTGGACTGTGGACGAGCGGCATGTGGGTATGTCTCTGTGTGTGTGTGTGTTTACCAAGGTACCGGGAAGTGTTAGGGTGTGCGTCCTTGCAGTTGCGACTCGATGACTCGAGAGCCGTTGCCGGCATTCAGTGCCGAGTCCCTAGATTTAACTTTAGGCCCTCGGATCGGAGCTTACCGCCCCACGGAACGGGATGAGTCGTGCCAAGGATCGGGACGTGCCCGCGGCACCCTGAGCCACGGTACCCGATACTCGACGGGTAGTAAAATATCGAGTAGACACCAGCAACTGTTAGACCACTTCAAACATGGCCGACTCCAAGCATTAAAGACCCGCGATCATGTTCAAAGCGATCTACTTACAAAGTATAATATATGTTAGAATATAGGGAACACAAAAAGCTGCATTACAAGTGTAAAACACATGTCGAACGCATGTGGAAAAGGACTTTAGTCTGATTGTTCAGCAGTCTCTGTCAGAGAATAATTATGGACTTTATAGAAATAAGATAAAAAGAAAAACTACTGGAAGACTAAAACTAAAAAAAAATAAAAGATTACTGCATAAGACCAGTGTGAATAAAATCTGCCAGTCTTAGATATTTAAGCATTTGAATTTTATAAACAAAGATTAGTATTCTGCATTCAGATATGCTTTTTTGTTTTCATCACCTGTGTAAGGATGTGTCGTGATGGACAATAGATTAGTAGAGAAGAATGTGATAGATAGATAGATAGATAGATAGAGAGAAAGAGAGAGAGAGAGAGAGAGAGAGAGAGAAAGAGAGAGAGAGAAAGAAAGAGAGAGAGAGAGAGAGAGAGAGAGAGAGAGAGAGAGAAAGAGAGAGAGAGAAAGAAAGAGAGAGGAGTTATAGCATCAAGAGAGACAGAGAGAAGGAGGAGAAAAAGAGGGGAAAAAAAAAGATTTACAAAGATCTTAAGTGAGAGACCGATTTAAAGGGCGTAAGAGAAAGCATGAAAAGGTTGGTTAGAGAGATAGGGAGGGAAAGAAGAGTAGAAGTCAGAGGTTGTTTTACCGATTTTGCTCGTCTCCCCAAAAACATTTTTAAGACTAAACCATGAAGAGAAAGAACAAAGCTGATCAGATAAGTGTCCAAATTACCTTCTAGTTCAGCCGTGAATGTACTGTTTAATCTCTTGAGAAACAATGATGATCCATGAAGCTCATCTAACCATTGTTTATCTCCACTCCCAGGAAGATAACCCTGTAAAGATCCCCACCAACCCAGTCTACAGCCACACAGCAACTGGTGGGACTCCAGTCTACTACAGGTCTCAATGCTCTGTCAGTTTATCCGTCCAGCAGCTGGGGGAGGGGACACATAGGTTTTTAGGATACATCTATCCTGATGTGACAGGCGGGTCCGCCAAGGTGACTGGGAAACGGGCTGACAAAACTGTTACACTCAGTAAGTCTGATATGATTTGCTTATAATAATATAACCACAGCAAAACTTTTAGAGAATCAATACAAGTAGAATGAAAGGTAAGTCAAGGCTGGTTCTGGTCTTCATAGTTTCCAACATTTTGATTATGTCAAATAATAACAAAGAAATAATCAATGCAAAATTCTTGAACTTTCGCATAAAAAAAAATCTAGAAAGCCACAAACTGTTTCTAATGTCTGTATGTAGATGCGTCAGAGGCGACAAGATAGCTACTCGAGCTATAGAAATATAAGATTGTATCGCATTGTACTATAAGTTGATCTATTCATTTCCTCACCCTTTTTGGTGCGTAACTTTTGGGTAGCGGGTCGGCTAGATTTATGTACATTATCTTATTTAGTTGCATAATGTTTGTATTTCAGCCTAAGAACTTAGTCTTGTTTATATAACACAACCCGCACTTTATTGGCCACGATTCTTCTGGAATCTCCATTTAGCATAGTAATGATCTCGTGACTTTGTTTACCTTTGTTTTGATTGGTTGCTAATGACGTGCACTAGGAAGGAATATTCACTTAGGACATGTATGCATGCATGAAGTATGCGAAATAGCTGATTACACAGTGAAAGCGACTACACCATATCACCCGATGTGTAATGGCCTGGTCGAGAAGTTCAACGGCACGTTAAAGAAGATGTTGAAGAGGCTCTGCAATGAGAAGCCAAAGCAGTGGCACCGATACATCAACGCTCTACTCTTTGCGTACAGGAGATCACCTCAGGATTCAACTCATTTTGCCCCTATCAAAGCTTATGTATAGCAGGATTGTGAAGGACTGCCATACTACGGGAACTATGGACCCAAGACATTGATGAACCGGAAGTGAAGTCAAGCTATCAGTAGGTGCTAGACCGAGAGCGTCTTAACGACACAGTAAAGCCAGGAACGCTTGAATCGTAACAAGAAATTAAAGGCTAAGCGTTTCCGTCCGGGCGACAAGGTGATAGTTCTCCTCCCGACCGACGCAAACAAGTTGTTGGTACCGGGAAGGACCCTATCATGTTGTATCAACTCAGTGGATGTATGATTACAAGGTCAAGTCAGTGGAAAGAGAAGACTTTGCATGCAAATCTTCTCAAGAAATATCTCTCAAGAAATGAAGAAACCAGTTCAGGGTACCCGATGAAGCCAGACGCGGGAACGTTCCGTCATGTGTGGCCGTGTTGAAGACTACGAATACGAGGCAGATAAGGGCCATGATCAGACAATTTGGCCGGTGATGGACAAGGCTCCGAAAATCTACCTGAAATTGGCACTTGGGGACGAAGAGCTGCGGATGTCAAGTTCGGTGGTGACGTATGACCAATCGGGAAGCTTCAGATGTTGGTCCAGAGGTTCAGCAAGATATTCTCAGATCGTCCAGGCGACATATCTGGCGAGCACCGGATCGACCTGACTTCCGACGTACCTGTACTGCGTTGGAGCGCCGTCTTCACCCTGAAGTCTTCACTCAAGAAAAGGCTACAGCAGATGGAGGACCTAGGGATAATAGGAAGAGTGACTCATACGCGTCGCCTGTGGTCGTTGTGAAGAAGAGGACGGGAGTAATCGTATCCTACATTGATTTCCGTCGTCTCAATAAGATTTGATCATGACCCTTAACCAGTTCCTTCGCCAGCCGAGTCTTTCCTTGGTATGAGCAGGCAAATATACTGTAAGCTCAAATTGACAAAAGGCTATCACCAGATACGTGTGAGGCCCTGATATGCCCACAGACTGCTTTCGTGACGATGGGTCAGCACTACGAGTTCCTGCGGATGCCGGGATGGTTTACTCCGGCATGACCATGACAAGAACAGTGCGACGACTTCTGGAGGGGGATGGACCCAATGTAGTTGACTACATCGATGATCTGCTGGTGCATACAAAGACGTGCGGGAAGAACACTGGCCAAGTCTTGGAGGAACTCTTCAACAGGTTGAAAGCGGCCAACTTGGTGCGAGACCAACAAAGGGTGGTGGGACCAACAAGTCGATTTCCTAGGACACCTTGGAAGGGGAACAGTTGGACTTCAGGACTGCAATGTTGAGAAAGTGAAAAGACGCCTTGAACCGTACCGACCAACAAGAAGAGATTAGATCCTTTGGGTTTAGTTGGTTATTATCAACCATTCATATCTAACTTTGCTGCTATTGCTGCCCCCTGTCCGAATCTAATAAAAGGTCAGCCTAACAAAATTGTGTAGGGAGAGCTAGGAAGGCGTACGCCGCGTTGAAGAAAGCTGTAATAAGCAAACCCATTCTGATGCTCCCTGACGTTAATAAAGAGTTTGTTCTGAGAACAGATGCATCTGATATAGGGGTTATACAACCCTGTTACAGAACAGGGATGGGCACGGTTCCTGTCGCTTGTAACCCAGGAAGCTTTTAGATAAGAAGAGATATTCTGTGTTGGAGAAAGAATGTCTCGGGATTGTTTGAGGAATAAAGAAATTTGCTTTGTATCTTAATGACAAACAGTTCACGCTTCTAACAGACCAACAACCCCTCAAATTCCTAAAAGTTTCTAAATATGATAACCCTCGATCATGCGTTAGGTATTGGTTCAACAGAGCTTTCTTTTTAAAATAGAAAACATTAAAGGCAAGGACAATGTGGGAGCTGACTTTCTCAGTAGAGTTCCTGTATAATATTTAGATAGCATTGTTATCATTGTTTTGAGGCAGGCAACTTCTGATGTCTCTCTACTTATTGCAATATTGTATTTTACCTTCTATTGTTTGTATTGCCAGTATTTTCGGGTTATACTTAACGTAAAGCGTGACTGCCAGTATGCCCACATCAAGTAAAAGTCTCGTGATGTATCCATTTTATTGATGATACTTGTATCAAATGGAAAACAGTATACAATGCTTTGGAGGAACGTGAGAATACATTTTTAGGAAAAAATATTTTAAGTGGGATGCGTACCGCAGTGTACTATAAATTGATCTATTCGTTTCCTCACCCTTTTTGGTTCGTAACTTTTGGGTAGCGGATCGGCTAGATCTATGTACATTATCTTATTTGGTTGCATAATGTTTGTATTCCAAGCCAAAGAACTTAGTCTTGTTTATATAACACAGCCCGCACTTTATTGGCCACGATTCTTCTCGAATCTCCGACTTAGTTCTAGCATAGTAATGATCTCGTCACCCCTTGTTTACCTTTGTTTTGATTGGTTGCTAATTGCTAATGACTTGCACTAAGAATATTCACTTAGGATTTATGTAATTCCTTTTCTGGATGATTCGACGAGATTTTGTATAAATAAGAATCCAAATTATGTTTAGGCAGTCAACATCAAGTCTACATTGAGTTAAAGAGTCTACCTACAGTGAGTTTAAGAGTGTACAGTGATTATAGAGTCAAGTTATTGTGTTGAATTAAACAGTTAACAATTTTTACTTGCGGACTTTGAAGTTATTTTCTACGGACGAGTCGTGTGATTGGCTGTATATCTTTACATACCCCTAGACAAACAGAGCCTAACAGATCACCCCCATCATCAAATCTGTTACAAAGATCTTTGGTTTGGAACCCCTCTCGGCCTCAGTGAGTGATGAGAAGAATCTGCTCCTTGCTCAGTAAACAAACCCGGAAACATAAATGAGCCGTACATCTTAGCCATAACATCATCCTTAACAACATACAATCTTTATAAGGCCATGTTTTTTCCAATACCACAGTTCATTGTGAACTCAGTAAGCTGTGGACATGTTTATAATCAAAGCTGTCAGCCCTGTTCCCTATCCCAAGTGGCTGCAATATAGTTTATGTTGGAGAAAATGCTGTACATGTTTGTCTCTGTCTCCTAAGCTGATTTATATCTATCACAATTAGAAAATAAAGTTTGAAAATCTTGAAAACAATGAACCAGAAGTTGAACTAAACAGTTGAACGGGACTGTACGGTTGAAGAACTGACATGCTGCTCTGATTTTGCTTTGATTCTATGATATTCAGCCCAACTGAAGATAGCTGTTTGTTATTAACTGTTATTCCTCTTGATAGAAAGTTTACAAGTAGTGGTTTTTAGTTGTTCGTTTCTATCAACATTAGGCAAAATATAGCTTAACTTTCACATTATGTTACACTTTTTTGCACAATATGAATAGTGTTGCTTTGTGTGAACAGATGGTAGCTAAATTTATTCAAAGTTCACATCTTGCAGGTTATTGCTAGAGAGTATATTTGAAAACAATAGAGAGTACGAAAGTTCCCACACTTATTGAAAGGTTTTAAAATAATCAAGTTAACAATTTACTTTGAAAAAGAATAGAACTTTCAAAGGCATATCACAAACAAAACCAGCAAAAAGCTTAGCAGTCAACGAAAATCCTTTTATGAGCTACTTCACGTTTGGCTGGGGTGACAGCGTAATTACGTAATACTTTCTTTCCCTTTTCAAGCTGCATTTTCTTGGCTTACATTGTGTGCTGTATTGACGTTTTACAAACTTTTGACCATCTGTTGCTGTCCTATCTGAGAGTGTTCTTCTACCAGCTGGATCACAAATCTCATGTTCCTTGTATAAATTGTTCTACATGGTCACGTGGTTTACGCCAAATCAGCCATCTTTGACGCAGAATAAGTCTAGTGGGCATTGTCATTAGTATTTATAATTGTGTGTTTGTTGTGGAAAAATAATCTTCCCCAGTTATAAATGGTACATCAACAATCACATTGAAATCATACACATTTCTAAAACCTGAATGTATTAAGCTAGCAGCAAAATTTTAAGATAACTGGAAAAATCATATCACCACCCCTGTATAATGTTCATACTGGAGATCACATTATGTCCTTTTGGATCCTTTGTAAATAACAAGTTCTCTTACAAGTGTGGTGTTTTGCTCTTCTATTTAGAAAAGGGAGGGAGAGAGAGAGAGAGAGAGAGAGAGAGAGAGAGAGAGAGAGAGAGAGAGAGAGAGAGAGAGAGAGAGAGGAGGGGGAGAAAGACAGACAGACAGAGACAAACAGACAGACAGACCAGGCAGACAGAGAGAGAGAGTGAGATTGAAAAGGAGGGGGCGTATTGAAAGAAAAATATAAAAAAAGAAAAGGAAGAGGCAAAGACAAAAGAATAGGAAGAGAAGAACAGAGAGATTGAGATCTTGAAAAGTTCTATCATAACAAACATACAGGTGGCGGTGAGTGGATAAGAGAACATGAGGGAGAGGTGTAACAAGCTGTAACTGAGACGTTAAAAACAAGGAGAAAAGGTTATTGTCCCTGGCCTAACCTGTAACTTTGTTGGTCTCTGTCAGTCTGTAGCAGCACAATCACCATTATTCCTGCTACAAGTATTACCTCTGCCAGTTGCTCTCAACAGCACCATCTCCAGTTTTCTGCTATATATTCCCTCTTTAGCAGCACCATCACCATTATTTCTGCTATTGGCTTTGCCTGCAGCTTTCCTCAGCAGCACCATCTCCAGTTTTCTGCTACGTCCTCTTTCTGTAGCAGCACTATCACCACTAATCCTTTTATTGGCTGTGCCTTTTACTCTCCTCTGAGTAATCTCGTAAGGCCTCAGTCTATACCGGAAAAGCATCGATTTCAGGCCGAGATTTAGAGAAAAAGACATAGTTTCTCGATTTTTGCTAATTGAGGAAAGTGTGGGCTTAAATCACGGAAGAAAAGTAGCCAAACTAATTGTAAATTGTTTATATATGGGCCGTGAACAACGCTAGAGGGGTGTCCCTTTTATGCTTGTTGTCATGGAAAGGAAGTTTGTTGTGACCAAAACTAATATGTCGGATGACCTTAGAGACCGCGAAACGAAAAGACAAAAAAAAAAAATTAATTTTTTGCTCAGTCGAGACATCTGCGTTTCTCATTAACCTGTGGTGCCTATTGCTATCACTATAAGCAGCACCAAAATTTAGAAAATCCTAAGTTTTTTGCTGTTAACTGCACCTGCCCTAACCACCAGAAGCACTTTCCTAATGTCAGCTTCGTCCTGCTTTCACCAGAAGCAGTATCGCCAGATACTTAATACAAAGTTGTTCAGAGTACCGGAAAGCTCTGAACCAGTCATCAATTTTTACTCTTGAAAAGTTGTGGGAACCCTTTTCTGCCTATCAGCCTGCTTCTCTATTTGCTTGCCTCTCTCTCTCTCTCTCTCTCTCTCTCTCTCTCTCTCTCTCTCTCTCTCTCTCTCTCTCTCTCTCTCTCTCTCTCTCTCTCTCTCTTTCTCTCTCTCTCTCTCTCTTTCTCCCTCTCTCTATCTTTCTGTCTCTCTCTATCTTTCTGTCTATCTGTTTCTCTCTCTCTCTCTTTCTCCCTCTCTCTATCTTTCTGTCTCTCTGTCTATCCATCTATCTATCTATCTGTCTATATATCTATCTCTATCTCCATGAAGTATTTCTGTAAGGTCCTAGAAATATTTTGATAAGTTATCCTGTTTTGGGTTATAATAAAGTTCTTGAAACATATTAACAAGGAGAAAGTAAGTGGCAGGGAGAGATGCCAGTTTAGTGTCGTTTCTAATGATACCTGAGTTTCCCTCTTTGTTCTTCTCAGGTTTCTCCCAAGCCTCCCATAGCTGCCGCCCTCAGGCGGTACAGGGTTACTTCCTGGAGGAATCTACCACTTGTACCTGCAGCCTCAGCTCTGATGGTCACCCCAAAGGCACGGCACAGTGGTACAAGGAAGGTCAGCAAGTTGGGTCTAGTGGGACTCTGGTTGTGACACATGACAAGAGCAGTGAGTCTTATGATAATGTTTGGAATCAGTTCTAAGATGATGATAATACAACTTTGATTTTGGTTAATGTCTACATTAAGTCTACCATTGGGATATATGATTACTTCAAGTTCCCCAAACAACACAATCATTAACCCAAATCTTCTAGCAATGATGGACATTAGCCCAGGGATATGGGGGTTCAAGACCGAAAAGTTTTTTCCAGAGATTTTATCATTTATGAAAATATTTTAGGTTAATTGGTTATTGATATAATATACCTCTTCGCATTTTTATCAGCCATTCTCTAAGCTAGTTTTTCCATTGTGCTTCAGTATAAAAATTATGGTAAACCAGATCTTGTGGAGCTGCCCCCTCCACTGTCACAACAGACACACAAGATTGTGTACACTACAACATGTGAGAGTTTCTGAATTTTCAAAATTCTTGCTCCTTCTCCTCACTAAGGAATCATCCCTTACTGATGGAATAAAAAGGTGATAAAGTCACATTTGATCTAGGATTTGGAATGACATAAAATGAATAAATAAAAAAATTAATAAATTGGACCAAATGAGAGTCTTATAAAGGTTTGATAAGGACAAAAATAAGGATAAAATAAAGAATCAGGCTTAAATTGGGATAAAAGTAAGGAATAGATAAACCCCGCACTCAACCAGAAGGCTACTTTGTGTCTTGGAAAGCCACAAAATACGACACACAAGTACACACCAGCAATTGCATCATATCACAAAATTAATCCCATCACAGGCAATATCTCAACGTACATGATACTCAATAACGTTATTGTTACAATATTGCCATACATGGTAACAAAGGAGACTGCATATGCCATAGAATTATATAATAATTATCTTGTTTCTTCACACTTCAAACAGCATGTGTTTGTCTTTACCCAGGGGAGTCTGCTCCAAATGGTATAACCTCAACAACCTCTAAAGGAGTATAAACTGGTCCTAGAGAGAGTTTTCCAGCATTATCCTCTTTAGACACTGTGGCATTAGCTACACCATCCTGCAGAGATCTAAAAACAAAGCCTTGAGCGTCGAGTTACAAGTTTAAGTTATGCACATACTCCTCTTAATTGTGTCAGTAGGGTAAATGTTCTAAAACCATTTTGAAAACACTAAGTCAACATAAACTCGTTTAATGACACACCATCACAACATTTACATGAAATCTGCTAGGATTGATCAGTAAATTCATCACAAAACTCTTAGAGTTAACCATCATTAGTTTAGTCACACAAGTTACTTTAGTATTTTCCTCTTTTCTTAGTCACTTTGCAAGTGATGTCCATTTAATCATCATAATTTCAATAATTATAGTTGAATTGACGCAAGTTTTAACACAACTGCTCACAATAATTGATAGCCTACAGTTATTCAAGAACTTTTTTCAATTTCCCATTTGGCTCTCGTAGAAAGTGAATTACCCTGAGATCATAGCCATGATATGACTTGAAAAAAATGAAACTTACTAAGGCATGTTATAACCTTTTATACTAGTTATGCCATAAGCTTCAAGATAAAGGCACTCAAGTCGCAGCTTATGGCTTTGAGTGCCCTTAGCCTCAGAGTAATCAATATTTATAGCTAAACATGGCCAATTCATGTCTATTATGTTTAACAATTACAAACTTAAAAACAGATATCAGCTCGTTCACTTTGAAATCAACGCTTTTTTTATATTTACCGATAGGGCCTGGCTTTTTAGCGTCCCGAGACCCGGGACCGGGCTCGTGTTTCCTCTTGGTGGGTGGACAAAGTAGATAGATGGCTCTGGGGTAGGGGACTCCAGGGACCTTTCCCCCCAGATGGTTAGCAAGGTTAGTGAGGTTTCACGACGGGCCACAGGCGGAGAGCGCGTCGGTTTTAAGACGCGTCCTCATAAACGACCTTACACTAACACTTGTCTTGCGACGTCTCAAATGTACGGTCTGCAGGGTGGAAGATTCCAACTTCGCGCTTAGACAACTTCTACACTTGGAAGGGTCGCAACATTTCCTCACTTCTCCCGTTTCTCCGGGTAGCGGGCCTGAACAGGAAGTTAAATTATTTTGATTTCTCTACATACCCAATTATGCTAGTCCTGCTCAGTTTAGCGATTAGTACGGGAGCTAACTCGCTATAGCACGCACGTGCACTACAAAAGGCTTCTCGGGAAGCCTGGGAGACTCGCCCTACGGGGGCGAGTTCTCCCAAGTACTCTATTATACCATTGATATTTACCAAAAAATAAGCTGAAGTCAAACACCTCTATTTGGGTCTAAGCATCTTCTATTCGACATGTTTTAGAACATAATAGTGGGATCTGGTCTTCCACAGTCTCCCACCCACCTAGCGATGTAGGCTTAGAAATTAACTATCAAACTTCATGCTGCATAAGATGTTTTCTATAGAAAACTTCGCTATGCGTCTCTTTGGAATAAATGTGGATAGCAAAACTGAACATAACACATTAAAGCATGTTTGCCATAGAGATAAAAGTGCCTAGACACCAAAACATTCAATTTTCCTAGCCCAACCCCCAATATAAAGAAAGCAGGATTGAGTATAAAAATCATGCTATTTCAGTTTGTGATTGCTTTAAAACAATCCAATCACATTTTTTGAGACTAAGAGACAGAAAAAAAAAAAACATCTGAACAAATCATAGTTATCCCTATACACCCTCTTTTCAAAGAATACAATAGCAGAATTATACCTGTGTGGAAGGTATAAGAAAGCTATGTAACATCAGACTTGACTAATATCAATATTGTTTCAATGAATCCTTTCAACATCCCGTGGAGTAGTCAGATAGTTCTCCCCCTCCACCCTTTTTATTTTTATTTTTGTATACTTCTACAACAGTTAATGCTGCGATAAGTGTGGTTTAATTCACTTTCATTCATACTTATTTATTCCTTTTTTTTTGCATCATTCCAGCTCATTCTAGCCCGCGAAAAGTGAATACATGTTTTGCCTCTATCCCAGTCGTAAAAAATGGCAACGTCTTGATTCTAGTTGTCAAAAATTAGAGAGGTCCAATATAGCTATCAATATTATATAGACTCTTCAAAATTTAGGTTTTGCTCTGTATCACTCCAATCAAACTGTTGACCACTGGTAACTCATAGTACATTCGAATTCAAGGTGATTCCCCCAAAGAACACTGGTAGAATGGCATGGGCATCGTCAAAAGTTCAAAATTGAAAAGCACGTAAAAATGTTGGAGACTGACAGGCCATATTTTCAAGTTCAGTGTTATCGGTGGCGTCATTGATGTTAGTGCTCTGCAAAAAAACTTTGTCCTGTTCATTTTTTTTGTTGTTGTTGTTTTCCAAAAATTAAAATCAGTAGTAAATGTTGCAATTTCTGCTGCCATGAACTCACAAGACTATATATCTGATTGCCTTTAGTTTTTCTGAGGTGGCTGCATTATTCTTATCAACCATGGTACTGACTCTTGTTGGTTTGGGGATCGAGATTGTGGGCTCTTTATACATAAAAATGATGTAAAAATCAACTTGTTTGATGAAATTTGAAGTGTTAGATAATGTCCATGAGCACATCATCATTATACATATATATAAATATATATATATATATATATATATATATATATAAATATAGAAGATCTTACCTTAAATTTCATGCCATACTACACTTGTAGCTTTCAAGCGGAGGACAAAGCTGTCGCCTGTCCTCCGCTCTCTTCGGTATGACTGAGACGTGTTTGTTTGCGCTTGCCGTTCCGACCCTGTGTTATTTTTCGTTTCCGGTCACTGATAGTTTTGTAGTAAATGTTTCTTCCGGTGGCGGCACGATGAAAATATTTCCCTTCTTTTTGTTGAGGCTTGGTTTGTGTGTAGAATGAAGTATTTTTCTGCTATGCAAAGGTTGCATCTGTTTGTCGCCTGCCGAGTATGGCTGCGCTCTTTCGATTACAGCCCATGATAAGTTGTATTTCGGTTTAGATTCTTTAAGTTTCCATATGAATTCACTTAAAGTTGTGGCTGATTTCTTGTGGTGGAGTCGAAAGCTCGACGTGTGCTGATTGTATCTGGTTTTGAACTCATTTTCTGTGATTCCTATATAGGTGTCTTGTGTTTTCGAGGGTTTTCTGTTCCACAGTTGCCTTGTAGACCACTCCTTTGAAGACACTGGCCTTTGAGGGGGCAAGATTGTTTATCCTCTGCAGTTGCAAGTCTTGCCTTGTGATTCCTTTACCTTTGTAGATTCAAGGACAGTTTTATTTTGGTTATAAATGATGTGTTTCATATTCTTCATGCAGCCGTAGCTTAGCTTTACAGTGTTTTTATTTAATATTTTGTGCAGCTTGTTGTTTGTTGGGAAGCACGTGTGGAGGAGTCCGAAAAACATTTTCCCGATGTTGGTGGTGACATTTACACTGAATGGGGGATTGAACCAGATAATCTTTCTTTCGTATTCTTTATTACTTTTTTCGTCTCTTTTTTCATTGGGTGGTGTATTTATTTCGCCAGTAGTGTGAGTGTGGTTTGCTTTGGCGGCCTTTTCTTCCGGCTCATCAATTATTCCACCTTATCTTCAAACTATATATATATATATATATATATATATATATATATATATATATATATATATATATACACACACACACACATACATATATATACATTTATATATATTTGATTTTTTTTGTATGTATACTTCCACAATATTTATTTAAAATTTTTTTTGGGGTAGATCTTTCTATATATAACCTTTTCCTTATATATATATATATATATGTGTGTGTGTGTGTAACATTTGGCTACACTGTAACGTTTGTAGCAGATGAGTGTTTCATGTTGGAACAATCAGCTCTCTTCTAATAGGCTACACTGTAACGTTTGTAGCAGATGAGTGTTTCATGTTGGAACAACCAGCTCTCTTCTAATAGGCTACACTGTAACGTTTGTAGCAGATGAGTGTTTCATGTTGGAACAATCAGCTCTCACGTAATAGGCTACACTGTAACGTTTGTAGCAGATGGGTGTTTCATGTTGGAACAATCAGGTCTTCCCTAATAGGCTGCATTGTAACGTTTGTAGCAGATGAGTGTTTCATGTTGGAACAATCAGCTCTCACGTAATAGGCTACACTGTAACGTTTGTAGCAGATGAGTGTTTCATGTTGGAACAATCAGCTCTCTTCTAATAGGCTTCACTGTAATGGTTATAACAGATGAGTGTTTCATGTTGGAACCATGAGCTCCGACCTAATAGGTTACACTGTAAAGGTTATACCAAAGGGGTGTTTCATGTTGGGACAATCAGCTCCCATCTATTTATTAACACCGTTGAGGTTATACCACTTGGGTGTTGTTTTTTTTTTTTTGTTTTACGTTTTGGTGCCACAAGGTTTATGATCAGCCTTGACCTTGCCTTGACTGTCTCAGTAATCTCACCGTGTTCTCATCTCTCTCTCCCCAGATCCTGAATCTGTACAGACCTACACATGTGAAGCAGTGTCTGACTTAGGGCAGAGGGTGGGATCAACTCTCACAGCAAAGTTTGCATGTAAGAAAAGATAGAGAAGATAACACAGGAAGGTTTTGTTCAGAAGAATATGATTGATAGCTCTATAGTATTGTACTTTTGGTTCAATAAAAGATTTCTAGAGAGCAAGAACGGGCACATCTGCTAAGCTCTATCCTCCAGAAAGATGTGCATAAAGGTCAGAGGTCATCTTGTAGTTTAGGATCTGTATCAACATCAGCTATCCATGACCAAGGTGACTCGGGCAGAATGATCTTTCATCGTTATTCATTTCCACAGTTGGTAAAAAAAATTGATGTTGATGATTATTTTAAGGTGCAGCCGGCAATATTGTAGTGGGTATTATTAATTGTTTATCTTTCAATTTCTTTTTTCCTCAAGGAAATAACTTTGTTTTTTTTTTTGTAAAATATTTATCTTTAAACTGTGGAATATTTTCTAATATAACACTGATAATTTTTTTCTGCCTTACAATACTATCATAAAAACCTGGGGGCATTAAAAGTAGAGCTTAAGTGTTCCTCAATACAAGACTGCCGTCGGAATTTGATCATATGTTGTCGCTACTTGTAAATAACGTGTACTAATGTATTTATATGTATGAGAAAAACCCATAAATAACACTCCATTTGAACAAATCCTTTCTTGGCCCAAATTTTATCCTCTCACACCTGCATCTCCAGATGTGATCAAAATTTTAAAGTTTCATTTTAGTTTGTCCGGGGCCTGGGCTGCTATGACAGAGATTTTGTTGATTTTCAGAGGATTTGTTTCTTTCTTAAATTTAACAGACATTCGAATTTTGGATCAGGTTGATAATGCTGTAAAGCATAGGAATCAGGATACATCCATACAGGAAAGTTGGGAATGAGATTTGTAGGAATGAAAGAGTTATCTTTTCTGTCTGCAAGTGAACGATTTAGGAGCAAACAAAATATATTTTATTCATTTTGATGGTTTCACGCTGGTCTTAGTTTGAACTAGAACATGTATAACATTTTTTAGGCAAGATTCAAATGGGTGAGTTTTTTTGTTTGTTTGTTCCCTATAGGCACACCTTATTTGTTTGAAAAGAAAGAGTCTATGCATAAGTCCTGCATATTTTGTAGTAATGAAGAGTTAGAGGGCAGCTGTTTGATATTTAAAAGACACTTGTCACATTTTGCCCCAGATACTTCAAATGCTTCTACTCCGACCACACCAGCTCTTTGTATGTCAGAGACGAACGGCTAATGTTTGTTTTAACAATAGGTTATAAAAGCCTTAGTTAAGCTACCCATGGCGCCAAGGATGAGCAAGGATCTTCTTTCATATAAAGTATATCTTGTAAAGAAATGAAAAAAAACTGCCACAGTCAGGATTGCTTTTGTGCCAAACGAATAAAAGAATAAGTTATAAGAGGCTTCAGGTTGCTTGGATTCAGCCACTTCTTTATGATTTTGTAGATGTAAGATGTAAGAAACTGGCTCTCATTTTATAAGGCCATTAAATTTTTTTTCCGAGCTGCAAATTTGTTCATGGTTGCATTAAACAAATAAATTTCGTGGATGTGAATAAGCCACAGATCTAAATTTAGATATGAACTCTCAAAATCGTCTCTCAGCGATAATTTAGTTTAATCCTGCAGACCCGCATATCTCCTTACCGACAAGCGTCATCAGTGAATCAATCACTGTCAGACGCGCTCTGCTGACGGTATTATGCACAGTGAACGGATGTGCCCGATATTTTGGGCACTGCACTTTGATGCGTAATAAAGTTTGTCTTTGTTTGACAAGCTACTGTCAAGTACACGTTTCCTCTTGACTTTGAATAAATCAACTGTCTTGTGATTTTTTTTAATTCCCGTGTTTTTTGTCTTTAAAAAGTTTTATTTTAGAGATTCATTTTGCTCTTTTAGTTTGCTGATAAAGTATTTTAAATTTACCACTATTGTGTCAACTTCATTCAACATTTACAGATAAAAGCTGCATACAAGTATTTTTTTTCCTTCATTGGTTTTCAATTATTATTTCTCTTTCTGATATAACAGGTTTTATATCCTCAACAAGCATGAATAATTTTTACTCTTTTTTTACACCATGATAGAAAATACTAGAGATCTTCACTATCAATATGTAAATGAAATGTGCCGAACATGTGGCAAACTGACTTTGAATAAGAAGGGAAAAAAAAATTAAAAAGCCATACTTCATTATTGGCCTTGGTACTTCATTACAAATTGAGTGATGATATTTTCCTGGTGCCCGGGATCAATATATCCAAGGAAAATGACTGTTTTTCAAATTATGCTTGCCATAAATGTAAGGGAAATATATCAGCATGGAAAAGTCGAGGAAGTGTGACAACTACAACAGCGGTAGGACTGTTGCACACATAACAAGAGCTATATGATGCGACTTCGACGAAACAAAAAAACCTCTTTGAACTACTCTCTGTGCTATTATCGTCTCTTTAACTTAGTTTTTTTTCCCTTTTTTAAAGGCATTTGCGTTTGCAAAGGGGGCAAGAGTTCCTTTACTCATAGTGGCACGACCGAGAGAAATCTCACTAAAAACAAAACCCACTCGGACACTCATACTTCTAACCACTATTTACAGATAGATAGACAACACTAGATACACCGCTTAAACTTGCAGACACAGTTTAAACGATGACAGATGGCCATACAGATAACAAAATCAGCGTATAACTAGTAGATCCCAGCAGACCTATTGATAGCATATAGACAGACAGAGAAGATTCCCATCAATCATTTGAACATGAAAATACAGACCACCTAGACACTCCTCTCACTAGAGATAATTTAGAAAAAGACAGCACCGTAGATTTACCTTTAGCACTATCAGACACACAGACAGCGGTAGTGATGATCGACAAAGGTACAGACATAGAACATACTGAAGAAATAGAAGAAATTATCACAGAAACACGATTTATCAGCTCAGACATAGACATGACTTCTAGCGAGATACAAGCACTCCCCGTTCCAATTTCCCCCAAAGCTTCATCAAAACCCATCAAACCCTCTGGCCTAGCCACAGGAGATAGTTCAACATCACCGATGATAAAATCATTCTCAACACTTAGTCATTCCCTTCGTTTGCCAGTAGATCATCCTCTTTCAAAGGAGAAGGAAACTTTAAATACACATCTTGTTAGAAGAAAATTGCACTCTGACACACACACACACAAATAAAAATCAAGGACACCAACACAAAGAAAACAAGCAAAATCAGTCAAAGATGTTAGATCAACAGTAGAAGGAACATCCATGGATGCAGAAGGCACACCGGTAGCATTAGAGCTTAAAAGATTTCCATCAGATCGTAGAAATGAGATTTGCAAGAAGGCAGAGGTGTAGCAGAAGTTAAAACTTAGTAGGGAACAAACTTTAACTGTGAAAGAAGAGCTAAGTATTAGTTGGAGAAGGGAAGGAAAGATATATGACTATTACAGGGTTTAGGGATTAAGATTCAGAGGGAACACTACGTGCTATCTAAGGAATTGATTTCTGAATTTTTTAGGAAGGAGAAGAAAACATGTTAACAGTTTTAGATGAAGAGGTGAATAAGTTTGAGGTGATATATGTAGAATACCAGGATTAAACATATTGATATATAGATTGTTAGATTTATATGATGAGAAAAAACATGCTCACTTGGTACTGTTATAGCATACCAGATCGTGAGGTTTGGGTTAAGATTAGGGCAGATCATCATAGAAGCTCACTTAAGCTCACACTCCAAATTGCAGACACACAAAAGCCCAACTCACAGCAAAACACAATAGGAATCATGTTAGCATCGGTTCGGGATTCTCCTGAGGATATTGCTAGGTTTTTAGAGGATGGGTTTTGGGGATGAACTTGCTGCTCTTCACTCTCATATGTGGCGAGAGAAAACAATAAAAATTTCTAAATGGGGACTATGACTTTCTTTGTAAAGTCTATGGTTAATCAGGACCCCAATGCACCTTCCACTATG
>JAWDGP010007660.1:90000-142599 GCA_033675545.1 Elysia crispata | reverse complement strand
ATAAACACAGAGCAGAAAAAAAAAACAAAAAAAAAACAACTGGCAGACAAACAGAGAGAAACAGATATTGGAAATACATTATTAAAAAGAAAAGCCCAAGTACGTGACCCCCGCAACCTTCAAGCCTATTCCTGTCACATATTTGTCGTATTCAATTGCTCGTTTTCCTCTCGTGGTCCATCACATTGACGGCGCTTTCTCTCTCTCTCTCTCTCTCTCTCTCTCTCTCTCTCTCTCTCTCTCTCTCTCTCTCTCTCTCTCTCTCTCTCTCTCTCTCTCTCTCTCTCCGTGTTTCCACATTTTCCCTGACGTCCACCCTTTTCTTTTTTCTTTTTTCGTCATGTCGTTTTCTCGTCTCCCCTAATCCAATCTGCTGGACATCACCAGTGTTTCCCTGGCATGTTGTCTCCAGATCCCAGTTTTCATTCTACCCCAGCTATACCGGACTCTGCTTCTAGCAGGAAACAGGATGTAATGTCGCTTCTGTTGTTATTGTTGTTCTTCTGCTTTTTTGTTATTGTTATTGTTCATGGCTTTTTTTGTTGTTGTTGTTATTGTTATTGTTCATGGTTCTGTCGTTGTTATTTTTTTTGTTGAAAGCTTCATTTTTCTTACCCTAGAATGTAGTCCTTGCTTTGTGAATACATTTTGTAAACCACAATAATTGTTTTATTATGGTAGTTAAAGAAAACATCCCTTAAAAAATAAGACAAAACAAATCAAACAATAAATATATTACCCTTTTTTCTTTCACCCAACATACTCATACTCTCTCTTTCTTTCTCTCTCTCTCTCTCTCTCTCTCTCTCTCTCTCTCTCTCTCTCTCTCTTTCTCTTTCCTCTATCTCTCTCACTATCTCTATCAGTATCCATCTATTTCTCTTAAGATGAAGGGAAAAAAAAAAGCTTAACTCGCACTGATAATATATTCCCATTTCCCTGGAGGATGCGAGTCCATTATCAAAATACCCCAAGGCGAAATCTGTGGTCTCCCCCCCCCCCCCCCTTTCTCTCTCTCTCTCTCTCTCTCTCTCTCTCTCTCTCTCTCTCTCTCTCTCTGCCTATCTCTCTCCCTCCGTCACTTTCTCTCCCTGTCTCCGTGTCTGTCTGTCTGTCTGTCTCTCTCTCTCTCTCTCTCTGCCTCCCCCTGTCTCTCCCTCTTCTCTATCTCTCTCTTTCTCTCTTTCTTTCTCTCTCTCTCTCCCTCCTCTCTTTGTCTCACTCTGCCTCTCTCTCACCCTCCTCTCTCTCTGTCCCACTGTCTCTCTCTCACCCTCCCCCCTCTCTCTGCCTCTCACTCTGTCTCTCTCTCTCTCTCTCTCTCCCCCACTCACTCTGTGTAGCCGGACATACACTCAGCGCCAGACTTAATAACATGGAGGGAGTTTTCGGGCCCTGATTTGACCACTTCGCTTGACCCCTGATGGATCCCGCCGGCCTGGTCACTCAATGAGTCCAGTTGGGCAGAGAGTGGTGCGCTAGGATGGATCCAGATCCCAGATTCATACACTTTATGATATGACCAGTGGGCTAGCCAGTGGTCATGGTACACACAGCGTTTATATATTCTGTCTAGGCTCTAGACATTAATGGATGTCAAAATCACATGGCTTGCTAGCTGTACACAGCTGATCTTCATAGAATTTCTGTATTTCTTACTCTTTCTTTTGGTCCACTTATTTTATTTATTTTTTTTTTTGCTGTTTGTTTATTCCCCCCCCCCCCTTTTTTTTTTTTTAGCCAAGAATCATTTTGTGTAGATATTGTCTGTTCTGATATCAACTACATTATCTCATGATGTTTCATTTTACGGAAAAATTCTATTAATGCGTTGAACAGTATTGATCAGTGATTGCTTGGCGTCCTGTTTACCGGTCTGTCGGCCGGTTGGTGACTATCTGTCTATCCATTCATCCGTCTTTCTATCTGGCAAGCCGTCCATCTATATATCTATCCATTCCTTCATTTATCTATCCATCTTTTTTCTATCTTTCTATCTATCTATCTATCTATCTATCTATCATCTATCTATCTATCTATCGATCTAAACTAACTAACTAATCTGTCTGTATTTGCCAGACCTGATTATAAACTGAAATGGCCGGCTCGGTGTGGGAGGAGTCAAATCTATCCAAGTTATTCAACGATGTCAAGCAAAGTGTGATAGGATCACAGGTTCGCTGCCACGCGACAGAGGTTATCGGCCGCGCGTATTTTATCCGCCCAGGCGACCTACGCTCGGTTTTTTTTTTTTTTCAGTCGCACAAGTGACAAATTCAATCAGACATGACATGTCGCACCAATGAGAACTCGGCCTAAATTATTAATATTCGCTGTCTGGGTACAGCGGGTTATGTGTGTATGTGTGGAAGAGACGCTTTGGGTCCGCGAGGAAGTCGAGAGTAAGCGATAATTTGACGTCTGCGTAGATCGCCGCGTAAATTCGGACTAATTGACAAATCCCACAGGCGTGTCTGGAGATTACACGTTGTTTGAGGCGGGATGAGAATGTTACAGGATTAGTGGCGATCCACTGTCACATTTGTGAGTGGGTAAGCTGAAATCCGGAGGGGGGTGAGAGGGGGGCTAGCAATTCAGAAAAAAAAGCTTCTTCTCTCTGTGATACATACTGTGACTGTTATCCTGCAAGAAGAGTCTTCGATCTATTCCGTGATGAAAATATTGTCTGCCGTACTGGCGATCTCTAATCGTATTAATTTCCCCTCGTTCTTTCTCGCTTTTTTTTTTTTTTTTTTGGGAAACGTCTTGCTGTTACCCATCAGACTCCTGCTTTTTTCAAAACCAGTCAAATGATTGACTTTCCTGTGAACTCTAAGGTACTTGATTCGTGGGATCGTCACTTTTGATGAACCAAATCTTGATCCTTTCTTCCTCTTCGCGAGTCTTTCTTCTTCTTCTTCTTCTTCTTCTTCTTCTTCTTCTTCTTCTTCTTCTTCTTCTTCTTCTTCTTCTTCTTCTTCTTCTTCTTCTTCTTCTTCTTCTCTTTCTTCTTTTTCTTCTTCTTCTTCCTCTTCTTCTCCTTCTCCCCCTCCCAGTACTCCTCTTCCTCTAGAGCTCCCGCTCTTTTTCTTCCGGTCTTTCTCCCTGAACTATTGGACTTTCCTCTTGAGCCCGAACCACTTTGAGCATATCCGTGTAAAGCCCTAAGACGAGCGTCCTCCAGCGTCAGTCCCAGGCAGTAGAGAGGCATCGCGATCTCCTGGTCTCTCTCCAAGACTGTCCACCGTGCACACAACTCGTCGTCCTGACAGGTTTGGGGTAACGCCTCACTCCACATCAAGAGGATACACAAACACCTTGCTTGGCCTTCCTTTAGTAGAGAGCAAAATGCATTGCCAAAGTTACTTTACGGCTGATTTAAAGTCTCCGTCGCAATGAATTTACGTTTTGTAATGAGGTGGGAGAAAAAAACTTGGCAAACAGTAAGTTTTATGAGCTTTATTTAAAACAAGAATAGTGATGATGTAGCAGAACCGAGACAATTCGCTCCGAGTGGTAGTGGTAGGATCAACTTGAATGTCAGGCGGGCTAATCACGGCAAATCGCTGCTCTCATTATTCTCCGAACATTCTGCAGGGAACTGATGATGTAAAGGTCGTGTCAACTAAATCAATCCATTAGCTCAGGTGAAGTATCGCATCACATTCTCGTTATCAGAACAACAGCAACATCAGCAAGGAGCAGTAGCAGCAGCAGCAGCAACTGAGAGCAGTAGTTGTTTTGATGATCGCAGTGCCGTAGCGGTCGATACAACTGCATTTAAAGGCCGACATGACTGCAATACCGAAATACATTATCCGCCTTGGAGTCATCAAACATCGTTCTGTATGTCGAACATCAAGAAATCTTGGAATATCGTTATATATCATCAAACAGCGTTCTGTATGTCGAACGTCAAGAAATCTTGGAATGTCGCTATATATCCTCAAACATCGTTCTGTATGATGTCATCATTAAGAAGTCTTGGAATGTCTTTATATATCAATAGTGTTCTGTATGACGGACATCAAGAAATCTGGGAATGTCGTTATATATCATCAAACATCGTTCTGTATGACGAACATCAAGAAGTCTTGGAATGTCTTTATATATCAATAGTGTTCTGTATGACGGACATCAAGAAATCTGGGAATGTCGTTATATATCATCAAACATCGTTCTGTATGATGTCATCATCAAGAAGTCTTGGAATGTCTTTATATATCAATAGTGTTCTGTATGACGGACATCAAGAAATCTGGGAATGTCGTTATATATCATCAAACATCGTTCTGTATGACGAACATCAAGAAATTTGGGAATGTCGTTATATATCATCAAACATCGTTCTGTATTACGGACATCAAGAAAAAACTTGGAATGTCTTTAAATATCATCGAACATTGTTTTGTATGTCGAACATCAAGAAATCTTGGAATGTCGTTATATATCATCAAACATCGTTCTGTATGATGTCATCATCAAGAAATCTTGGAATGTCGTTATATATCACGAAACATCGTTCTGTATGACGAACATCAAGAAATCTTGGAATGTCGTTATATATCATCAAACATCGATCTGTATGATGTCATCATCAAGAAGTCTTGGAATGTCTTTATATATCAATAGTGTTCTGTATGACGGACATCAAGTATGGGAATGTCGTTATATATCATCAAACATCGTTCTGTATGACGAACATCAAGAAATCTTGGAATGTCGTTATATATTATCAAACATCCTTCTGTATGACGAACATCAAGAAATCTTGGAATATCGTGTATCATCTATTCTATATCATCAATCATCGTTTTGTTCACCTCTTCATCGCCACCAAAGTTAAAGTTACGTGCCTTGCGCGCTGCACCATACAACATCCTAGACAACCTTTTCGGAAGCCCAACGTCTGCCACGCCATCTACCGGGAATACCCGAACACAGAAGTGATTGACGGGCTCCACTTTACTATGACACCCATCGACACTTATATCATATTAGTTTTCCCGCGCTATTACTTCCTTCTTCTCCAAGCAATGTTCACCTTTAACGCTTCTTGTAGGACCCTCACGGCTGGCCTAAAGCTGTAGGGCAGGCTCCCATCCAGGACTTCCTGCTGGATACATGGATCATCTTCGTTGCTGCAAGAGTCAAGGTCGCGCTGGATACAACTGTAAATCATGGTAGACCCTCTACTAACAATATAATAATAATAATAAAAAAAAAAAAAAAAAAAGGTTAAAGGGGGTGGGGTATTTGACAATAGGTAGTTTTGACCTAATTCTGTCGAGTATAGTCGATCTGTCAAACTCGTCTTGACATTTCGTCTGCTTTATTGTTGCAGCGTATGCTCACATCTTCCAAAGATTTATGGTTGCGTAGCTTTCTATAGATTTGCTGTGCTCAACCTACTTTCTGACATCATTATGAAAGGGTATTCTTGCTTCCGAGGCATTGGATATCTGAGATGGGGGTGGGGGAATGGATGAAATCTTTGGACTGATTTAAGTTTGTTTCTGAAAATATCTTCTTAAATATATAATAGGAGTGAAATAGAATCAGCTTAAGACTTATTTTTATTTCATTGGTTTTACGTCCTCTAAGTTTCCCGACGAATCTTACACTGAGATGATGTTTTTCCGTGAAGCAAAGGATATGGTAGGTTAGAATGAAGTCTTGACCTCACTTTCAAGTATCCCGGCTGCAGATCGAGTGTGGACCACCTGTGGGCCAGTCGAGCGCTCTAACGACTGAGCTATCAGTTTGGTTGAGATCAAAGAGAACTACCGATAGGCTGTCCCAAAGTTACTTTTCTATTTTCATTACTCACAGGAATAACTCTCATCGAGAATCTTAGGACGATAATCAGTTCAGATCAGACTGTTCTAGATTACCTGCTGGAGACGATAGAATCTTTACTTTGTTCTCTTTTCCTTTCGTCCCCCTCCAGGTGTCCGCAGTAACTCTAGACGTCAACCAGTAGAGCAGCGTATTTCCATTTCCATCAGCAGCAGGCGCCGCGGATCTTCTGCTATCTCCAGCTTTGCCCTGTCTCTACCCGCCAGACCGCTCGCCGCACCACACAAAGATTCCGCTGGAGCAACAAGAGGCGCAGTGATGCAATAGAGGACCAGGCTGAGGCTGTCTAACGCTCTCCAAAGGGTTTTTTCTTCTTGGCGGAGTGGTTGAGACTGGAGACCGATGGGACAAGTTAGGAGAGTGGACAGAGCAATCTTCGTGGGTTGACGACGTTTGGTAGAGCTGGTCTACTGAGAGAGAGGAAGAGAAAGGAAGAGCTCTTCTAGCAGGTTGCCGGGAGCATCGGTTAGATTGTAGCTTCCCAAGCTCTTCTCCTCCCCTACAACCATGTGGGGTCTGATTCTTGTTGGGGTGGCGGCCTTCCTCGCTACAGGTCAGTGGATTTACTTGCTACTGTATGAGGGGGGAGGGGGGGGGGGAGAGAGAGAGAGAGAGAGAGAGAGAGAGAGAGAGAGGGGGGGAGAGTGTAATTATGGATATATATATATATATATATATATATATATATATATATATATATCTAGGTGTAGCTATTTTAAAACGGTACAGAAGGATAGAAAGGAACTTTATACGATGTAGGTTTTTATCAAAGGGAAGGCACTGCGAATTTACTAAGAGAACATGACGTGTCTTTACATGATGACTTCCCTTTGGTTTATCTCGGCTTATATGATGTGTTTCAGGCAAAGTGCAATCAATGAACACTTCATTATTTTTTCTCCATTTGATATCAAAGGGTTTCTTCGTCACTGTTGTAAAGACGGGAAGGTTGCGTTGGGTTTTCAAAATATACTGAAAATGCTTTTGTTCCGAAGGAATATGTTTGTGTTCTTTAGTAGCTGGGATGCTAAACCAACAATTAAGTTACACCGAATTCACACAATAATTCCTCAAGGATTATAGGTTCAAAAAAAAAAAAAAAAAAAAAAGTACAATTATATAAAAAAAATATTTGAAGCACAATATATGTCATGGCTTTAATTTGCTCACAAATATATTTAAAGAAAAAAGAAAAATTTAACCTTTTTGTTTTCGCTTACCTTTTGAAGGCCGCATGGCCTGACCGTGGCTAGTTCACATAACAGGTTGATCATTTACCTTTTCATGATTCAGAAAACTATTGATTGGCGGAAACTTCCAACAAGCTAGTAACTTGCCTTTTCACCTATGTTCTACCCCAGGGAGTGTGGAAGCGGCCCAGAGCTTTGTGGAGCGGCCGAAGAGCATGACTGTGATGGTTCACACAACAATCACACTGAAGTGTATCATCAAAAACAGGAGGGGAGATGTACAGTGGACCAAAGGTGGACATTCTTTAGGTGAGGCCAGCCTTGTGTTGAGAGAAAGAGATAGGTGGAGTGAGGGAGAGGGAGGGAGGGGCAGGTAGGGGGGGGGGGGGAATGAGGGAGAGAGAGAGTTTTTTTGTCTAGTTATAATAATATTAATAATAATGATAATTTTAATAATAAATATAACCAAGCAGACAATAGATGATTCCTTGTGAACATATCTATTATTTCAATATCTCTGCTTTCACTAATGTCCTATTTCTTGAATGAGCTGTGCGAAGATAATCAAGAGACAAATTGCATCCATGTAGCTTGTCCTCAGATTTTGATACATTGATTATTGATTCGGGAGATTATAGAACACTGATCTCTTGATCCCATGATTTTCGATATTTAGTTGATGGCAGCAACACTAGGCAAAATGTATCAGGTGATTTTTTTTCTGAAATTACAAAATTGTGCTTTGGTTCTTACATGCTTTACAACATTGTTCAGCAAGATTTTATGGTTGCTGCCAATGAAAGATTAACTTGAGCAAATTAATGGGATGTTCAATTTAAATTTGCTGCTTCGGATATTTTGCTATTTTACAAGAAGTTGTCTAAGTGTTAGTTTTTAATTGTCATAGCTCATGACAGAAATAAAAGTTTAACTTTATCTCAAGTCGATAGAGTATACTTTGCATCCAGATCGCTTTGCCTGAATCTAAAAAGCGTGCCATCAAATATCCAGTTAGAATAATTATTTGTTGGAATGCTCAAGATTTAAAGAAAAAAATAATATAAAAAATTGTTTACTCTCTTACTGAACTCTACATGTATTACAGGGTTCAAAGATGATTTAAAAAAATTGCTCACTCTCTTGTCTGACTGCATGTACAGGGTTCAACAGGAGCATCCCAGGTCTACCTCGCTACTCCATCACAGGAAGTGACAGCGGGGATGAGGTGGAGTACAGTCTGCAGATTGAGGATGTCCGCCTAGACGATGACGATAAATACACCTGTCAGGTCACACCAGTTTTGAATAATGGACCACTTTTTGCCGAAGCAAGGCTCACTGTCATGGGTAGGTCACACCAGTTTTGAATAATGGACCACTTTTTGCCGAAGCAAGGCTCACTGTCATGGGTAGGTCACACCAGTTTTGAATAATGGACCACTTTTTGCCGAAGCAAGGCTCACTGTCATGGGTAGGTCACACCAGTTTTGAATAATGGACCACTTTTTGTCGAAGCAAGGCTCACTGTCATGGGTAGGTAGAAAATTCAACGGCTGCTGTAATCTAATCTGTCCTTTTACCTTTATTTTTAGTTAAACGAGGTAGTCCTTTTTGAGAACATATTATATACGATTTGACAGTAGCTTTGTAAACTTGGCATCCAATCAAAATCGTCCCCGAGAGTTGCTTTGTTCCATCTCCAGTTTTCATACTTTTAAAAAAATGCATTCAAAGATTTCAATCTAAGTTTCTTCACCTATTAAAACTGCTTTGAAAAGTGGTCGTTTGCCAGCTCTAAAAAAAGAATTTCAAGGAACTATTGAGCATGTTATTGATAGTTTTAGGCAAATTGGAGATGGAGCAAAGCAGTTCTCAGGTCACGAATGTTAAGCCTTAAATTGTTATGTATTCTTTTTGTGTGAAGACCTAATATCAATCTATTGTTTTGAATTTGATCCAAGCCTCAAAATCTTGTACACGCATTGCTTCTAGTAGTTGCTTTGACCATAAAGCAGAAATTTATAGCTTAAATAATGTCATCCTGTGCTTCTTAATGTACAAGTTACGTGACTTTATCAATCAGTTCGTAAACAAGTCCTTTCAAATGTTATCCTCATCTGGACTTCTTGCATTTTATGCAATCTGCTCTTTTACAATTTGCTCCACCAGCACCGTCAGAGGAGCCTTTCATTGAGAACTTCAACAATAATTCCAAAGTGGAGGCTCGTTATACAGATACCAACATCGTACTTGTATGTGTAGCCAGGGCTGGAAAACCTGCCGCAGATATACATTGGTACCGCAATGGTCAACGCGTGAGTGTCAGCATTTTTAAAAATCCCCAGAGTTGGTTGGATTAACTTCCAAAAATTAAAAAAAAAAAAAAAAAAGTCTTTTAAATTTAAATTAATCAGACAACTTCAACAACACAGTTTGTTTTATAAAGCCATTGCGAATAGTCTCACCTATTCTGCTTTGTTTTTTTTTTTATTTTAGTTTTTTTTTTTTGTAAGGAAATGTTGAATCAGGATTGAAGAAATTATCACCAATCACAGCAAAATAGTGAAAAAGACCTAACACTAAAATATTATAGTTTTATAAATGTGAATTATAAAAGGTAGAGACCATTTTCTCTATAACCATACTGCCCCCAAGTGCAGACCGACGAATCAGACCAAAACCTGTTTTGTAATTTGTTTGCATAGACAGACTTCTTAAAGTATTATCTTCATCAGCACTTTAATTTTTTTTTACATGTCAAATCAGCGTATCTGAGGTTCTTATGCTGTTCATCGAATGTTTTTTTTTCTTAAAAAAAAAAACACAAACTCTGCTGATACGTCAATTTGCCTGTGGGGGCGGCATAGTTCGGGAAAATCACTGAACACAAAACAAAAACCTTAGGGCTGTAAAAAGATCATTATGAATTTAAAACTATATGTAAACATGTGAGTTTAAAAAATGTAACATTTTTTTCCCCCAAAACTTTGTACTTCCCATTGTAACCACAAAAATGAGCCAGTTCTAGCTATGAAGCCATAATCTTATCTTATCTTATCTCTTATTCAATATGTGAATAGCACTTAATTCCTGTCAAAGGGCATGCTTTTTCTTTTTCTGTGAAATGAAATTCAGCTTCGTTTAAAAAAAAAGGAAACTCCTGCAAAGCCATGTTACTGTCAATGTATATTAAGTGAGTCTCATACCGCACTTGCCATCAATAACATAAAAGGGAAATTAGTAGAGAATGAAGGGAAAGTCGTAGTCGAGGTTTACAGATGAATTAACGTTAATAATTATTGCAATCTCCTCGCACACGCCACCAACAACATTAAAGGGAAATTAGTAGAGAACGAAGGGAAAGTTGTAGTCGAGGTTTACAGATGAATTAACGTTAATAATTATTGGAATCTCCTTAAAGTAAAGAATATCTTAGAGTAAGATTCTGACTGATCCTCCAATCAGGTGACACGAAATATTGAGTACACAACGTTAGACATTCCAGACAGCAAGAAAGTGACGGCCCGCAGCCAGCTGACCATCTCGTTAACCGACTACCAAGAAGAGAACGGGAAAGAGTACAAATGTGAGGCCAAGAAAGAAGGCTTATGGATACAGCCCTTGAAGCCAGCAGTGGTCAAGCTGGATATATTATGTAAGAAATCAGTGCATGCATTTTCTCTTCTGTCTTGTTTGATCTAAACTCTTTTGACTGACTTGTGATCAATGGTGGCTACTAGCAAGGTGTTTTGAACAAGCTTGATTGACTAGGAGCCTTGTCAGAAACTCTCTTTGCTGTGTTTAAAACTCACTGAAATGAGTTTAATGGTGTGCCTCTATAAATGAGCTATTCCCTGCAGTGCCTTGTATGAACCACCCACAGATCATCTGGTGCAATGTCTTGCCACATACTTATAAGGCAACAAATGATAGGCATACCCTTTGAGCTCTAGGAAGAGTAGAAGGAATGTAAAATTGTATTTTGGTTATCTGCCCATCATGCAAATGTTCTAAACAGCTGGATTTGAACACCTAGGTTCAATATCGGCCTGGGTTATTCACCTATTATTTCAGACCAGTCCTTTATTCTATTCTCTATTTTTTTCCAGCAAACCTGGTGCCATGTGCAAAATGTATTTATACTTGAGTATGAGAGCAGAGTAGTGAGAATGCCTGTGTGAGAGAATAGTGTTAAACTTGATTAACTATGCGCTGCAAGTATTACTAACATCTATACATGGAGCGCCAGCTGAATTGGTTCAACTGTTAGTATGATGGTATCTTGAGTATAACAAAATGCATAATAATGATCTTATGTAACCTACAAATCATTATAATCATCTTATGTAGCCTAAAAATAAAAATAATCATCTTATGTAACCTACAAATCATAATAATCATCTTATGTAACCTACAAATCATTATAATCATCTTATGTAGCCTAAAAATAAAAATAATCATCTTATGTAACCTACAAATCATAATAATCATCTTATGTAACCTGCAAATCATATTAATCATCTTATGTAACCTGCAAATCATAATAATAATCATCAAAAAAGGAAAAGAAAAAAAAAATTATTAAGTTAACATTTACAAAGTACAAGGTGTTAAGATTTTTCTGTGCTTTTGAAACAAATAAGTTCCACAAAATTATACTTCCTGAAAAAAAAAAAAAAAAGATATTTCAGTTGTTGATAGGCTGTGGAAAAGAGGGAAAAAAAAAAGGAAGCAAAGATTACTCTCACGTTTCCAAGTTACATATCTATGCTTTTTTTTTTTTGTTGCACTTCAAATTTCCTACATCTGACTAATTAGAAAAGATTTAAAATTTAAAACGAAACTTCAATCTGGTCCTCACATGTTGAATTTTTACTCAAAAACTGAGTTATGCTTATGAAACATTTCTTTTCTTCCATGTGAGCACATAAACGATTGGAAGTGATTTCAAAATGGGATAGATTTCTTAACAAGACGGATCCTGTGTGGTACCTGAAGTGATACACCCATCCAGTATCAGTCTGACAATGTTTACTGTGATTGTGTAGTAAACTGGTCATTTCAATCCATCAATCTATCGATCTTTATTCAGATCCACCAGGGCCTCCTCAAATATCTGGTTACAATGGACAGCCACTACTGATTGGCGACACCGTTCCTCTCCGATGCGTGTCACGCGGGGGAAACCCTGTCGGTTCTGTAGAGTGGTTTCGGTTCGACGCTCCTGTTCAGCGGCGGCACACCAGTGCTGGGAATGAAGCGACCAATCTCTACAACTACAGAGCAAGGGCGGCTGACAACAACGCTGTCTACTCCTGTAGTGTTGACAGCAGCCGATTACAGATGGAGCCGCTGAGGGCTAACTACACCATGAAGGTTTACTGTGAGTGCTTTCAAATTCTCCACACAGCTGCAAGCATGATGTTCTATATATAGAAACTCCTTTGCTGCATATGTAAGGGTCATGATTTTTAGTCGTCTATTGTGGAAATTCATTGCAGGATTCAATAATAAATTTCCATTGATCATTTAAGCACGGTTTTCAGTGCTTCAGAAATCTTGTACGTAAAATTTCAACTGCATTAATCATAGCTTCATTAGTCCATAGAAAGAGAGTTAGATTGAGGTTTTCTCACTGCTACTCTACCTTGGTCAGGCTGTATTATTTCTTAAGGGCTTATTGACAGCAGTGTATAAAGTTAGTAAAATTAAAAAAAAAAAAAAAAAAATCAACTATAGACATATTAATTACACAGCATGCATATTTGTGCCACTGGTTCAAATTTGTTCTCTTTTTCAGATGCGTTTTTTATTAAGTGAGAAGATTGCACAAGAATGTATGAGCACAGCGTATAACTCACTTGACTTGTTATGCTTTACAACAGCAGACTGCCTCAGCAGTCTCTTTAACCTACTTAGTTTATGGATATTGTGTGCAATTTTAAAAAATATCCTAACAGGCTGAAATTAAATGGTTGAGCAGGTCTTAACTTATGCACCCTGTCTTGATCTGGCACAATCAAAACATTCTAACATCCATCGTAGGATGACAACAATCTCTGTCGAGGGTCCATTAATGAAAGATTCCATGTCTATATTTCATTGCCCCTCCTCAGTTCCTCCAGAGAGAGTAACCATGGAAGCAAGTGATTTTGTGATGCAGAATGACGATGCTGTCTTTACATGTAAAACAGCAGTCTCAAATCCAAAGGCCACAATCTCATGGTTTATTGAGGATGAGCAGATGACCAGTGTTACCGGTAATCTTTCGAGGGGTTGTGTATATAATTGTAGGTAGAGAGATTTTTTTTGTTAAGGAGCCTTAATGAAAATACAAATTTTAAATTTACTACCCTTAAGGAGATAGGGTCTTATAATAATGCAAAGGTGTAAAAAGTTGTGTAAACTTATGGTCAAAAGAATGTAAAATTATCCTTTGCTTTTATCTTCAATGAGGATGGAAGAGAGAGAGTACACACACACACAGGGGGAAAGGAAAAGAGAGATTTGTATCGACTTTATTCTTTTACAAGACATTCATCAGAGATTATTTGAAAGCAGAAATAGTTTTGCAATAGATTCCCTTTGATGAATCATAATACCTTTGATTTCAGAAACGTACCAACTGCAGCCAAGTGGAGGCTGGAGAACCATTTCCAGATGCACTTTCAAAGCTACATCTATCCGCCATAGTAAAGTAATCACCTGTAGGGCTGTAAACGAAAATTACACCATGAATCAAGTTTCGGCGACTCGATCACTGAACATATATTGTAAGTTTGGTAATTGTTTAATAATAAGACTCTGAATTTCCAAACTTTCAGTTGCAAATAGAATGAGTATTGATTCCTCTACAAAACTTCAAAGTTATCAATATTTGCCTCACAATTACCCATTCAAAAGTTGAATCTAGTGAGAAGAGTTCTTTAAAAGATCATTGGCTTTCAACCATTTCAAATAACACTTAATTTCCTACAAAATCACTAGAGACAAAACAAAAACCTTAGGGCCATAAAAAATCATTTTTAGGCTTTTGTATTGCTTTTGTTTATTGTTGTGTATACAATATGAATGTAAAACTATATGTAAACATGAGAGTTTAAATAATGTTCTTTAAAAGATGGAAGGCTTTCGCTTTCAGCCATTTCATATAACACTAAATTTCCTACAAAAGCAATCTCTGCTTCTCTCTTCTGAAGCTACATTTTTCTTTCATTAATTTTACTTCTTCTCAAGTTAGATGCTTATAACTATTATCAGTTTACTGAAGAAATGACTTTGATTAGTTTTAATTTCTCAAGGGATAAATTCCTGGGGGTTTAAAGTTTTAT
This sequence comes from Elysia crispata, assembly GCA_033675545.1. Lineage (NCBI taxonomy): Eukaryota > Metazoa > Mollusca > Gastropoda > Plakobranchidae > Elysia > Elysia crispata. Next base: position 128,220 of record JAWDGP010007660.1, on the reverse strand, counting down.
ATTTTAATAAACTTTCTCTCAAGTAATTAATATTTCTCTTTCGACTTTAATATTGACAGTTTTGGCTTAAGAGGACACCTGGTAAAAAGGAGCCTCAAGGCAATTGTCACAACCAGGAATTAGGATACAGACAAAAAATTCATCTTTTAATTTTGAAAATATTAGTTAAAGACTCATAGTGATTATTATAGTAATTATAATGGTGATTATAAAAAAAATCTAAGATAGTATGTGAAGCATTTTCTTGCAAATAATGCGCTGGATTGGCCATACTTATGGGGAAAAGTATCTTTACCATTAGTTGTAGTAAGAGGAATTTGACTTGAACAAACAAAATTAAAACTTTTCTCCTGGACATCGGCACTCAGATCCTCCCACCAGCCTCAAGATCTCGATAAGAAACTACACTGAGACAACCATGACAGATGTTCAAAATAGCGTGCTCAAAGTCAGAGCAGGGGAAAACAAGAAGTTTGAATGTTCTGCAGTGGGAGGCAACCCTATGGCAACTCTCAAGTGGTACAAAGGTAAAACAGGAGTGTTCACAAGGAATTTCATTGTAGATCGATAATTTAAGTGGAGTCTCCTACCCAGTGGATTACTTTGTTGAGAACCTCATGATTTTCAGGTTAACTTTACAAAGAGCTCTATATATAAGATTCATTTCATGTCTGTGAACCTTATATCAAATTGTATATTTTACTGAACACAAAGTTGATGCATACTTTTTGCATACCTGCTTCTTTGCATGTTTGTGTGGTAAAGGCGGTCAGCATTAATACAATTTCAGGCCTTTTTTTGTGTATTAAACAAGCTCATATTGGTTAGGACTCCCTGAAGTCTGTATGTCAGATTCTGATTGTGTTTTATATTTTTTTTTATTTTGTTTTGTTTTTTTTCATGATCCAGGAAGCACCGAATTAACGAATGCCTTTTCTCCTACTGGTGGTCCTATCGCTACATCCCAGCTGTCATTCCTTGTGAAACCTCAAGACAACAACGCTACCTTCAAGTGTGAGGCCAGGAATGCGGCTACATCTGTACCATTGGTGGCCAGAGTCAGATTGTCAGTCATTTGTGAGTAAAATTAAGTTAACATCTGCCAGCTTTTGCGTTTTTATGCAAATTTTTTGGCTGTCAATCTATTGGATTATGCAAAGAAGAAATATGAGTTTTTGTGTACTTTATTCTGCAGAAGAAATTTGCTGCTTTCATGTGGGATCATAATTTTTGTCTGAGAGAGTAGTCCAGTGCAGCCTAAATCTTGATGTGGTTGAAATTTTAAAATGAATTGTATTTTATTTTATCTCTCCTTCTCTCCTTCACAGTCCCTCCTGAGAATGTGAGAATTACAGTGAGTAAAAATCCCTCCCGCGTGGGTGATCAGATAACCCTGGACTGCGAGTGCTCCTCCAGCAACCCAACAGCAGCGATCACCTGGACCAAGAACAGGCGGTACTTGCATGGCACTGACCTGGGTCCAGAACCAGCTGAGTACGGCGGCCGCAAGTCAACCAACAGGCTGAGCATCACAGTTGGCCCAAGAGATCACAACAGCGTGTTCAGATGCTCTGCTAATAATGAGGAACTACAGCTGAGAGTAACCAACTCTGTCACTCTCAACGTCAAATGTAAGTTGTGTAAAACTTCGAATAGCAAAAGTTGTGGATAAAGTTTTCACTATCTCAATGCAAAACAGGATTATTAGCTGATTTGCAGTAATCAGAATCTGCATGGAACCCATTGTAGACTTTGAGCTATCAATTGAGCCCTAAATTAAAAAAATCAACAACACAGGAAACTATTCTGCCCATTGGTTTAAATAACTTGTTATCAAACTTAATTCTGTCCAGTCACACATGCCATGTTTGCTCCAGATTTTTGCAGATTTAAATCCAAAACATTTTTAGTTTGTCCTCAGTCTTCCAAGGCTAGGCAAACGAGGGTATATTTTTGTTCACAGTCTTTCTATCCCTCTAATCAAGCCATTTAATTAATTTACTTGAAATTTTACTTGCTTTGTTAATCCACTCTGCATACACTTTCAGTTAATATACCGCCCTAAAGTCAAGCTAATCATGTAGCTCTCAATATTCATTAGCTATAGTGTAGCCACACTAAAAAAATTGACTTTGAATTTCACAAATATACTCAAGCCCACACTAGAGAAGCTTGCTATTGAAAATCATAGTGAAGCTATTTGCTCTTAACTTCATCAACAAAGGTACAAATAATTTTTTAGCAATACTTAACTATCATCAGACAGATTAATTTCCAATCTTCATTCAACCAATCTAACCATGCGACAAGAAACAGGCTTCATAAGAATCTGTCCACCTCTAGTTCAAATGAAATTCCAATAAGTTTTTCCTCAACATTACTCCCTAACAGATAAGCCACACTGAACGCTTTATCTTGATGTTTATAAGATCTTGTCAAGTGCCACAATTGATCTTAGCCTTCTTAAGTCAAGTTATACAGAATAAGCTTGCTTTAAAATATTCTTCACCTCAAGTCAAGCTTTACTCAAGCCACATTATAAGCACAAGTTTGTTCTAAACTCTCTCCTCTAGTCAAGCCTCAGTTTGACACTGCCACCCTCCCTGCGACCATTCAGATGAGGAAAGGCCAAAGAAGCAGTATTGACCTCTCAGCGGCTGCAAACCCTCCACACGTTAGCTACCAGCTCTTTAAGGATGGAGCAGTTCTGAGCCCGTTGCCATCACACTTTAACATGTCTAGCGGGATCCTGACTATCTCCAAGGTGGAGAAAGCAGACAAGGGGAACTACGTTATGAAGGCCACCAACAGTGAAGGCTCAACTGAGTTCAGCTTTGCTGTCGTTGTCAAGTGTAAGTTTTCTTGACTTTTACTCTGCTTTGTGAGGACTTCTTTAGTAGAGCATAATCTGGATTGTTCCAAAATGTTTTGTTACTTCTTTGTATTATTTTCACATCAACTGCTGTATTAAGCTAGTTTTGGCAATCTGTTTGACTCATTTCATGAGACCCTAGCACCTTTATGTAGTCCCCCAGACCAACAAATCTGAATTGATATCGACATCAAAATATGGGTGTTAAATTTATTTCTAATCCTTTCAATAGTAAAGTTTAATTTAAAGTATTTAATAGATTTAGAAATATTATTCTATTTATTGTTATGAAATTAGTGAAAGAAATTCTTTAATTCCATGCTTTTTTGGTGGGGTACCTTATATTTTTTTCTTTGGGGAGGGGGGGGGGTGGAGAAGAGAGAGAGAGAGAGAGTAGTTGTCAAATTTATATATTTGAGGTTCAATTCACAACAGGCTGGCTGCAGGACATGTGTATGTGAACAATGTGTGCTCCATAGATCATCAGAGATGTCTTGCAAGACTTGTCCAGTCCTGTGTTATCTCAAGCTTTGTTATTCCACAGATCCAGCCACCATCTCTAGGATCAGCCCAGTTCAATCAGTAGACGAAGGGAACGAGGTTGCGTTCGTGTGTGAGGCAGATGCTTACCCCGTTGTCCCCAACATGTTTACCTGGTTCCGTGAGGGTTTCGACCTGTCCCGCTTCCGAGCAAAACAGGAGGGAAAGTACTCCACCTTGAAAATCCGTCACTTGAAGCGAGAAGATGCTGGGAAATTCAAGTGCACAGTGGACAACCAAATTGGGTCCCCGAGCTATCGCAGCGCTGAGCTAATTGTGAGATGTGCGTACACCACTGATGTGGTTAATGCTTTTCTTACAAGGCAGAAGAGTAAAGGGTTCCCCCCCTTTTCCTGAAGCCTGCATGATTAAGTATTTTGATGTTGGGAAGGCACAAAGTGAAGCTATGTATTTGTAGACAAAAAAAGCAAACAGCTACAAGCAATTTGATTGTATTATTGACAGACACAGAATTATTGGATACCTCCTAAGGCAATACTTGAGGCTGATTGTCTCTTCTAGAGTCGGAGAGATTTTAAGGCTAAGTGCTACTTGGGCTAAGGTTGGGCCAAATAGCTGGGATCGTTAAAAAAAAAAGAAGAAAAAAAAAGAGAAAGAAAAAGGAGAAAAATTGTAGACCACACGGTGATTTGAATCTAAGCTTTGCCACGCATGCAAATTCTCGTTTCACTCGATGAACAAATATGAGTCTTCAGTGAGCTGTGATCTGTAACTTGACACACTTCATGTTCAGTCATACAGTAACGATAATGATTTAATTTACAAAAAAAAGCCTGCAGGTTAAATTAATAGAATTATTGAATGAAAGCTGCTCAAGGATGAGCCCTCAAATCATGTATCAATGTTAACATCAGTTCTGTTTCTCTCAGTTTCTCCTATGATCGATAAATCCCCTGAGATGAGCCGGTCAGCTGGCCGGCCCGGCACAGATGTGATCATCTGGTGCAACACTGCAGGAGCTCCTCATGTGGAAATCACCTGGACCAGGGTCAGTGCAACATCATAAGCTTTCTCCCTGTACTCTGGTGAAAGCCTCTGAATCACTTTCAAGTATTATTCCCTACATTTCAATTTGTAAAGTTTTAAAAAGTTTGAGAGCAAAAACTTAAAAATAGAAAAGACCTCTTTCTAGGGGTTTTAAAACCATAAAATTGTGTCATTTTTCACAATTGTCTTTTGTTGAACTCAGTGTGTTTTGCTGTATAAAGGATACTACTGGCATCAAAGAAATTCAAGCTATGGATGGATTTTGTTTCCGCTGTATTGCTCTCATAGTTTGATAACATTAAAATAAACAGGTTTGGTTGTGAAGCTTTTTAAATCTCCTCTCTCTGACAGCAGAAGACTTATTGATGGATGAAAGATGATGGTTCTCAAATTATTATTTTTTATATACATGTATATAAACCTCAAATTTTTTTACAGTCAACTTTTATGATCTCACAATATTGTGTATATTTATTGTTTAGAACAACACCCAAGTGCGACCAAATGGCAAGTTTGAAGTGAACACCACACAGGTTGGGGCTCAGTATAAAAGCAAGCTTAAGATCAAATCGGTGACAAGCGATGATTATGGTGCTTATGTTTGCACTGCAACAAACAGCAAGGGAAGTGACTCCCACAGTATCACACTGGCTGGCACAAGTGAGTCTTGCTGCTGTATTTGTCTTCCTGTTTCACAGCTTTTCATGCTTAACCAAATGGATCTAGTGGTGTAAACGAAAGACAGAAAAATGAACCTTTGATTTGGCACTATGTTGTGCACAGGAATAATGTAGTCTTAATCCAAAGTTTGCAATACTGACATACATTCATATCCTTACCCTATACAGTCATATGCAGATTGCTTTAATTTAGGGCTCAGTATAGGTAGAAGTATTAAAAGTCATAATTCTTTTCGAATGCTTGAATACTTGTGACGATTGGAGTGATAGAAGGAAAACGCATTAGGGGAAAACAGCAAGAAAAGATCTGGATGGACTAGCAAAGAGGCTAAATGTAGGACAAGTAACAGATGCAGCAATGAGAGATGGAGATGTATGGAAGGTTACGATGGTCTAAGCTAAAGAAGAGGGCACCTTATTAATTCATTGATTGTATGGTAGAAATTGTAAATCACACACCCACTGTACTACTATTAATCTTAGTTCCACTGGTTAGCTATATATATAGTTATTCTACACAGTCTTCTATGAACTGGGTGTTTACTACCTTAAAATCTCTGTGTCCCACCAGCCAAGCCGTATCCTCCCTACAACATCAATGTTGTGAACAAAACAGCCAGGAGCATCACCATCGCATGGAAGGCAGGTTTCAACGGTGGTCTGTCCCAGTCGTTCCGTATTCGTTACAAGCCAGTTGAGGCTAGCGGATATGTCTTCAGAGATGTCCAGCCTTACGGTGCCCTCAGCTATAAGCTAAAAAGTACAAGCTTGAATTGTTTCTCTCTCTCTCTCTCTCTCTCTCTCTCTCTCTCTCTCTCTCTCTCTCTCTCTCTCTCTCTCTCTCTATCTCTCACCATTTTGTTATTTAAGAGCTTGCACTTTCTTCTTCTTCTCTACCTTTTGTTTCTTTCAACCTTTCTCCCTCACGGTCTTCGTTTTCTTTGATGTCTTTGTCTTCTTATCTGTCCTAGTCCTCTTCTTTGTGTTTGTTTCCTTCTCAACTCTCTCTTCCACTTCTCCTCCTGCTCCTCACTCCATATCTGCTGCTTCTCCTTCAATTTTTTTCTCACTCATACCTCTGATCCTGTTTTAATCCTTTCCCTTGCCCTTAGTGTATCTCAGTTATGACTATTTACATCATTATACAAGCAAAACCTTTAGAAAGTGATTGGCAATAGTCACGTCTTTGAACTTGATCCTTAAACTTGAGCTGCATACTGTGTTTCAGGATTTGTAATCTAACCTTTGTTTGTTCTGTTATCATACTCTATGGTATACTTTGATGTTTAATCCCCCACTTCTCCAGGTTTGCAGCTGGACGTAGAGTATGAGATCACAGTCCTGGCATTCAACGACAAAGGCGAGAGTGCCTACCCAATCCCAGGCATCACCGTGCGCACTCTGGGTAAGTCGTCATTCTGCTCAAAATAGAATTGGTTCAACATCTGATGCAGAAAGGGAATGCAAGCTTAAGGTGATAGTCCCTCACTGGAGTAGGTCAGTGTGACAGGATTTCTCTGGAGAGGCCACGTAAATACACAACAATAGTGGTCTCAACTGGTATGTCAAGGATCTATAAATGCTGTATCAAATCAAAAGATCTAATCTTGTAAATCCAGTTGCCTAACCTCATTTGTCTGGTGGTCAGTTATTAAGCATTTTTCACAGAACCACAAATGGAGTAGATTTGGAAACAGAGTTTAGAAAAAAAAGTTTTTTGTGGGTTTTTTTCATTCTTTTTATTTTTGAAAGAGTGACTCCCAACAAAATATTGCTATTACTCATTGACATATTAGATTCAGATTTAGAAATTAATGTTAAAAGACTTAATTTGTGTCGTTTCAGAAACTTTTAAAACTTACTAATTTTTGTGCAGTAAGCTTTCAATTTTAAGCATAATTAGCAAATGAGGCAAAGCACAAAAATTATTTTTTTGTATTGTTAAGAAGTATTTTCAGAGGAATATTTTACATTCCACTTACTACTATCTGTATAAGTTCACCTCTTCCGCCATTCTACATTTGAGACATATAATTCGTGATTGTTTCCTTTGTTTCACTATCACTTATTGTGTTAAGTGTATCAACCCACTAGCTTTTTTCTGTATCTTTTTTTTTATGTAGCTGGCATGTTTGAACTATTAAATAGCCTACTGTAGATACTTGCTTAGTTTAGAATCTGAATGAAACTTCTGTATGCAGTTTAAGAGATTTTAGAGGGTAAAAAATTCAGAGTCAGTTCCATCATGTCTGCAGTTACAAAGTACATGTGTAGTGTCGCCAAAAAATGAGAGGTTTCCGGCAGACGATTACTTGGCAAAATCCCTATTACTCAAGAAGGCTTGAAATTCTGGCTATTTAAAGTTCTTTTACTTCTGAAACAATATGAAAGTTGGAAAGAAGTATAAAAAGCGTAAATTTCAAGCTTTCATTAGGAAAATTCCATTTACCCAAAAATTTCTCTGCCTCAAACATCTCATTTTGTGGCATCGCAACACGTTTTATTTTTTTTGCACCTTGAGTTCCAGGGTAAATTTGGTCTTTGTTGTATAGGCATTGCTATAAAAATAGTATTAGTTCTTTTCTCATATTTTATTGGATGAAACAGAAAGAAAGGTGGTGTATGTTATACATAAGCCACACTTGATTTAACCAAGTAAATGAAATTTTGTCAAAATTGTTCTTATGTAAGGATACTGAAAGAAAAGTGTAATTTCTAATTTTATCTGTGTAACAACCCCTCTCAACAAGCTGTGCATGTCACTTATCTCTCACACGGAGGTGTTGGTGTTTACATAATTATATTTTCCTTAGTTTCGTAGTGATGAGAGGTGCATGAAATTATGAAATCTCTCAAAATAAGATTAGAAGAGGTATTTAGTTTAAAGCTCTTTGAAATAGGAGTCAGTAGATTTTATTGACTGTCAAAATCTTGTTATTTTTTAAGCATATTTCAATCATTACTTAGACTCACCAGCTCTGATTTCAGGACCTTTTTATTTCTTTTTTTTGGACAAGATAAAGCTGAGAACTTCTTTTTCATTTATTTCATATAATCACGTCACTTGAGTGAAGATTTAGAACAACTTGGAGAATGAATTGGTCTTTACCAAGTTTTTTTGTCATAAATGTAGATGTTCTCACCATGCTTAAGATTATTTTAGAAACGTAGGGGATATAAAACTAGTCAAAATATAATGTTGACGATTTTTTATTGTTTCGAATAATGCTGCCTTATGTCTGACTTTTAAAAGATCTGAAAGACTCTTTAACTCACAGAGCATTGAAATTACCGCAGCAGATTTCATTAATATATTTTTATCTCTAAAATTACTCATGTCTTTAAATGTCTCCATACAGTGTGCTGCTGATTGTGTAGCAAAGCATGGCAATAGCTTAGCCCATTTATGGTAACTGGAAGCTGCCAAACTTTATTTTCTTTTATCCCCTTATTCTTTTATGATTTAGCTTAAGATAGTTGTTTTTCCATTAAACTCTCCTAAAATAGGAAGAAATCGTGGCCTGCAGACCCGCACATCAACAAAAAGTAAGGATTTGTTCTTGCTGAGTTTGCTGTAATCTTTGCTCTCTGCTCTATGCACTCTCACTCTCATGCGTCCTCATAGACCATAAGCTTGATAAAAGGGAAGATGCCAACCGAAGATATTTAACATCCTAATAGACATATTTGACGGCAAAATCGAAAAACGAAACACTTCTAAGAAATTTGAGGGCCATATCGTGGCAAGATTTGTGAAAAGCTGTTCTATTTTATGCTTGCCTTCAATTTATACTTATTATATTTATTGCATTGAAGGCTCTTTTGCAAAATTTTATCTTTCATCCTTTCTTTTTTTTTATATATTGTAAAAGAGTTATATAGCATATTCGGGTGATGCTTTTCTGATTAAATAATTTTTTATTTTCTTGATGAATCCTCTTTTTTTCCCTCCAGTTTTGGTTGGCTTCCTTCCTTGTGGCAATAAATGCTTTTGTTATTGCTTGTTAAGAAATTAACTTTACATTTTTCTTTTTTTTTTCCAAGTCAAGCACAAGAAGTTTCAGGGGACTAATGGTTGAATCAAGTAAAAAGCAAAAAAAAAGAAATTTGAGAATAGATTTAATTTGAGTAGAACCTGTATTGCTTGAGCTTGTTTTTAAAAAAAGTAGGATCTGCTTATCACAAGGGAGACTACCTCTTAGCAAATATTAGTGTTCGGAGCAGACTCTTTTGTCTTATATCTAAATTTTTTTTTTGTCTTCCAGTAGCATTCGTCAAAAACAAAAAAATTAGCTCATTTAGGAGCGTTAAACTTCTCAAAGAAATTTAGGAATATTTGGTTGGAAACAGTTGCTATAAAAGAGAAGAAACAAAAAGGAAGCTAAAGATTCTAAAACCTCCAACGTTTGGTGTTCAATCTCAGAGCTGTGAAATTAAGTGCGTAAATTACCAGGAAATATCGAAGGCAGGTAAAAATGATATTGTACTATTTTTTGTCAGATACCTAAGAAGCACACAATGGTGTTATCACTGTGTGTGAAGCATCCAAATATTGAAAAGTTCTGTATGGAAACATAGGTAAAGTAGTAGCGCGATGCAAACTGCTACTAATAGATGCCATGTGTAAGCAATGGTTCCTAAATAAAATAATAATAATGGCAGCAAGGGAAACAGCTGAGGAATAACTCTTTCATCGTCATGGGTGAAAAAAAAAATTCATCTTGTCTTTTTCCTTTCTTTTCTTTTTTCCATGGCTATCCATCTTATCTTTATATCTCAGTCTTTTGGCTTTTCATGTGTGCAGCATTTCAAGCGTCACGGTCCGACCTTTCTTGCACATTGTATTGAGAATCATTGATGTATGCATACTTTCAAAGAGATGTTTTAAAATACATCTTACATAACTGTTGGCTTTCACTTTTCATACAGCTTGTTGCCTCAATCGCACTTCCCATCCTGCCTGTGTTACAATCTTCAGTTTGAGTCTGCACATTTCTCTTTCTTTGATTCCATTCAAACAACATGAGGAACAATGTATTGAATGTTTGCACATCTTGGCACACTAAGCAGATCATGTGAATTATGTCCCACAAATTTAGATTTAAAAAAATTATGTTTCAGCATTTATTGGGATCAACCTATTTTTTTGGCAATGACTTTTTATGAAATTTGACCCCTTTATGAAAAAGCTGAGACGCAAAGTTAAAAAAAAAAAAATATTTGTATGTTGCTTATTGCTTTTTTTTTTTTTTTTTTAATATTCTGCCCATTGCGCTAATTTTAATTTTTAACGTTAATATGATTGTGTTGTAATTGATGTTATAATTACCAGTATTTACATTTATTAATATTATTATTATTATTGTTATTAAGTCATTACTTTCATTTTTATTATCATTAATTTTCATTATAGTTTTTGAGCTACCGTTACTGCTGATAGTGCTATGGCTACAATCACCACTACTGCCGCAACAACTACAACTAAGATAATTACTACTGCTGTTGCTGCTACTTCTGCTGCTGATGCTATTACTAGTGTTGTTACTACTACCAGTACTTCTACTAACACGGCCACTACATTTATCACTTCTAGTATCATCATTACCTCCGTTATGTTCAAACAATATACTAAACATGCTACATGTAACAGTGATGTACATATATGAGGTTGAAGAAAGGTAGAGACATATACATTATAATAAATGAATGCATGTCCCATTGAAAGGGTCAAGACAAAACCTTGAATTTGTGAAAGTTATGCACCAATCTGCCTTAAAATGACCCAAATCTCATTCTAAGTCTTCATGAATTTCTTTTGTGTTGACCACAGATAAAGAGATGCCAGCAGACGTGATGACATCAGATCTGCAGGGCTCAGACGAGACTCCAGTCATCATAATCCTGGTGGTGTGCATTGTCGGCGTCTTCATCCTCACTCTCAACGTTGGGTTGATTTTGTTTTTCATCAGGAAGAGAAAGAAGCGGCTTGAAGGTGAGGGCTCTGTCTGTCTGTCTGTCTCTCTCTCTCTCTCTCTCTCTCTCTGTCTCTCTGTCTCTCTCTCTCTCTCTCTGTCTGTCTCTCCTCTCTTCTCTCCCTCTCTATCTAGCTCTTTTTCTCTCCCTGCATCTCTCTGTCTGTATCTCTCTCTCTCTCTCTCTCTCTCTCTCTCTCTCTCTCTCTCTCTCTCTCTCTCTCTCTCTCTCTCTCTCTCTCTCTCCTCACAGTCTCGTTGATTTCACAGTCATTGATTTTATTATTTAATGTCTCAAATCTTTTGAAAACAACTACTAAACAGAAAAAAAAAAAAAAAAAGAAAGAAATTTGTGTGTCTAAATATTTTGGTTGTTATTTCATCTTTCAAAAACTGCAGTGTGTGCCTTGGTTTGATACACTCATGATACTGATTTCATTTTCGTTGAAATCTCGTGTCTCAGGTTCCAGTGACACAACAAGCCATACCAACACGTTTGAGCTGTATGGCTCGTCCAACAAGGCAGACCACAACTTGTATCCTCCCCCATCCGATGACACCCGCAGCTATGGCACGTGTGATAAGAGCATGGATGACTTCTCCGATGACTATATCAAGGACTACGACGTGAGTGCAAGTCGGGAAGATACTCAGTATACTAGCTAACTTTCATTTGGTTTAAAAAACTGAGCGACATTCAAATAATGGGAGCTAATGCAGCTGCTCAAAGAAAGAAAGCACTGTTATGTGCAAAACTTGGTTGCCTTTGAAACATTTCCTTAGTATTGTGGGGTACTCGGAGAAGCGTTTATGATTGTTCAATGACAGTATTATAAATGGCTTTTTCAGTGGAACAAGTCTTTAAAACAAAAAATATAACAGGAGGAGATTTGCTTTATGACTCTACAATTTAGTGTGTTTTTACAATGATCATTCACAAGCATCACAGATTTTTTTAAAAAAGGAAAAAATTCCAAAGCTTATTTGTTTATTTCTGAATGTTGCCAAGTCTGACAACATGGCTGTTGAGCACCTCTTAACACATAAGACTATTTCTATTTTTGTTTTCTGTTTTTCCAGAGATAATTAGCATTTTCTATAATTAAGGGAGAAAATTGCAGCTCATTAGAAAGGGTTCAAGCATATAAGTGTGTTGTCCAGTGAATTTTAATTTTGGATACTTGGTGATTTCAGGGGTTTGTTTTTGTATGGGCTCTTTAATTGAGTTTATATGCTTAAGTGCGTTTAATCTTATATGAAAAGCTCAGGCTAGGCCCAAGCTTAACCTAAATGCTTTCATGACTGGACTCTGTTGAATGCTTTAAAGCTTATAAACCATAATTCACACTTCAAGTAGACTTCATTACATATAGAATAGAGATCTAGCTCCTGAGTTCAGCATTCATCCCTTTTAAAAATCTTAAAAATACTGATGCACCAGTTGCTCAGGAGCCTCCATCGATCAGAGCCTGCCTCTTCTAACAGCAAAATAATTCTAAAGCATCATATTTAAATATACACGTTTTGCTGGCTTCACAAAACAAGGCCTCTTTACATTGTGTTTTATTTTCCACCCTCAACGTTACTTTGCACTATAGACTCAGTGCTCTAGTCTTGGTCAAATCAACCAGGCATCATCTGCTTCCACCACCACACTCCCTCACATCCACCATTCCACCAGTCCCCCCACCCGCAGGATTGTGAGTTATTTCTCTCACTTTTTTTTTCAACAAACGCCCGGGTGATGGTAATTAATAAGTTGGGTTAACAGACACCCCAAGGCTGGATACATGTATGCCTCAAGCACTGTTGCCGTGCCAATAGGCCAAAAAATCCAGTGGTGAAGGATGAGATCTGCCATATCTTTTTGTTTCCCAAAATTTCTGAATAAGCAGATGGCATTTTTTCTTTTTGTCTTTTTGGTTAAACTTTTGGCGTAATGTGTAATTCCGTGCTGAGTGCATGGGGAGACACAGCCTTCGTTCATCTCTATGAAATTTTACCCAGGGATGGTTAACAAAATGCACCATAAATGGGGATGGCTAGATGGGTTGTCCCCTCTTCCCTCATTTTTTTTCTAGTAGGTGGTTTATTTTATATGCCATTTTCTTTACTCTCTCCTCTACCAGAGCGTGAAAGATGAAACTTTTTGTCTTATTTTGTATAGGATTCTTTTTGTTCAATATATTTTTTCCTTAAGGAAAGTGTAGATTGGACAAATGATGTTATTTGTTGTAGGAAAACAAACCATTTTGTTTATCGTTTGATTTCTAGCAGATACTAACAACCAATGAAAGGGTTTCCATCATTTCTGGCTCTGTAGTATAAAGCTTTACTACTAACACATGTTGCTTTCTTTAGAGCTTGTCTAGTATTAAAATAAATTATTCACCACTGCTTTTTTTTTATTTCTATTAATGACGGCTTCATTTTTTGTTTAAACTTCATTTTGTGTGTGTGTGTGTGAAGATAGTCTGTTAGGCAGGAAAAAAAAAATCTGTCATAAAAATTATAGATCAAAATAAAATAATTTTAGCAATGTTTGATTGTAATATGAGGGATCCTTAGCATTTATGTTGTTATTATTTTTTCTTCAGGGTTGTTTTGTTCCATTTCAATTTGGGAAATGTTGGCAGTGGCAAAATGCCCTTACAAAAATACAACATAAACCCAATTTTTTCCCATGACATTTCTATGACCTTTTCCCCTTGGCTGTGCAACATTAGCGAAAAGTGCATTTTGCTGAGGTGCTGGAAGAGCTTGAGTCTTTCAATGCGAGTAAACCAGCTGAGGTGTCAGAGGTCATCCTTAAGACCAACACACATGGTCTGCACGGTATCAGTGTAGAAGGCAGGGAGCTCCTCAGTCTCTCCGCTGCTTACCTAGTGGAGCAGGCCCGCAGGAAAAATGAGGCCATTTCACCTTCCTCTTCTGTAATTGATGGAGAAAAAACAGTTCTGTTAATGCCTAATATTGCTTTCTTTTTCATATTTGATTTGGGTTTTCAGTTTGTTTTTGAGTTGAGAATATGTTGAGACCAGTTTGATAACGATACAGAAAATTGCTAAAGAATTCGATGTTTAGAAATAGTTAGTCAGGAAGAGTGAATTCTATGACGAAAAATATTTTCAGTATTGACATAAAAAGATATTCCATGCTTTGATCAGAGATTCGCCACACCATGACATTGTTGCTTCACTCAGCAGACATGATTTTGGGATTGATATGGAATTCACACTTTTTGTTTGGTTTGTTTTTACTTTTCATATGTACATTTCGCTTTGAATCGAAGCAATTTTTTTTTGTAGCAAGGAAAAAAAAAACATTTTCAAGAAATAGGACGAAAATTGTTTCTGTTTGATAGACTCTTGGCTTATAACTTTTAAATGTTTCTCCTCCCCCCCTCCCCAAAAAAAAAAAACAAACAAAAATTTACAAATTCTATGAACTAAAAAAGTCAAAATTCTAACTTATGCCGGATTTTTCTTGATTTTTCCCGCACACTCTTATATGGAGGCTTGACACCTCAAACATTTTGAAACACCTTTCAGAGAGATGTACAGAATGTTTTATAAATTGTTGAAGCCCACATTAGACAACTCAATTTTATAATTTTATAACTAGAATTATGTCTCTATGTTATGCGAGGCGCGAAAATCTTTTAGTGTCTAGCATTGTGTTGGCAAGAGCGTTGTTTTTATCCTGTTCTGTGTGGGTTTTTATTTTGTTACATATTGAATTCATTTTTTTAATCATTTTTTTCTCGTAGATCTAACCTCTAAACTGTACTAACACTGAAATAATTCCGGATTTGTAGACTTTGGTTCAGTCAAAAGCTTGCATTTTATCAAACACAATACCTTGCTTTTGTAGGGATCTGTATTTTATCAAAGCTGTAATCTTTTGCCAGCTCATGCTTTTTTAATTAAGATCGTAGAGGAAATGCACCTTTCTTTAGGGAGATTGGAATATGAAGGTTCAGATTTTATATCATAGGACACAGTGTCAAAAGTAATTGATAAACTTAGTAAGATTTGAAGAACAAAAATATTTGTTTGATGGCTGTAGGAAAAAAATTTTGGGGAAAAAAAAAAAAAAATAAAAGTTACACATCATTTGAAATTCTTTGCTTTTTCATAGGAAGCTAAGCATAGTATATCTCATTGCTTTACACACAACTCTGCTTTTTATATCTAGCAATTTCTCTGCTTATGTGATGTAACAGTTCCAAAGTGTGTAGTTTAGTAGTTTGATTTCACTCACCCCTGTGTATTTCTCTTCTCTTTTCCCCCTTCTCTCCCCTCTCCCATCCATTCTGGCTTCTTTGACTTTCGCTCCATGGTTGGATTGGGACGTGCACACATCAACGGGATGCTATACGACAATCATTTGGACGGACTGCGTGGATACATCACATCTTACTATTGGGGCTGATCAAACTATTAATTGTTGAACCATTGATTGCGCATCATGTGTATTCTTTCTTCTTTTGGATGCTTGATTGCATGCAAACTAATGTGTATTGTGTCTTTAATGATGTTATTGCCCATGTGATAAAACACCATGATATTGGGTGATTGGGTGTTACTGTCAAATAACATTTTCCCTGCCGTGAAATATCTGTCAATGTTTTAATATCACGGGAATGATCCTTCCCTATACAATATCTCTAATATACTTTCAAATACAACCATGCCACCTATGAACCACTTGTCTGGCCAATTGACAAACCAACTGCTGGCATCCAGCGAGAGTGTGAAACTCACGTATTTTTGCCCCCTCTGCAGTCAGACTACCCAGGCTGTCGGCCGTATAGCCCCAGCCAGAAGCTCGGGCCGGGAGACTCGCCGAGGTTGTTGGGAGGAGGACACAAGATGACCACCTACATAGCGGACGACAAGCCCGGCAGAATCTCCCCGTGGAGTGAAGGTAAACTCAGAAGGGGTAGGAGCACAAGTTCGTAACTCTTTTATGAGAACCATTTTCTTGGGGGGTCATTCCCCCCCCAAAAAAAAAAAAAACAAAAAAACAAAAACAACCAACATCAAAAGGAGAAAAGAAATAGCTGTCTTATAAAATAAAGCTAAAAAGCTAATTTCAACACCAGCAAGTGTAGAATTCAGAGAGTAGCAACTTCTAGAAACACCTCTTCAAACTAGCAAGACGATCCGATCTTCCGCAGCCTACACTCTGGAACTCATAATTTACCTGACTCAGGAACAAAAGTTGATGCAAGAAAAGGGAATCTTTCTCAGGCTTTCAACAACACATGAATAAGCCAGTGGAAGTAGTCATGACATCTGCTAGAGTGTTGAGAGAGCCGCCTTTAAACACATTAGAGAGATTTTTCATTTTGTTCCAAAATAAATGTCAATCATTTTACTTTTGAAGAACTCAATAGCTAGTTAAGTTTAGCATTTGAACATAATATCTGAAGATGGTCAAGTTAATGTGACTATTTCATATTATAAGTTTTTTTTTTTCTTTTCTGTGTGTTCCTCCCTTCAAAAAATCAGTAGTCTTATGCTTCATCTGTCATTGTCTTTAGCTTAACTTAAACTCTCCCCTCACTATTCCTCTATCTTCAATCACTTTTTTAGTCTCTTTTCATTCTCACATAGAAACTAGAACCTAAACAAACTTTCAGTCTTTACTTATTATTAAGCTTAAACATTGACATGACGTTTTCTCAATAATTTAAGAAATTTGGGACTGATCGGTTTTGTTTCACCTTCATATGTCTCTTGAGATTCCTTTTATTTTATTTGAAATTTCTCACGTAAAAATAATAAAGTGATGTTATCTTATAGTTATAAGATTGATGAAAATAAACATATCTTTGGTCATCAGGGCAAGGAATACCACATGAATGTGTATTTCGATAAAAAAAAAGACACATCAAATAGTGTAACTTAATACATTAGATTCATATTTTTCTTTGTCTCCCAGACCCATACAAACGTTCCCAGCCAACATACAGGAAAGGATCATATGAGAATGGAATACCAAATGGAGACGTGTATGAATTTAAGAGTGCCAGAGGCAAGGTGAGTGTTATTTAAAGTACCTGAAAGTCAAGATTCTACATCTGAAATGATTCAAAGACACTGCTCTAGAACCCTAAATTGTTTAAAATTTAAAAAAAAAATTAATAAATAGCTCTGAAAGTTTCTATTTTTGCAAATGAGACTCCAAATATATGTATAAAAAGGTATTAAAAACCTAAATTAGATTCAGCCTACAAGATTATAAGAAAATATGCTTTTATACATACTGAATTTTGTAAAAAAAAAATTCTGAAACTATTTTTTTTCTATAGCTTTTTTACGTGTGGGGTGAAATAAAAACTATTGTCTATTTTCATAATGTCAGGTCAAAAGATGAAGGCTCAAAGTTTTAGAAAAGAAAGATGATATATGTGTACAAAATTTATTGTGAATAATTATTAGAATGCTAATAAAAATAAATCCGATTTTCAAGACAAATATCAGCAAGATCTAAGCTAGTCTTTGTATTATCCCCAGGGTATGAACGAGCTGTCAGACCGTCCCAGTCACCGGCCACCGTCTAGATCGGGTAAGACCCCACCTCCCCCTCCTGTCCGCTCGTCCAGTCGCTGCGGAACGCTGGGCCTTGGTACTGGCCTAGCTGGCAGCAGGTCAGACATCTTATCAGAGGAAGCGGATGACAATGATGACCGCTGCCGTCCATCTTCTCGACCACCACTTCCTGCCAGGAACTATCTTCCTCAGGAGATCCTCTCCTCTCCCACGACTCCGACATCATTCTCCTCTCCCCACTCCTCTCCGCCTCCCGTCCCGCGCTACGGCCCGATGCCAGGTAGTTTGAAAAGCACTTGAGTGGCCTGTGGCTAGCCTTGCCTGGCAATCTTGGCTGTTGTTGGAGGACTAGCTGCTTCTCTAGGCATGGCTTTCTCTAACATCATCACTCACACAGTTTGCTCTCAAATACATGATTTTTTATGTTTGCAGTGCTGCCGTCTTGTGCATTTAGATATTTACTGTAGCAGTTCATGACTTAAATATTCATTGGTGTTCCTTTCAGTTGTTTTATTTTTGTTTGTTTGGTATCTTTCTTCTTTTTTTCTTCAAATTTTTCAATTGTTTGAACCTCATTGTCTTTGACTGAGAATATCTGTAATTAACTTTCTCATTGTTTATCAATAAATCTGCATTTCTTTTTCTTCTTTTATTTTGTATTTTCAGGAGGTTATGCCAATTTACCTCATTTTATAAGCCTGTTTGATCTTGGGCATATAATTGAGTTTGAAACAAACAAAAAATATGAATCTCTTTTGCATCTCAAAGATTTCTTTAGTATTTCTTCCTAGTTCCAAAAGAAAAGGATTTGTCTTTAAGTAATCCATATCTAGCCTCGCCATTCTCATTTGCTAGATAATTTTGTTTTGCCATTTCACAAAATAATAGTTATCGAGATCTTTCATTTTTCTTAGAGAGTCTGCGGTAAAATTGTCCAAGCAGTATACAGCAAAATGTTTTTGATAAATAATTTTCCCTTTTTTTCATTCACAATTCCTAATTTTCCACCGTTCTTGGAAGCCTTATCTGCTTGGAGAATGTTAAGAGACTCAATGTTTGATTCTAGTAACAAAGCATAGACAATATTTTCCTTGAACTTATTAAGAAGTCAGCAACATTGGGTTGTTTTTTGTTTTTTTTTTTCTGTACTATATGGCAATTTTTCTTAGATATTCTGCTAATTTGCATGGGTAGTCTTTTCTCTTTTTTTTTATTGTTTTATTTGTAAAGTATGCTTGTCATAGCTAGACCAGCTATATAGGGGATATATCGAGGACCAAAAGAAGTTTTAACTGTATCAATTAATTTTTCATATGCATGTCAAATCAAATATCCTTGAAGAAGTCTGCAAAGCATCTTGACTAGAAATTAGACTCTGTTTTTATTTATTTATATTTCTTTCTTTCTCTCCTTTTCTCTGTATTAAATGAATCTTTTTATTGTTGTTCAGTTTTTTTCATTACAGTCTATTGTTGAAAGGCAATGACACGGTTCCAGTTTATAGTACAGTGAAGCTAAATATTGTTCTTAACCTAAAGTCTCCCAATGATTATATCCAGACAGAAATAGTCGGCCTATGCTGTAGACATCACTGTAGTATATTAAGATATTCCTGTACAGTGCCGCAAATCTAGTTAAATCATTCAGATAGACATATTGTGTTCATTTCAAGTTTTTACCCTTGTATTTGGTCTCTGAAAGCAAATGGAATCTCTTATTGTCACATCGATTGAGCCTATATGTTGTTCCAGTAGACATGTCTTCATGCAAGTTTTCTGCCTCATATTTCTTCCTTTTATTTTTTTCCACTTTTATTCTTATTACATGTGAAGTCCCATGCAAACCATAACCCTCTGTTATATTAAAGGCATATATGGAGTAGCTCTTGGACTTAGCTTCAGTTTGCTTTAAGTCCTCAGTTTTTTTTAGATGAGAAGGGCTTAAATGTCACTTTGATTCTAAGCTTTTCCCATTCTGATGTTCCCTTCTATCTTATGTCCCCTGGTTCTTTCTCCTTCCACCATTTTCATGTTTTCTACTATCTTATGCCACCTGATTCTTTCTCCTTCCACCATTTTCATGTTTTCTACTATCTTATGTCCCCTGGTTCTTTCTCCTTCCACCATTTTCATGTTTTCTACTATCTTATGTCCCCTGGTTCTTTCTCCTTCCACCATTTTCATGTTTTTTACTATCTTATGTCCCCTGGTTCTTTCTCCTTCCACAATTTTCATGTTTTCTACTATCTTATGCCACCTGGTTCTTTCTCCTTCCACAATTTTCATGTTTTCTACTATCTTATGCCACCTGGTTCTTTCTCCTTCCACCATTTTCATGTTTTCTACTATCTTATGCCACCTGGTTCTTTCTCCTTCCACCATTTTCATGTTTTCTACTATCTTATGCCACCTGGTTCTTTCTCCTTCCACCATTTTCATGTTTTCTACTATCTTATGCCACCTGGTTCTTTCTCCTTCCACCATTTTCATGTTTTTTACTATCTTATGCCACCTGGTTCTTTCTCCTTCCACCATTTTCATGTTTTCTACTATCTTATGCCACCTGGTTCTTTCTCCTTCCACCATTTTCATGTTTTCTACTATCTTATGCCACCTGGTTCTTTCTCCTTCCACCATTTTCATGTTTTCTACTATCTTATGCCACCTGGTTCTTTCTCCTTCCACCATTTTCATGTTTTCTACTATCTTATGCCACCTGGTTCTTTCTCCTTCCACCATTTTCATGTTTTTTACTATCTTATGCCACCTGGTTCTTTCTCCTTCTACCATTTTCATGTTTTCTACTATCTTGTGTCACCTGCTTCTTACTCTCACAAACATTTTCATGTTGTTTTCTATCTTATGCCACCTAGTTCTTACTTGGACATTTGATGTTTTCTACTATCTTATGTCACCTGGTTCTTACTTCCTCAAACATTTTGATGTTTTCTTCTATCTTATGCCACCTAGTCCTTGCTCCCTCCCCCATTTTGATGTTTTCTTCTATCTTATGCCATGTTCTTACTTGGACATTTTGATTTTTTCTTCTATCTTTACTGTGTTTAGCACTAACTGTTCATTGAAGTAACTGGCCCATGCAATGTTTAATGTGCTGCACTCACTCTCATTTTCTAATTGTATGCCTTTTTTTTTCTTTTTCAAAGTAAAACTTACAATCTCAAGAAAGTTTTATGTTTATCTTAATTGTATAGTGGGTAATGATTATGTTGATTTAAAAAAAAAATAGCCTTTGTTACCATAAATCCCTTATGGTTAAAGGTCAGAAACAAATATTAATAAACAGTGATTCAATTTTCATTCCATTTTTTTTTTCCATCTGAGAACTGCCAAGGTAAATGTAGCCTTTTGAAACTTAGAGTTAGTTCTTACATATGATTAACTGAAAGGTGTAATTTCGATTTCTACTTTTGTTTTTAAAGACTCATAACATCAGGAATTTTGCCTATCTCATATGTTATCATAAATCTCACATTTTAAATCTCTTTTATTCTTGTCTAGTTTTCAAATCAATCTGGGTTTTTTTTTTCCAACTTAACAAAGTTGTTTGCCTGCTTCAACTTTCAATTTCCATTCCAATCATAAGAATAATGTGCACTGTTGAATTTGATGGAGAAAGTTTTTATATGATTATTTACTCAAGTTTTGGTTTCATTTCTCTCATTCCTCATCTCTTCCCTCCCCAGGTTCAACCTCTGTCCTGTCTCCCAACATCGTCGCCAACCCGAATTACAGCGGTCCCGTCTCCAGTTTTGGCAGCAGCAATGGTGGCATAAACCATCAAGCTGGAAGAACAACGGCTAGCATCAACCACCATCACCACCCATCTTCATCTCGAGCCTCGCCTTCCCCATATAAGAGCAACAACTATTCATCCAGCAGTAGCAACATCCACCGTCCACCGCCCTCTCCACACAACACAGTGCCTGCCGGGTCAGAGTTCAGGGGTCACCTCGTGTAGCACACAAGCAGTCGTGAGAAATTGAGAAATCTATCTTTCCCCAACTTGCACCACCCATTCTGTTAAGACTAGTTTGTGTTTTCTAATCTCAAGCTAGGTTTACCATCAAATCTTGCCTGGTTTGAGGTGGAATTGCCCTCGGCCTAGCTTGCCACCAGAGTTGCCATCACAGGGCAGAAAGGCTGGCTCCAAGCATAAAACACTTTGAAGGCTGGAAGGAGGTAGCCGAGTTGACTGAACTAAATCAATATAAAGAAAACTGAGCTTTGTCCTTGCCTTATAGAAATCAGTGAAGTATTTCTAAGTTTCAGATTCATTGGACATTCTAAAAGGACAGCAAAGCACATTATCTCCTACTCCCATGAGATTCAGTATTGGATGCTGTGAAGCGAAGGAATGCTGTATATTTTTTTTTTGTCGGAACTGTACCTTTGATAAGCTTTAAAGATTTGGTATTGTGAGGACTGGAGCATGCTATGATTCCTTTTTAGTATTTTGAAAAGGCAAGCTTTGATATTTTTTACAAAGGAGCAATATGGTGTTGTTTGTTCAGGTGGTGCTGCTGACAATTTCCAAGTTTGGCTGCTGTCGAGGAAGGGAGGCCACTCTCTGTCTTGCAGTATATCAACACAAAGCTTGAGGAGCTCTAAAATCATAGGCTATAGGTGGGGAAAAAAACTCTTATCGTGTGTTAATCAAGGTACTGATAGCAAGAACTACTATTGTAATATTAAAAACTGGTAAGTCTTGTTGGAAGTGCTTCCAGAAATTCCAGAATTGGATGATGATACTTGGGAGATGTCCCAGGATTGGATTATACGAGTGCACATCTCTTGCAGTAAATCAGATATTGTGAAGCAGTCTGAGGATCTTGACTTGCAAAGAATTCGGGAATGAAAGATAACATAAGGTTCAAAGATTTAATGCTCAAGTCTTGAATAACACTTCCACATGTGCAGCCTGAACTCCTTAGCTCTGTTCAATATCCCAACACAATTTAAAATGTTGAATCTATCTATAACATGGATTGCATTGGACTACAGAAAATTCATAGACTTGGGCCTCATATTACAACTGACTTTTAAGAAGCAGTTCAAGTCATTTTTCTTCAATTACTGTGCCTGCCAGAGGAAAGTTAAGAAGCTGTGGTCTATGAAATACCATAGATCAGAACAGTATAACTGTCTGTGTCACATGTGAAAGCTCTCCAAGAGTCAGATGTGAAGCCATGACTTACAGACATGTGCCATCAACAAACCTATCATGCTATTTAAAACAAAAAACAAAATTCATCCTCTCACCAAAAAACAGTGCCTTTTTGAGATTAAACCTAGAATGCTGTCTGTTGTTGAGTGGCAACACGGCAACATTAATGCCCTACTTATCAAATTTTATACATTAATCAAAAAAAAAAACAACTTTAAAACAGTTATTGAACATGTTTTATAAAATTGAATGAATGCAATAAATCATACCAACTTTTCTATACTGTTTACTTTGTACGGTATTATGGTTGAAGAAAATTTCCTGTCTGGAATGTGTGCAGCTGCATAAGGTTGGTTGCAAGCCATGATTCAGATGGACATTTTGATCTTATCTTGCTTTAAAATGTTTTTTTTTTTTTATTAAATAGTTTCACCATACTGCTGAAGAAAAAAAAGTATAATGGAGGCTATTGTATGGTGAGAAAGGAATGTGATTTCTTTTTTTTGTGTGTGTGTAAATGGTATGGGTATGAGATGTGATATGATCTGTTCAAGTCAACCTGATATTAGATTTAGAGATGTAGATTTGATCTAACATTATTTAGATGAAGGAATGAAGAGAACTTAAGGGTTTTTTTTTTATTCTTTCTAAAGATTCTTTCATCAAATGTTTTTGCGAAATCAGCATATTCAAGCTTTTTTTTTTTTTTTTTTTTGTTTTTTTTGTTGCTTTAAGCCTGTTTGTCAAGCAATTCTTTGATCTATCCAGTGCTTTCCATAAACATTCTTGTAAAATAAAAGAAAAAATGTTGCTTCATTTAGCTTGGTTACTTCATTAAAATGTAAAGTTCAGTTGAGCATGCATACAATGAGTGTATTTTTTTAAGAATTTTTTTTTGTTAGCAGGCGAAACAATCCGATTGTTGGCAAGAAATGTGATAGGAGGCTTAGTTTATCTCCCTTATATAAACATTTTGTATTAAGTACATGTCATCCATCAGAAATGTAAATTTTAGAAGGTTTTTTTTTTTTCCTTTCTTTTGTGCTCCTTTTCTTTGCGCCAACAAACATCCCACTTACGTTCCTTTGTCATGTACAGATATCAGACTAGCATAGACACAAGGGATCTAGAGTAAGATCCGCACCTAAAGTTTACCTTACAAGAATCAATAAACATCCTATGCAGGGTTATCATTACAGCTTTCTGCCCAAAGCCCTCATAGAGAAGCTAAGGAGAAGCGTATCATGGTTTCAGATAACAGATATACTATAGATGTAGACCTCCCTGAGCCATATCAATGCGTCACACAGCTAAAATGTAGCTTAGTCTACGACCACTGATCCTAAGGAGAGTATGAATGATGTGGAAGTTGTATATTTAGCTGGGTATAAGAATGTGTGTGTGATATTAAGAAGGTGATACATAGCCATTTTCCTCTTCAAATTCACCTTCAGTGACCAGATCTTGCCACAAGTATTTTTCCAATTGAGGAAATTTGTCAATACTTTTGCCTTTGTACTCATCTGGGAAGAATATTATGTGGAAAATGAGAGAGAGAGAGAGAGAGAGAGAGAGAGAGAGAGAGAGAGAGAGAGAGAGAGAGAGAGAGAGAGAGAGAGAGAGAGAGAGAGAGAGAGAGAGAGAGAGAGAGAGAAAGGGGGAGGGGGGATGGGAAAGTAAACTAGAGAAATCGAGGGACTTTTGGAGTCAGAGAGACAGTGAAACATTTCTATTAACACTTTCAGAAAGAGAGATATGAAGGGTGATTGAATGATGAAGTTTTATTGCTTGCGCAAGTTACTTTTATCCAAATGGTTGAGAACTCATTTATCACTTATCACTGATTGCAAGTGCTGACTTGATCAGGGTGAATCTGTAGTCTGTACAGAGACAACAAAACTTTTCTCTGTAGGTTGTTATATTCCGCGCCAATAATATTTGGAAAGATGCAGTACTCATGTTGAACAAAGCGAAACTTCAAATAAATGCAAGCTGACATGATTGATTGTATAAATAAGTAGGATGGTTTTGTCCTTTTCTCTTTAAAATTTTGTCATGTATGCAGTTTATTGGCTTTTATTTGTTATATTGGATGGCTTTGATAAATTGCTTTTTTTCCTCTTTCTCTTTTTGCTTGTGGTCCTTCAGTTTTTTTGGTTTTTTTTTTGCTTTGTATGTTCATTTGACATTTGGAAAAAAAAATTTGTAGCAAATCTGTGATTTTTTTAAAACTCAATTTCTAAAATATTGTCTATTATTAATTATAATAATTTACTCAAATATTTATGTTCTCTCCTTTTTCTCGTTAAACTTCCAATTTAAATCAAACATTGCATTAAGTACCCTGGCGAAATAATAAGAAGCCAAGAGTATTGAGACCAAAGTCAGCAGTTTACCATCCAATTTAAATCAAACATTGCATGAAGCACCCTGGCGAAATAATAAGAAGCCAAGAGTATTGAGACCAAAGTCAGCAGTTTACCATCCAATTTAAATTAAACATTGCATGAAGCACCCTGGCGAAATAATAAGAAGCAAAGAGTATTGAGACCAAAGTAAGCAGTTTACCATCCAATTTAAATCAAACATTGCATGAAGCACCCTGGCGAAATAATAAGAAGCAAAGAGTATTGAGACCAAAGTCAGCAGTTTACCATCCAATATGGATTGAGATGACAGCTCAACCTGTTATTGAAAAGAGCTGACAAAATATACATTTTTACCTGTATAAATTAGATCAATTTGGAGGGCCAAGAAAATATAGGGGAATGAAAGCCTTTTAACAATTTCTCAAACATTTTCGTAGAAAGAAAAATGCATTTACGTATGTCATGAGTTCACTACACATATAGACTTTATGGTTACAAGATTTGCTACCTACATTTACAGAGGAACCTAATGCATGGTAAAGAAAAGTGGAAAAAAAAAAAAAGAAAAAGAAAAAGATGAGGAAAAGCATATTTTAACAGTTTTTACCCTTTTATTTCAGATTGTGCTTTAATTAAAAGCCTAAAGATTGCCACAAAACTAAACTGGCTGTTACACTTTCAGTTAAGTGAAACAATGTTCGTAAATTTAAACATTGCTTTTAGAAAATGTCTATTTTATTTGTTTTTCAAAGTCCATACAGCCATACCCTTTATGAAGCAAAATTTAGTAGGCCCGTGTTATATAACAGATTTCACCACTTGGACACTGAAGTAACTTTTACTACATATTTTTGTCTGGCAAAATCATTTACTTCTGGAGAGAAAAGTTTTAGAGACAGACTTTCTGTTGGATGTTAGAGTGCTTTGATAATCTCTACTAAAAGAAGAAATGTTCTCCAATTGCAAGCATAGTAATGCATCAGCGGATAATGTTGACTGTAGACCATTGCGCTGGCAGAGTAACTTAAAAGCACATCAATATGGAGAAAAAGTTGTGAGGTCAGTTTCGCTTTGCATCATTTAGTAACTGCTCCTTAACAATTTATAGTTCACAGTTGCTCAACACAAAATTTACTCAATTTTTATGAACATTGTCAACTTCAAACAATATTGCTCTCCCTCTCCCTATATGTTTGGAATAAGACTTATCAGTCACTGAGGTAGTAAAGTTTAGTTATTGCTGCATCATTCAGATTGTTTAGAATCAGTAGTTACATCACACTCCATCTCCTGATTGCTTCAGATTCTTGTATGAGCCCAGTCGATTAGTGAAATACCTAAGGTAATAATTGAGTGCTAATTTTAAATACTTTTTGCCTTTGCAATCTTCACGGTTTTTACCCCTGAGTTGGTGGAATTACATCAAAATGAAGCATGTTATGAATGGCATAGTCATAATTCTCATGTTGCCATAAATCACAGATTTTTTGACAAATCAGGCATGTAATTTTAGAGGTAAATAAGTACAAACAGTTTATACTGTCCTTTGAGTCTTTATTTTTACTCTAATTTTTGGTTTTAGTTTTCTTTCTTTTTGTTTTGTATGTATTATATTGCAAAATATAAAGATATGAGTTTCTTACTCTTATATTAAGCTGGTCGCTGAGAATGAATAAATAAAGATTTTAGAAAATCAAAGGGAGGAAATCAAAATTGGATTGCGAACAATTTTGGTGTTGGCTCAAGTTAAAATCAATGGTTTTCTGAAGCATTGTAGTATTTTTTTTTCCTCATTTTTTTCTGGTGGTTTAATATTCCTTTGATTTTTATCAATATTCAATATTTTTTTTGGTTATAGTTCTGAATCTGTGTTAGTTGTTTTATCCAAGCTTATGTTATATTTTACTGATTTGTGTGATACTTATTATAACCATATAAAGTGGTTTTAAAGACTTGATTTCTTATCACAGTTCGCTCCATTGATTAAGATACCATAATGGTATGTGTGTTTTACCAATAATGTCAATAATGTTTTCAAAGGTTAGATAAGGCCTGCTTTCTGTGCACCCAGTCCAAATGAGTCACATGTCACACATAATCTGTCACATGTCAAATTTGAGGGTACATGTATTCGATATTTGTACCTACGTACATTGCATTTTCCTTAGTTTCTAAGTGGGGAAAATGGTATTAAATTTTCACAGATTAATTATTAGATAAAAACCATTTTGAAATACCAGATATATGAGAAAGATAAATTTATGAACTTTCAAATGCCATCTATAGGGAATGCGATTTCACAAAAAGTTATGTCCCTTTGGTGGAAGCTGCAAGTTCAGTTCAGCAGCCAAAATCATTTTGAAGAACTAAGCAACACTAAATAATTTTATTGTAAACATTTTCTCATGTAAACATGTAATTATGTTTCCTTTTTTTACTTCAAATATACCAATGAGCTTTGTTACAGATGCTATCCAACAGCTTAAAGTAGAGCTCATGACTTCCAACAAGGTACCATAACTCTTTGTGAAATCACATTCCTTATTTTCTGAATTTAAACTTCTCATGTATGACTCATTAGAAAATAGTTTGCATGGTTTACTTCAAGGGATCAGTTTCGAATCCTACACTTCCATGCAAGACAGAAGTTAATGTTTTCTTTAGAAGTTGTATGTTTTTATTCGAAACTTTGATATCAGAAGTTGTTCTTCAGTTACACTTTAATTGTTCATTTTATATGCATTACCATCCAGTGTGATTCTTGTTTTATAATGCTGATGATGATACTTTTTTTGTCATAGATTTGCTTCAAACTTTTATATTTTATTTGTTTTTTGGGTTTTTTTTTAATTGTTTGCACATGAACTGTCAGAAAATTGACACTTGGCTATGAAGCACAGCCATTTTTTTGTATGGCCTTCTTTAAAAGTTTAAGGCAGGATATTGCAAAAAGCAAGGATATGCATACACTTTCCTGTAAAGACGCTGTGCTCTATGTTACCTTCGAATGTTGTGTCAGAGAACATATGTGCTCGCTGATTGAAGCCAAATTTCTGTAAATAGAAACTGGAGATGAGAGAGGGGGAGAGACAGACAGTGTTTGTGTGTGTGTGTGTGTGTGTGTACCCAAAAAGTGAAATTTAAAACGCAAACAATGTTAGAAAGGAGTGTCGAGTCAGTAAGTGTGGCGAGAGTTATTGCCTGAAGTTGTATTACCATTGATCTGGTTCACCACTGTTCCTGGAGCCTCACAAGTTTCACAAGATTAGACTTGGATTCTTTCAGAGCCTTTTGTATACTGAGAGGGCAGGGCTGCTTTCACTCAGTGAAATATTCAGATTGCATCGACTTTTCATTGATAAACTAAGCATTAATAAAAATGTACATCATAAAATTTGTTAATCTTCGTACTGTGTTACTTAGTCTTCTTGTGAATTTCTTTATTTTCTTTGTTGGTTCTATACTTATTTCTTCATGGTTTCTAATTTATTTTTTTTTTGGGTCACAAAAGACAGAACACTGTTTCAACAGTTTAAATTTAAAGCAGTATATCATGCTACAAATCAAATGTATTATCATTCCTGTGAAGCTGCATTTTTTGTTTTTAAAATACATGTATATTCATTATAGGATAAAGAAACAAATTTTGATAGGAAATTATGCTACTCAGAATTCCATTTTATAAAGTATTTATGAAACAATCTCTTCAATATAAGTTTTGAGGAAAGCTGGTCTTCTGCTGGAGATTTAGCATCCATGAAACAAAGTTGTTAAATAGATAAGTTTTACTTTCTGGTGTTGAATTTGGTTCAATGCATCTGTTTAAAAAAGAATACCCTTCCCTCTGGCCTGACTTGAACACAACTTGTCCGGGATAAACTGCTCGTGTTCCCTACCATTTCAATCTATTTTCTCTCTTTTCATCCCATCAGGCTCCGAGCTCTAATTTGTACATTTATATCTCAAAAAAGTCCTTATGCATTCAACCAAAATTCAATGTTGAAAAGATAAATAAAAGCATTTCAAATCAGAAAAATTATTCATTTACCTGTTGTTTCTTACAAGCTAAAAACTCAATAGCACCTCTCATTGAAACCTGACAATCCTACAATTTTCCCATCAAAGACATGGAAAAATACTTTGTTCTAAACATTAACACGTTTAAATGTTATAACAGATACTGATAGAGTGCAGCTTATTTGAACTGGCTGCCACAAATACAACGAAGAAGCATACGCTTTTGAATTTGCTATGCAAGTGAAATTTTACATGACTTCTATCATATTTTTTTTTATATTGGTGAGTTTGATTTGCAATGGACAACAAACATGTGAACTCAAGAGAAAAAATAGACTTGCTATATCTCACACACATAAGATACTGGTCGGAATATGATCAAGATTTTAATAACCAACTTTTTTAGCATGAGAGGCTAAACATTTCAGAGTATTTTACAGTAAGAAGGAAGTCCAGAAGGTTTTTGTGAATGAGACATTTTGAAGCTGATATCAACAGACGGTTTTGTTTTGTTTTTTCTTGTTGTTTTTTTTCCATTTTTACATTACTGTCATCTAGTGCCGGTAGAGCTTAAACTTTTCTTTCGTTCGCTTGACAACCCCAGGGTTCAAACTTGGTGACTTTAGATGCTGGGACTGGATCCATGATCCACGCCAGGGCTTGCTGGGTCGTGATGATCCAGGTGTCCTGTGGTTACGATAAACACAATCATTACTGGGTATGAGATGATGCATGCGTTACAGGAAGAAAAAAAAGTCGTGGACAATGATTTTAAACATAAATATTATAAAACATGTACTCTGCGTAGTCTAGTCTCTACCGAATTTTTTTTTTAAAACTGGAAATGAACTAGCTGATGTCGTCCAAAAGAACCAAACTTTTACCCCAGGTATGCCAGATAGCTCAGTAGAACGTACGGACTAACAAGGAGGAAGTCCTGGGTTCCAAACCAAGGTTGGTGGAATCAGATCCCACCACAACCGACGCCCGTGTAAGATCCTTGGTGAAACTTGTTAAATGACAAAAAATGCCTTCGCTATGTCCTTGTCCTTAACGAGGATTATTATTGCCAGATGAATGCTCGTATAAAAAAAAAAAACAACACAAAACAAAAGCAAAAACAAAACCGTTAAACTATGACGTTATGTTGTCGTTAACAGCTTAACGCACACGTTAATTTATCGATGTTTACAAAACAAATTTTTGTTGAATATATGTCCTTAAGGTTATCGTTATGGCTGGGGGGAAGATAGCGGGGGCTTTTTAAAGATCAATTTTCCTTCATACTTTTTTTGTTCTAACAATGATTATAATTATCATCACAAATCCCCTAGCTCGGAACAAACCTCATAAGCAGCGCCTACAAACTGCAAGAATTGGTTGGTGCCTTTAGCCTGTTTGTCGTCGGTCAACCATGCTGGGTCTATAAACATCACGAAGGGTGGTCGCGTCCTCTGGTTGTAATGCTGAGTGAACCTGAAAATAAGGATAAGCAAGAAAGGTCATGTTTGGGTGAATGACAGATTTTGAAGAGAAGGGTTCTTGGAGACATTTTCCAAGTACAACAAAAAAAAAAAGAAAAGACTTTCTAAAGGCCGGTTTGAAATTAGATCTTGATTTAGTCTATTTATGCTTTATATGCCCAGTTGTGGTTGGGAGTTGGCAAATTCTATTATTCCCAACACTGGTTGGGAATGGACACTTGGTTTTCTAAAAAGCTTATTTACATGGTCTGTCCGATTCCCTATCCTCCAGGAAACTTTAAGCAGAGACTAAAATTCAGGTGAAACATACAAGGCCGTGAGCATGAGATCCCCGTGGACCGCCCTCATTGAACATGAGAAAACTTCTCAACTTTTCTATTCCTAGCTTACCCTTTACTGATTAGAAATTACAGTGTGTATTTGAAAATTGACCTGAACATTATTAAACTGAATGAAATGGCTATTCATGATTTAGAAGATGCTCAAAGTCAGTAAGAATAAATTATGAGTGGCAAGGAATTTTTATAGTTTTAGAAATGAAGAAAAGAAAAACATCAGCCTTGCATTCTGTAAGGTCAAGGTTATTTTCAATAAAATGCAATGAGAACTAGAACGAGCCAAGAAGCATTGTGGGATATCGATCAACCAATGGACAGTCGCTTTACATAATTATAAAGGAGCTTAGTCACCCAATATAAGATTTTCCTTTTTTTTTCGCTCAAGATTAGAACCTACGAAAAAACCTAATAAATCTGTAGGAACTTTTCCTCCTGTACCAACTCTTCTCCCTCAGAGGCATCTATCTTGCACGTTATTTAGGAACTGTGATACTCACGCATTGAAGAACAGATCATATGCGTCTTTCTCTGTCTTGATAAACGGGCTGCATCCAGATGGAGACGCGCACCTCACACCTTTGAACCTGAGATCGGCTATAGGGAACTCCCAAACGCCTGAAAATTAAAAACAGAAAAAATATACAAACTACAATAAAAAAAAAAAACAGCTTTAATTAATCAGATTAAAACACAAAACATAAAAAGGCTCAATCCAAATAATCAAATTAATAATGTTTGCCCCAAGAAATTTTTCGCCAAAAACTTTTAGTTTCAGGTTTCAAAAGCTGGTGGAGTGTCAAAGGGATATAACTATTGTAAATTTTATTTCCTATGTTATTCTATGTTTTATTTGGTTCCAACTGAAATAATATTGACAATCTTATTTTTAATATCATATACATGTCCATCATCATTATCACCCACGTCATCATTATCATCCCCACCATCATTAACATCCCCATCATCATTATCATCCTCATCATCACCATCATCATTATCATCCCCATCATCATTATCATCCTCATCATCATTATCATCCTCATCATCACCATCATCATTATCATCCTCATCATCATCATCATCATTATCATCCCCATCATCATTATCATCCTCATCATCACCATCATCATTATCATCCTCATCATCATTATCATCCTCATCATTACCATCATCATTATCATCCTCATCATCATCATCATCATCATTATCATCCCCATCATCATCATTATCATCATCAACATCATTATCATTCTCATCATCATCATTATCATCCCCATCATCATTATCATCCTCATCATTATCATTATCAACATCATTATCATTCTCATCAACATCAATATAATCCCCATCATCATTATCATCTCCAACATCACCATCATTATCATCCTCATCGTCATCATTATCATCCTTATCATCATTAACATCATCAACATCATTATCATCCCATTCATCATTATCATCCTCCTCATCATTAACATCATCAACATCATTATCATTCTCATCATCATCATTATCATCCCATTCATCATTATCACCCTCATCATCATTATCATCCTCCTCATCATTATCATCCTCATCATCCTTATTATCCTCCTCATCATTAACATCCCCATCATCATCATCACTAACATCATCATCATTATCATCCTATTCATCATTATTATCCCCATCATCATCATTATCATCCTCATCATCCTTATCATCATTATCATCCCCATCATCATCCTTATCATCCTCATCATCATCATTATCATCCTTATCATCCTCATCATCATCCTTATCATCCTCATCATCATCATTATCATCCTTATCATCCTCATCATCATCATTATCATCCTTATCATCCTCATCATCATCCTTATCATCCTCATCATCATCCTTATCATCATCATCATCATTATCATCCTTATCATCCTCATCATCATCCTTATCATCATTATCATCCTTATCATCCTCATCATCATCATTATCATCCTTATCATCCTCATCATCATCCTTATCATCCTCATCATCATCATTATCATCCTTATCATCATTATCATCCTTATCATCATCATCATCATCATTATCATCCTTATCATCCTCATCATCATCCTTATCATCATTATCATCCTTATCATCCTCATCATTATCATCTTTATCATCCTCATCATCATCATTATCATCCTTATTATCCTCATCATCATCCTTATCATCATTATCATCCTTATCATCCTCATCATCATCATTATCATCCTCATCATCATCCTTATCATCCTTATCATCCTCATCATCATCATTATCATCCTCATCATCATCATCATCATCATCATTATCATCCTTATCATCCTCATCATCATCCTTATCATCATTATCATCCTTATCATCCTCATCATCATCCTTATCATCCTTATCATCCTCATCATCCTTATCATCCTCATCATCATCATTATCATCCTTATCATCCTCATCATCATCCTTATCATCATTATCATCCTTATCATCATCATCATCATCATCATTATCATCCTCATCATCATCCTTATCACCATTATCATCCTTATCATCCTCATCATCATCATTATCATCCTCATCATCATCATCATTATCATCCTTATCATCCTCATCATCATCCTTATCATCCTCATCATCATCATTATCATCCTTATCATCCTCATCATCATCATTATCATTCTTATCATCATTATCATCCTCATCACCATTATTATCATCATTATCATCCTTATCATCCTCATCATCATTAACATCCCCATCATCATCATTAACATCCCCATCATCATCATTATCATCCCCATCATCATGATTATCATCCCCATCATCATCATTATCATCCTCCTCATCATTATCATCCTCATCATCATTATTATCCTCCTCATCATTAACATCCCCATCATCATCCTCATCATCACTAACATCATGATCATTATCATCCCTATCATTATTAAGATCCTCATCATCATTTTCATCCTCATCATCATAATCATCCTCAACATCTACATCACGTTTTTCTTCTATATCGTCTTCCTCTGGTCGTTTTTTTTTATCTTCTAGTTCTGGTTCGAAATATGCTTCTAATAAATTTCTTTTGAGTTGTAACACAATAAAATACGCACTAAAAAGGAATCCAGTGCCTTTATTATCACAGTTAGTAGCTGACCGCATCACATCATTATAAATCATACAACAATGTCATGCCTATTTCTACAATAGTAGAGAGTGCCTAATCGGCTAAAACATGAAAAAACAAAATTTGATAATTAACATTCAAAAGGAATCTTTTTTGCCGAATTTATATTTTCCAATCGAATTATTTGAATATCAACGTAAAAAAGAAATGATGGAAAACATTAAAATTTGGCTCAAGAAATATATCTGCTTTCTTTGACAAACAAAGTTTTTACATATTAATAAAAATGCATTTTTATTATTATAAACGAATCTTTTCATTTTTCAGACTTGCTTCAGTAGAGACTGTTGGACGGGCAATATAACTGAGACTAACTTAATAAAAAGGAATATTCATTGAAAAAATAAACTCGGTGTATTTTGTAAAATGAATTGTTTTTGTTTTTTCTCACTGTTACTCATGAAAGTGCCACGCCAAATAATGAAGCAATTTACTCGTTTCCTCTGTATTTTCATACAGCTTCCGACGTGGCACCGTCCTCTCCCCAAACATTGTTTTTTTTTCACTTACCTGGGAAAGAGCCGTTTAGTTTAGACCCAGCAGTGCAGTCTGGGATGCCCTGACCGTAGTCAAACGTGAAGGGCCAGAGGTAGTTTCCCTGGTCAAACCTGTGCGAGGCGAGAGGCACATTGCTGTCATATCAACTGAATTACTTACTTTGCTCTTTAAAAAAAAAAGCCAGTTATACACATAATGATTTGGATTTTTATTATTATTTTTTAATTTACTTCCTTATTCTGTTTCAAAGCGATGAAAATTTGAAATTCTCCATCACTTTAATCTTGTGTGCTGGTTTGTGTGAAGCAGAATCGTTTTATATCAAGTAGGCATCCCTGTTACAGACCTAAACACCTGTTACAGACCTAAATACCTGTTAAATACCTGTAACAGACCTCAATACCTGTTAAATACCTGTTACAGACCTAAATACCTTTTACAGACCTAAATACCTGTTAAATGCCTGTTACAGACCTAAATACCTATTAAATACTCGTAACAGACCTAAATACCTGTTAAATACCTGTTACAGACCTCAATACCTGTTAAATACCTGTTACAGACCTAAATACCTGTTAAATACCTGTTACAGACCTAAATACCTGTTAAATACCTGTAACAAACCTAAATACCTGTTACAGATCTAAAAACCTGTTAAATACCTGTTACAGACCTCAATACGTGTTAAATACCTGTTACAGACCTCAATACCTGTTAAATACCTGTTACAGACCTAAAAACCTGTTAAATACCTGTTACAGACCTCAATACCTGTTAAATACCTGTTACAGACCTCAATACCTGTTAAATACCTGTTACAGACCTAAAAACCTGTTAAATACCTGTTACAGACCTCAATACGTGTTAAATACCTGTTACAGACCTAAATACCTGTTAAATACCTGTTAAAAACCTCAATACCTGTTAAATACCTGTTACAGATCTAAATACCTGTTGAATATCTGTTACAGACCTAAATACCTGTAACAGACCTGATTACCTGTTACAGACCTAAATACCTGTTACATACCTAAATACCTGTAACATACCTAAATAACTGTTAAATACCTGTTACAGACCTAAATACCTGTTACAGACCTAAACACCTGTTACAGACCTAAATACCTGTTACAGACCTAAACACCTGTTACATACCTAAAGATGGCTGTAGAAAAACTTAAGGCAAAGTTTGAGCCTGCGTGAATCTCGACTGTAATTATCCCCACCCCCACCCCCACCCCCTCCCCCCTCCTTCCCATATGTTTCAAGCGAGGTCGAGTTTTACGATCGCTACCATTCTCATCAATCTGATTCTTGAAAAACCAATTTACAACGCAAACTCTGATTTTCAAACCCAAAAAAGAGAAACTTTGAGGAGGACTATCAACCAAAATTAATTTCCTTTCTCTATCTCTCTCTCTATCCCCACAACCCCGCACACACTTTTATCTCCTCAAAATATCTGCGTAAACTAGCCTCATGCTTTTGTCCTTGATTCCGCCTGGTGCCTCCAGAACTATAAACAATTCATGGGTTGATAATCCCATAACTAGTTCAAATTTGTTTATAAACTTGATCGAGGCTAACAAAAATATTAGATCTCGCCTCTTCTATCTTAGACAAGGAGTTAGTGTGCCTACAGACTAAATTTCTATGGAAATAATGACAAATAATAATTAAGACAAAGTGTGAGGTGAAGGGTTTGGGATTGTCGTTTTATAGCGATTCGACGTTGTCTTTGCTTTCAAAAGTGGTATTTCATGATAATTATGAAAATGCTAGAAGTTCAAGGCCAAACTGTCATGCAGTACCAAAACATTTTTTTCTCACAGAAACATAATCCATTAAAAAAACATGTATAGGAGGCCTCATTAAAGTCTCAAATTCATGTTTAAGTCATAGATCTTGTAGTTCATACTGAAAGAATAAATTATAACTTGAAAGCTGCGAGATAAAAAACTCCTGACGGACGTGAAACTTCTGGATCTGTCAAAACCGTGTACTGAACAAAGACAACTTTATACCAATATCACAGTATTATTATATAACAAAGACAACTTTATACCAATACCACAGTATTATTATATAACAAAGACAACTTTATACCAATATCACAGTATTATTACATAACAAAGACAACTTTATACCAACATCACAGTATTATTACATAACAAAGACAACTTTATACCAATATCACAGTATTATTACATAACAAAGACAACTTTATACCAATATCACAGTATTATTACATTACAAAGATAACTTTATACCAACATCACAGTATTATTACATAACAAAGACTCCTCTAGGTAACCCAATCAGAGTCGCTAACGTACTGTGTGTTCAGACAGCTGGAGTCGTATTGCAGGTTTAAATCCTTAGAGCGCATGCCCAGCACTTGGTTGGTCCCTCCGAATTTCAGCTCTGGAGCCCTGACCCCGACCACTTTGTCTTTGGAAACTCCGGCCTGAACGAGAGCCTTCTTGACCTCTGCAGGATACAGGGTGGGCGTTAGGAAGTCTCGGGGGTCAACATTTACAGCTTAAAGCTAGATCTACCAGCAGCCACATAGAATACCGGTTTCGTAACAGGTTCCCAGATTTATCCCATCAGCACTCAACAAAATTTGCATCATTATTACCTAATTGTATTTATTCCTCATTCACACTGGTTGCACTGGTAAATTTTAGAGAAATTTAGGAATGGTGCAATTCTTACTTAGATATTGAGCTATACAAGCTTGAAATGGCTGTGGGTCGTGATCTTCAAAGGGGAGACAAACCGGGATATCAGTCCTTAAGTCTTGAAGTTATGGATTAGATCTAATATCACTGTGAGTTTAACAGCAAATAACACATGCAATAGTTTCCATATAAAAAAAAACTATCTCTAAATCTATACTCCCCCCCCCCCCCCCCAAAAACAAAACAAAAAAAAAAAAAAATCTACGGCAACCCACAAAAGTAATACGGAAATCAAAATGCTTATTATCCTCTCTATAATATACGCCTATTTCCTTTTCTTTGTTTTAACTTTTATTTTGTTCCATCATTTTAAACTTAAACAAAATTATATATATATATATATATATATAAATTTTAATCCCCTTTCCAACTAGAATTTAATTTTTTTTCAGCCCCTCTCCTCGTTATATTTCGAGCTTTTCTCTCCCCCCCCCCCCCATCAGGCAGATCCCCTACCTGTGAAGTTGCCGGCCCACTCGGCCACTGTTGTTGGTGTGGCCACGCCCATCGAGCTGACCCCGGCCTCGTGACCCCGGTCCACCAGCTGTCTGACAACCTGGAACTGGGTGTTGGTCTGCGTCACGAAGAATGACCCTCGCACTGGACACTGGTTCGGGTTCACGATGCCTGGACGGTGAGATAAAGGATGGTGCAGATATACAACAAGACTTAGAGGTATAGGTTAAAAAAAATAACAACAACAGCAACAACAACAGCAACAACAACAACAACAACAACAACAACAACAACAACAACAACAACAACAA
>JAWDGP010007660.1:0-85000 GCA_033675545.1 Elysia crispata | reverse complement strand
CTTTCATCTTAGGTCTATGTGGATATCTTTCACCTTAGCTCTATGTGGGTCTCTTTCACCTTAGCTCTATGTGGATCTCTTTCACCTTAGCTCTATGTGGATTTCTTTCACCTTAGCTCTATGTGGATCTCTTTCACCTTAGCTCTATGTGGATTTCTTTCACCTTAGCTCTATGTGGATCTCTTTCACCTTAGCTCTATGTGGATTTCTTTCACCTTAGCTCTATGTTGATCTCTTTCACCTTAGCTCTATGTGGATCTCTTTCACCTTAGCTCTATGTGGATCTCTTTCATCTTAGCTCTATGTGGGTCTCTTTCACCTTAGCTCTATGTTGATCTCTTTCACCTTAGCTCTATGTGGATCTCTTTCACCTTAGCTCTATGTGGATCTCTTTCACCTTAGCTCTATGTGGATCTCTTTCACCTTAGCTCTATGTGGGTCTCTTTCACCTTAGCTCTATGTGGGTCTCTTTAACCTTAGCTCTATGTGGGTCAATTTCACCTTAGGTCTATGTGGGTCTCTTTCAATTTAGCTCTATGTGGGTCTCTTTCAACTTATCTCTATGTGGGTCTTTTTCACCTTAGCTTTATGTGGGTATCTTTCACCTTATCTCTATGTGGGTCTCTTTCACCTTAGCTTTATGTGGGTATCTTTCACCTTATCTCTATGTGGGTCTCTTTCACCTTAGCTCTATGTGGGTCTGTTTCACCTTAGCTCTATGTGGGTCTCTTTCACCTTAGCTCTATGTGGGTCTCTTTTACCTTATCTCTATGTGGATCTCTTTCACCTTAGCTCTATGTGGGTCTCTTCCACCTTAGCTCTATGTGAGTCTCTTTGAACTTAGCTCTATGTGGGTCTGTTTCACCTTAGCTCTATGTGGATCTCTTTCACCTTAGCTCTATGTGGGTCTCTATTACTTATCTCTATATGGGCCTCCTTCACCTTAGCTCTACATTTAATGATGTCTCAGTTTAAAGCAGATTTTTTTTTTTTTATTCTTTAAGAACTTTGAGACCAAAGACATTTAAAATCCATGTTGAATAATCGAGACTTTTTATGTAACTTAGTGCCAAGACTTATTCTCTGTTTCTTTAGGCTGATAACTTAGGCTTGTAAAACATATGCGGCCATGTCTAAGTTAATGTTAACTGCAGTCTTGTCTAGGGTTTAATAAAATGAGACTATGACAAAGAATCGATAATCTCAAGCTATTTCTAAGATCTAATTAATTCTTCCTTTGCCAATAATTCGACAAACTCTAGCCATTTTTAGGAATCGAAAAAGTGCAGCTTTCTCCAGGATTCGATCACCTCTAGCCTTGTAAACCTTGTAAACCTTGTAAACCTTGTAAACGATCCGATAAGATGTAGCTTTGCCTTTCGTTCGAAAAACTGCAGCTTAAGGATTCGATAAACTTTAGCTTCATAAAAAATTCGAACTACTTTAGCTTTCTTTAGGATCTGATAAAATATAGCTTTGTAAAAAATTCGATAAATTGTAAATAAAGTAACTTTGTCTAGTACTCGACAATCTGTTGCTTTGTGCGGAGACCGATAAATTTTTACCTTCTTTTTAGGTTCCAAGAAACTCTAACTTTATAAACTGTAGCTTTGTTTAAGGTTCGACACATTTTTCGCTCTGCGTTGGCCTACCAACCACAAATAAAAAACAAATCATCTAGTCAAATGCACAAATCTTTAAGCCATATTTTTTTTAATGAAATTTAATTATTCTTGATAAAAATAAGATCGCTAATTTCAACGTATTCAGTATCTCGATCTGAAACAGAAAAAAAAAACGAAAAAAAAAAAAAAACCACAGGTCAAAACAGAAACAATACAACATTTTTCTTACCTTTACAGTCTTCCTCTAATAAAGTGGTTGCCCTGCTGATTTAGGGGTGATAACTATCAACTATCTGCCAAGATATCGACCAAAGCCTAAAGAGAGACCGGATCGAATCTGAAAGCTGGGGCATTTTATACAGAGCTTTGTAGATCTGTACAAAATCTTTGGTCCTCTTCTCGCACCATCATGTGCCACCTGATAACACTTCACAAGGTACAATAATTATGCAGGATATTTCTATGTATTGCTCGCAAACACCTCAGATTTTCCCCTTTAACTTCATGCATGGTTTACTCGTATTTAACCAAACAATGCTCGCAAACTCCTCGGATTTTCCCCTTAAACTTCATGCATGGTTTACTCGTATTTAACCAAACAATGTAAGAAGGTAACGCATTCAACCTAAGAAAATGTGGAGCTGCAGTGCGGATTCTAATTATGTCTGAATAGCATCAGGCTGTGTTACCAGTTCACCAATCCTTTGCTGATTTCTCGTGAGAGAGCTGCGGCTGACTTTGTCAAACATGATGTCGATCTAAAAAGCGAGAAGTCTGGCTCAAACTTGTGTGCGATTTTGTTTTTCTTGGTGTCTGGTCTTTAATTTATTTGCAAGGTGTTTCTGAGGCCTCTGGCAGGAAGTAAAAAGCGAAACAGAAACGTTAGTATGCGATTAAAGGATCGCGTCTTATAAACAAAGCTGATCGTGCGCAGTATACATAAAGCCATCCATGGAAATTTTTCAAGTTTTCGCCAGCTAAAGCGGAGATAAATGACCTGATACCAAAAGACACAGTGAAAATAACTTACTGCGAGTGAGATACACTAAGCGTGCAATCAGACATTCAGTTTCGAAAAAAAAGTATACAGCAATAGCAAACGTTGATCTTTAAATATACACGCATTTCCCACAATACTTATTTACAAAAGTTATTTCGAAATTTGATTGATGGAAACAACAAAGTGTGTCGTGGTGCATAACCCAGCGCTTTCAGTTTGCTTTCAATAAAACTGTATGGTTTATTGCTACCGTAAGATAAAATGCTCGCCTTGAGTTGTGAAGGGGCAAATTGTAGGTTCCAAACTTATGTAAGCATAAAAAAAATGTATTTATTACGCTTTGCCAATAAAGGTGCATTCCATTCAAATATGAACCTTGTGGGCCAGCTATGTCAAAGACTAAACAAAGAAGAAACCATGCGTGGAGCATGTGACTGGAATCATTTCACATACTTTGTCCTATACACAGTAAAGTAACCTTTGACTTCATTGATACTTGCAGTTTATCAGGAAAATATACATTTCGAAAATATATAAGCAAATGTATATTTTTTCTAAAAAGACAAAAAAAAAAAAAAAAGCAAACATCCCAACCCCTAAAAATAATTATAAACACTTCATCATGTCACGGGAACAACCTTTTCTCTGAAAAAGAAATTGAAAGAACAGGCCATATCTGTGACAAACAGCCACATGACTTCTTTGCTTCTGTAGTCCCAAATTCTTAAATTGTTTTCACGCTCAATTCATATCATATTTTTATTTTAAGAGGATGATAACAAAGATATGTGTTATTGTGACGATAAAACATTATAATATTGTTATCGCTGTAATTCAAGATAAGACTCCGCCACCAGTCTACGATGGGATATGTAGTAGATAATGCTCCTCCCAGCTTATATAACCGTAATGTTTATTTTTAGCCTGAAGCTCCGAATCGACAGAGCTAGTGTAATGTATTTTATGCAAAGATATTAAAGTGACAAAGTCAACACCAGAGGGCCGCATCTGGCTGCAAAAAAAAATTGTGTTCAGAAATTTTCAGGACACTTTAACCCTGCACCACTCATATTTTGTGTAAAGAAAGAAATACCAAGAGCGAATTTGAACCCTCATGAATCGAGTTAATATTATATTGCTGCTTTCAAAAAGTGAAGGGAATTTCGTCAATACATAGACACTAAAGGACCCGCCCTTGAAAAAGATTTGTAATTGGAGTAAAAATTAATGAATCAAAAAAAAAAAGAAAAGCATTCAGAGAAAATTTCTACAAGAAGGTGAACTCGCCAAAGACAAAGCGATCCAAATTCTGTCTACGATAGACTCTAGACAGGGGACTGAATCTTCTGACATTAAACCAACTAAATCTGTCCAATTCATTAAGAGTCGCGTGAACACTAATAGCATCAACAGCTGATCAAGCGTCAAACATCAAGCCAAGTGTATGAGATGTGGCAGAGACCACCCAGGAGAGCCATGCAGGTTTGTAAACTCAGAATGTTTCGCATGCAAAAAGCGAGGTCTCTTGGCATCAGTATATAAATCTAGCAAAATACAGCAGCCACAGCAACAACCACAACCAAGACCAACAAGAGGTGTTTCAATGAAAGCAAGAAAACTTTTAACCATTTTTTGTCAGATTAAAGCAATGCCGGTCTCGAATACACAATAGTGGAATCGATCTATCAGTTTTATAATATCTACAGCATTGACACGAATATGAAAAAAGGCCTTGCAGCTTCAACTCCAGCTTGACGAGGCGATAGGAAATTTTCAAGTTGACACAAGAGCATCACCAAGCGTAATCCAAAACATGCTTTTGATAAATATCTAACAATATACCAGTATAAGCAATAGGACAAGACCAAACGATACATCGGAAAACGCTTGAGAAAATCTCATCCCGCTGCAAAAATAAAGGACTGGCACTTGGACTACAAATGTATGCCTCTATGAAAGATGAAATAGATTTTTTGATCCGACTATTGTCTTTGTAAAGGAAGTGTATCACAACAGCCTCAGCCTTCATACATACATGAACTTAAAGCTTCTCTCGGCATGTTAACTTAACTTAATGAACCTATGCCACAAGCTAGCTCCTTTGTACAGTCTACTGATGAAAGATCAAACATGAAGATGGGGAAAAGAACAGTCCGAAATCTAAGGAACTATTAAAATCAAACATTATGTTGGACCACTATTACCTGGAAAAATCTCTCATTTTCACATGGAAAGCTTCACCATGTGGAGTTTCTTCTGTTTTATCTCAATCGTGTGCCTTCTCCAGACCTAAACTACTACTACTACTACTACTACTACTACTACTACTACTACTACTACTACTACTACTACTACTACTACTACTACTACTACTACTACTACTACTACTACTACTACTACCACTACTACTACTACTACTACTACTACTACTACTACTACTACTACTACTACTACTTCTACTACTACTACTGCTACTACTACAGCTGCTACTGCAGCTACTACTACTACTACTACTACTACTACTACTACTACTACTACTACTACTACTACTACTACTACTACTACTGCTGCTACTACAGCTGCTACTACAGCTACTACTACTACTACTACTACTACTACTACTACT
Source organism: Elysia crispata (assembly GCA_033675545.1). Taxonomy (NCBI): domain Eukaryota; kingdom Metazoa; phylum Mollusca; class Gastropoda; family Plakobranchidae; genus Elysia; species Elysia crispata. Next base: position 79,749 of record JAWDGP010007660.1, on the reverse strand, counting down.
ACTACTACTACTACTACTACTACTACTACTACTACTACTACTACTACTACTACTACTACAGCTACTACTACTACTACTACTACTACTACTACTACTACTACTACTACTACTACTACTACTACTACTACTACTATTGCTACAACTGCTGCTGCAGATAAGCATTAAAATCCTATAAAAGTCTCGGCACCTACTGAAATACCGTTATTGTGACTTCTCAATTTTAATCAAACTTAAAATTCAGGGATTATGGATCTGAAATCTTAACTGCGTGTGTATTTTTAGTATACAGGTTCCTTCAAAAAATATAACATAAGTTTGTCCTAAACTCACTTTGAAATGAGTTTGAGGATATACTTCAGCCCAAATCATGAATGTTTGGAAGATCTCAATAGAAAATATTAGAATATTGTAATGTAAACTACATATATATTGCATTGTTCTACCGCTACTTCATATTGATGTCTGTCAAACCTCGTTGTACCAAGATGTTCAGGTATGAGTATAACATGAACAATGTAAAATCTATTGCTTGAAACCCCTTAGGCCTACTTTTTGATGATCAACCTAGTACATGTACATCTGTAGTTAGATGGAAAAATAAGTATATATTTTGTTTGGAATTAATGAAGGCCTTTTTCCTAGAAACTAAGATCAGATTTTACAACCCCCCCCCCCCCCCCCAAAAAAAAAAAAAAAAAAAAAAAAATTTAAATCACAAAAACAATTTTTTTTAAGTTTTAGGGATTTGAAATTGATGTACATGGAGTGCCAGATAACTCAGCTTTAGCACTGAAATGAAATCATGTAGATTCTGCATTCAAATGCTAGATTTGACTATTTTTTGAGATGAGATTGGAGGAAGACTTATTATCTTTGTGATTATAGTGTAAAGCCAGATATAAGCGTTTAAGTTCCTCTACTATACCCAGCAATAGCAGCCCTAGAATTAAAGTCTAATCCTCTAAAAAGGATGCAGATTGGAAAAAAAAATCCAAACAACATTGTAACTATGTATGTGATCCCACACACAAGAGCAACAGTATAGAGTGAAATTCAAACTTTATATAAGACATTTCTTTTATTATCAGTAATCAACTACATGTAATTTTAATCAACATTTGCTTTCAGGAAACATCAACCAAATAATAATACACGTACGAGTATTTGTATAAAATATGGAAATTACAATATTATGAAATCTTTTACTATTGTACAAATTGAACAATTAAAAAAAGTACTATAGTAAAAACTGCACATTTAATGTTCTTAACATTTAAACTGAAAAAGGCGACCGTAAATCATAATTTGTTTTTTTTTACATTGACATCTCTACTTTGATCATTACAATTTTTTTAAACTGTTCAGTTTAATCCTGATTGAGAGGTAATCCTGCTGATGAAAAATCTTAGTTTAATACAATAAATGATTCTCTTATTAGTTATAGTTTTTTCCCCACTTCAAAATACACACAAGTAAAGTTCTGATAATAAACAGCTATGATCTTTTTGATTAAAAAAAATAATTAAAAAAATGCAAGTAAAATCAAATCCTATGAATGTATCACCTAAGATTCTTTTCAGAGACTACCGCAACTCAGAATATTGTTACAATAATTCACTCAAATCTTAAATGAATTGTAAATTTAAAACATTTCCATAATACTCTTATTGTCCAGCGAAACCTATTTCAACCTGCAGACAGACAATTGTTAGTGATGTTCCAGAAAAAGTACTTTGCATGCAGGTTTTACTTTACAAATTTCAAAAGAATTTTATTCTAGTAACATTGAAGAGAATTATTTGAAACACTAATTTTTATAATCTTTTTGAGCCTGCCCCTATAGCAAGCTGTTGTAAATTAGTAAAATATAAATCTGTCGCCTCCAACAGCACAAAAGTCACAGTCAATAGAAATTAAGTCTTAGCACAGTTACACCATAGATTAGTTTCGTGCAAATAGAAAGACACTCTAACACTATTGTAGTTGCACTGACAATATCTATTCCTTGAATCCATAATCGTTTTCTAGCTTTAAAAAATTAACAAAATGGAAAAAAAGAACCTGTACAAAGGTATTAAACCAATGTTTTGTATAACAAGCTTAAACATTGTTTGGGTGTTGAGATCTAACCACTGACCCATACATGATCTTAAGTTGTAATCTTTATTGTCTGAATATATTTTTTTCCTACCTCACTACACCCAAAGTTCACTGGATGTCTCTAATTAAGAAGAAATAACATAATACAATGAAAAAAAAAAATTAATTTCAGATATAAGAGAGACAGGGAAAGGGTATAGGGGGACCAGACCGACAGAGACAATAGGATATGGAGAGGGGAAGAAATAGGGCCTGACTGAAGAAAGATGATAAATTTACTCAAAAAGGGATGGAGAGATAGAGATAGAAAGAGAAATGAGACAAGGATTTTTAACCCTATCCGTACATCGTGTTTTACTATTGCATGCTTACATCGAAGGTAACTTTGTGTCCCCACACTTTAAATAAACACAAAAACTGGTTTATATTTTCCACACTTCTGGGGTGTTAAAAGTGCCCCATATTTTTTTATGTAACAAACCATGTTACACCTATCTGTATTAGGAGGGTGACAAAATTACCCCACTTTTCCTGTATAAAATAAATTACCATCCTCAACTGGAATGGACTATGTCAGGGTATAGATATTTACTCAGTAAGACTTGCTGTTCCCTAACCTCTATTAGGTTAATAATGTGATTCCTTGAGATAACTTAAAGGACCTTTACGGCATGAGGCATATTTAACCTCATTGGTTCCTCCAGAAATGAAGCATAAATAACGCATAATCTTTTGCAAAAATGAATGTTTAAAAAATACTGAAAATTTCCCTGGAAAATACCCATTATAGTATTTAAAAAAAAAAAACCAAAACAGCTAACGCCTAAGGTAAAAAAGTCACCTCTGATTTATGGATAGGATTAAAAAGAGAGAGAGAATGGATAATTAGATTGAAAATGAAAAACAAAGCATGAGAGAATTGCGGAAATAAAAGAGGGATATTAGCATACACTGTCTTTTGCCATGGGTATCTTTATATTTTGTTAAATCAGCGCATGAATCGAATCTGAAAGTAGAACCTACAATTTCTATCCAAATGCATTTTTGGAAAATAGCCTTTCTTCCCCCTTAAATCAGTATCAATGAAAATTCATTGGAAACTGTGTAATACTAGTCAAAACTGAGGAGGAAAAAAGTATGCAGTGCAATAATAAGGTTAAATAATTGAAACCCATGTCATCTACTTGTGCATTCCTCTGATACATATCTTCAATTACCAGTAATTTGGAAAATGAAATCATTAAATGAAAGTCATATATTTGTCAGCTGTCCAGCAGTCAACTTTTTGTGAACTACGTCTATGTCAAGTAAGAATTGCAAGCTAGAGAAACATAGCTTTTGTTTTGCAAAGGGGCTAGTGGTAGGCCCCAAAAGGTGTCTACACTTCTAAACTCCATATCCCCTTCCAAGCACTGTTAGAAGGGACGTAGATCTATATTATCTACATCTTAGGCTGCTGCTGTGCGCTAACATGGGTGAAGTGGTGTAACGGCTGGTGACCATGAACGATGCCTCCCTAGTTGGTCTGCCATCCTGAAAATATAATTTAATTTTAAGAGATCGTTCAAATAAGGCCTACATAGGCTTAGATATTAATGATGGGGGTCGTGGTGCTTTTTGCGCAAGTTCTACATTGGGGCATGATGACTGTGTTCTATAATAAAATAACAACATTCTATAGAGGGTGTGATAGGTGCAGGAGAGGGTGAGAGAGGAAACAAACTTGAAAGATTTACCTCAGAACCTAAAAATTTCTTCTCAATTACACATCTATAAAGTTCCCTTTTTTATTTTCTAAGATTTGTGCCCGTATTCAAAAGAATTTAACGCTATCGTTAGGTTGTCGTTAACTGGCTAACGCATGCGTTAATTTAACGACGCATTCAAAAGGCAAATTTTCGCTAACGACCGGTCGTTAGGTTTTCGTTAGGGGGGACTTTTTAAAGAGAGCTAACGATCACGTTAACGATAGGTTCAGGCCTACCCTAAAATTTTTAGGATCGCTTTAATGGACTTAGGTGACGAACACTTTCCAATCGTTTTGGTAACCAAGGAATTGTTTTTCTCTCCCAATATGTTGGCTTTGGGAGCGATTGCAAGACAGACTTAATGCACTTTTTTGTATTCTTTAAATATACTTTGTAATAAATTTAGATCTAGATCTAGATCTAGATTAGAAAAGAGTTGAATAAAATCTGATGCCTTTTTCATTACTCAGCTACAACTAACGGAAAATCATCAATTGTGTGTGAATGGTAAAATAAAAAAAAATAAAAAAGAAGGATGAAAAGGAAAAAATCTATTGACAATACTATGAGTTCAGTTACTGAAGTCTTAGATCTACAGAAGTGATCTGAAATGTAGACTAGCTAGACTTAGACCTAGATTGAAAATTTGATGTTGTCAAGTGTAGTAACAAAAAACAAAAAAAAAAAAAAAAAAAAAAAAGATTGCAAGTTTTGCGAGCATGATCATCAAACACTACAGAATCTAGGAATTTGGAAGTGGTGAATGATGAATAGACTAAACCTACATGTACGGTAGTTTAAGTTTAATCGTCGTCACACATACCAGTGAGCCACGAAATAGAATTTCGTGACAAGATGGTATAAACCTATACAGAGAGAGAGAGAGAGAGAGAGAGAGAGAGAGAGAGAGAGAGAGAGAGAGAGAGAGAGAGAGAGAGAGAGAGAGAGAGAGAGAGAGAGAGAGAGAGAGAGAGAGAGAGAGAGAGAAATTTTAGCTTTATTCATTTATCAAGGCTGAGCAATTGCAATCAAACTCAAACTACTTGAAATAAAGTTGAATGCCTTTGTCGATTCTGTACAGTTGCAGACTCGTGCAGACTATGACTACAGTATTAATTTAATGAAATTCTTAGCTTTTCAACAACTCTCTCTCTCTCTCTCTCTCTCTCTCTCTCTCTCTCTCTCTCTCTTTCTCTCTCTCTCTTTGTTTCTCTCGTTTTTCTCTCTAAATGTATCTACATATCACAAAAGTAAAGAGAAAAGAAAGTAAGAGAGACAGGAAGACAGAATAAGAGAGAGAGGCAGCAGACGAACTTACTGACAGAGGGCAAGATAGTAAGGTTTTCTTTACAAATTCTCATTTTCCAGTAGCAATTAGCATACATGTGAGACTGATCTATGTATTAAAAATTGTCTCAAAATTCAACGCTGGCATTATCCTAATTCAAATGGAAATAGGCATATACATCCATGATTGAAATTATGAAAAGAGAAGTACATGGTTTATTTAGTGCAGATTCCACAAACCAGTTTTCAAAATGCATGAGTTCCACAATTCTTGAGATTACAGTCTTTTGATTTTCTCTGTTTGTTTGTTTCTTTTTTAAACCTCATTAACATCATTATAGTTATTATTACATTATTGTTATTATTATTATTGTTATTATTATTATTATTATTATTATTATTATTATTATTATTATTATTATTATTATTATTATTATTATTATTATTATTGTTGTTGTTGTTGTTGTTGTTGTTGTTGTTGTTGTTGTTGTTGTTGTTGTTGTTGTTGTTGTTATTATTATTATTATTATTATTATTATTATTTGCTCTTACTTAAAAAAATGTTTTTACATTTCAGCCTTGATAGGTCCAGCTTCATAGAACATAAAAATATTATTCTCAAAAACCCATAACTTCTAAATTTATTCATAACAAAAAGTGAGCACAAAGAATTGAATTAAAAAAAAAAAAGATTCAAAAAGTAATTTTAGTCAGATGTAATCATACATACATGTATGTATTGCTCTCTTATACTTTGGTAAACTGATTTTTTAAATGAGCTTAATCATCAGTCATTATTGAACTAATGAGATTTTGCCTTAGACTTGCTTTTAGAATTAGGATATTTTTTTAAAACCAAGCCCAATGGAAGCCATTATTTAAAAAAAACAGTATTTCATTCTTTATTCACTAGGGCATTTAAGATTATTGCTTATTCAGAAAAAAAAAAAAAACCCAAATGCTTTTAGAATATGAAATCTCTCGAAACAAAGCGATTTCAATATTGGACTTTGCAAATGGTATATAGAGTCAATCTCTTTTTTCTTGGTGAAATTTAGGTAACCATAATGTTTTATTTACCAAGAAATACAAAAGTATTACTTTTCTTATGAAATGCATCACTTTGTTATCTTATTTAACTTTTTCAATCTGCAGTTTTCAATAAATAAAGAGTGGAGATCTTACTGTTTTCCTCCAGTACGTTCAACAAGTAACAGAGACTGAAAACAGGCAGCTCAAAAAATTTATCCAGAGGAAAATCCCGGCGTCACCATCAAAGAGGACCAGCGGGAAACAGGGCAAGGAAGACAGCCCGACTTCACCTCCTCCCAGGGAGAAAAAAGAAATTGAGGTGACTTTAGCACCGGTAGTAATACCGGCGAGGAGGGCGAGCCCTAAGAAAAAGGAGGAAGAACAACAAATAAGAAGGAAAGAAGAGGTAAGGTATACAAAGGAAGAGGGTAGAAAGGAGCCTAGGACCGGCAAAGAAAAAAGCAATGGAAGGGAAGGCTCCTATGATAGCTGGAACCTTCACCGAGGCAAGCAACAAAAGGAAAGCAGGAGAGAGTCCTGAAACAGAAGAAAAAAAAGGAGATGAAGGCAAGGAGAGAGGATGCTGGATCCAGATCTAGATCCAAGTCCAAAAAGTCGGAACAGGCATCCCCACAGAAGGAGACCAGCTAAAACAACAAAACTAAAATAGCAAAATGGAGCTCAGAGTCATTAGCCTGAACATTAGAGGGGTCACGGGAAAGGAGAGGTCCCTTTCTAATATAGCGGTAAAACACAAGGCAGATTTTCTATTACTGCAGGAGACATACGTAAATAATGCAACAAAATTTGGAAATCTATTAGAAGAATTAGGAATAGCGGAAGGAACCTATAGCGCAGGCACGCACAACAGCGAAGGAGTCTGCATACTCAAATTCAGTGATAATTACGATATAACGGGCACCAACCAGGACAGCGAAGGAAGGTGTGCTATAGTGGAAATTAAGATCAAAGATGGATCCCACGTAACAAGATTAGAAAATACCTACGCTCCATGCTAACAACAACAGAAGGAATTTTTTAAATCAATGCAAAACAAAACAGAAAACTTCCATAAAAACCAGAAAATAATTTGGGGAGGAGATATTAATGTAGACTTCAGGGAAGATAGTTCAGAGGTCACCTCTCTGCACGAAACTGCTCAACTGCTCCAGCTACACAACACGGCGGAAGATCTGGACGAGTCGAGCTCGATTCACACATTTCAACACCGCAACAACAAGCAACCCATTAGAAGGAATCTAGACAGGTTTTATATAGATGGATCATATAGGCACTTCTAAATATACCACGCGGAGGTGCATAAACATACGGACCATCTGGCAGTAGTATTAGAGATTAGAGAAGGAGAGAAGGAAAACAAAAGGAGGAAATCGACGTATTGGAAGTTCAACAACACGCATTTAACGAAAGAGAAGGACAAAGGAATCATAAGCAGGCTATTGCAAATCTGTAATGAGGAAATAGAAAAGTGTCCAGAAATTTGGACCAATACCAAACATCTCATTAAGAAAGCGAGTCAGAAACTAGCAAAAGTAAGTACCACGGAGAAAAAAGATTGAATGAGAACAATTCTTAGAGAACTGGAAACGCCAGAGCTAGGAGCAGATAGGAGAGCCATGCTGCAGAAAGAGATAGATGACATGGAAGAGGAAAAATACAGAGGAGCAGCAGTAAGATGTAAAAAAGACACAGAACAGGAAGACATACCAGAGGAGAGGAGGAATACCAGGAGAGATGAAGTTATCTTACATAACGCTACTTCCAAAAGATGCAAATAACAGGACGGAAGTCAGCAAGTATAGGCCAGTCTCACTACTCAATACAGTAGTAAGCAAGATGCTAACGTTAAGGCTGCAAAAGGTAATGCATAAGCTGGTACACAAGGACCGCTAACGTTAAGGCTGCGAAAGGTAATGCATAAGCTGGTACACAAGGACCGCTAACGTTAAGGCTGCGAAAGGTAATGCATAAGCTGGTACACAAGGACCGCTAACGTTAAGGCTGCAAAAGGTAATGAATAAGCTGGTACACAAGGACCGCTAACGTTAAGGCTGCGAAAGGTAATGCATAAGCTGGTACACAAGGACCGCTAACGTTAAGGCTGCAAAAGGTAATGCATAAGCTGGTACACAAGGACCGCTAACGTTAAGGCTGCAAAAGGTAATGCATAAGCTGGTACACAAGGACCAACAGTGCGCAGCAAAAGGGCGCAAAATACAGAATCATCTCCACAACATCAGGGAGATCATAACTTACTGTAAGGTCAAAGAAATGCCAGCCAGAATACTAAGTTTAGATCAAGAGAAAGCTTTTGATAGGGTATCCCACTCATTCCTACACAAAGTATTGGAAGCGAGTAACTTGGGTGAGTATTTCAGGGAATGGATTCGAATCCTGTATGACAATCCCTGCAGTCAGGTAATAGTTAACCAGGAAGTGAGTGAAGCTTTCAACCTAACGAGGTCGGTAAGACAAGGATGTAGCATGTCTCCGTTACTCTATGCAATCTCACAACCCCTATTAGAAAGCATCAGGCAGGATACAGAGATTACAGGCATAGTCATATCGGGAGGAGAAGAACATAGGAGCAAAGCCTTTGTTGATGGCACCAAGATGCTAGTATCAAAGGATTGAGCCATCAGTAAAATTATAAGAAAATTTCAGGAATTTGGAGAGGCGAGCGGGAATAAGATCAACATAGAGAAGACCTGCGTCATGGATATTGGCCTGGAAAACAACAGGAAACCCCCTCCACTAAACATAAAAGTAGTAAAGGAAATGAAAATATACGGACTGCATTTCACCAACCAAAAGGGACAAACCACGAAAGAATCATGGAAGGACCTTCTGGAGAAATGTAGGAAACAGGTAGAGTCATATAAAAATAAGCATACAACAATCTACGGAAGAGCTAGAATAATCAACAGCAAAATTCTTCCACAAGTATTGTATCAACTAAACATATTTAAACCTCCCCCCGAGTTCTACAAGGAGTTCGGGAAGATAGTAATGCCCTTCCTCTTTAAGAGTACAGTTAGGAGAGTAGGGAAGAGAGAACTTGCAGTAGACTATACGGAAGGAGGACTAAGAATACAGGACCCAGAAATAAAAACAGAAGCTATGAGAATTAAACACCTATCAGAGGCACTAGAACGCAAAACGGAATTTCCCCTAGTGGAGTATTTCTTTGGATTAGACACGACAAGATACACTCCACTAAACAACAGACTGCCACAATACTTCAAAAGAATTAACAACACTTTCCATCAAGAACTGAGGAAAGCAATAGCGAAACATCCTAAGCAAATAGGAGAAATGAAACCATACCAGGCAATACTACCGAAGCCGGAAAGACCTCTGCACGAAAAAAATGAAATTAATGCACAGATACACAATAGTAGATGTAACACCAGCCTTCAGAAATCTCCATAGTAAACAACTAACAAATAGAACAAAGCAGATCTCATATAGACTGCTATACAATATGACGCCGATTGCAAACGGAACAAAATGTTCATTTTGTAAGGAAGAACAAACAGAGGTCCACCTGTACGGGTTATGCAAAGCATGGAAAGGAGCGAGAATAGAATTACACAGGAAGATAAGAACGATGACAACCCTAGCAGAGTGGAATAACAACCCAACCAAGAATGAATGGAATGGAATACCAATAACCACCAGTTGGAGTAACAACCAACTATCCAACAACCAAACCAACCATAACCCAAGCGAGAATGGAACTAATGAACCCACTAACAACCCAACCAAGAATGAATGGAATGGAATACCAATAACCACCAGTTGGAGTAACAACCAACTATTCAACAACCAAACCAACCATAACCCAAGCGAGAATGGAACTAATGAACCCACTAACAACCTAACCAACAGGGTCACCCAATAGGAAAAAAATAAAAGGCACACGGGTATTAAAAAAAAGTGTTCTTTTCATTATTTCCAAGTTATTGCTGGAGTTAGTTATTAGTGAAGAAGAGGAAGATAGTGATACGGAGGTGTTCGAAGTAGTCGAGACGGGGTAAAGGTAAGAGCTGTATTTATTATTTTTTTTACTCTGTGCTGTTTCTTGTTTCTCCGGTTCAGAACTTCATCTTGACCTTGATTTGATCGTATTATTAAGTGAAAGTCGCTTCATTCTTGTCTGGGGGGAGGGGGGGGGGAGGAGGGGGGGGGGGGGGGGGGGGCGCCCGGCGCCCCCCCCCCCCCCTCATTTTTTATGTATTTATTCTTTTCTTTGAGGGTGGGGATGGGGGGTGGGGCAGCGGAACCCCCACCCTCTTTATTTATTTATTTTTTTTAACATTCCATAAAGTTGCGCCTTTATAAAGTTATGTAGTCGCGACAACTTTCACATATAATACGATCAAGGTCAAGATCGACCGGAAAAACAAGAAACAGCACTCTGGTGAGGTGGGTGTACAGGTAAAAATTTACCAACAAGCCCAATATTTTTCGGTTAAACTTTACTTATACACCAACACAGCTTTCTTCTATAAAACTAATATTTTTTAATGTATTTTTGTATGCTGATTACAAATTTGTTAATTATATTTTTCGCAAACAAATACTTTTGAAGATATGACGTTTTTCGTGTTGTATTATTTTCTCTATTTGTCCCATTTTCGCGCATGAATATATTTGTTATTTCCCTTGTTTACACTGCGTTGCGCATATCCATTTGAATATCAATAACATCCTTTCCGAGACGGATCTTTGAGCATGCGCAGCATTCTTTTTGCTTCATTTATTGCGCATGCGCAATCTTTTTGCGCCCGTTTTTTGAACAATAGTTTGATTCAGTTCATTGATTTCCATTGTTCTATACAGTCGTGTTTCAATTGCGTTCTATTGTGCTTATCCTGTGTTATTTGCTGATTCCGTTACTGCTATTTTATCTTCCCGTTATATTTATATTTTTTCTATGGCCTGATCAAAAGAAGCACTCTTTAGTATGAAAGAGGTACCGTACCCATGCTGAAGTTGACCTACTAATCTATCTTTAAAGTGAAGATTATAGATCTAGTCTCGATGTCTCGAGCAACATCTAATCTAGATCTAGATCTTGATCAAGATTATTACCGATTATTGATACCGAGATCTAGATCTGATCTGGATATCTAGATCTAGAGTCCAGATGCAGATTCTCGATTTAAAGTAAAGCCTAACCAGGTTTAGATCTAAACTCTAACATGTAGCAGAGTCATGAAGGGACTCCTTGATGTAATTATAATATAAATCTTGAGATTTCGATCAAAATAGTTTGCGAAAACTCACCTTTCTAAATTAATTCAAGTTTCATCTTGTCCAAGTTTTTCTGTGTTTTGCTATTTATATTGTCGTCTTTGCATGCACTAGATCTCTTCAATCGCAACAACGTTTTATGCTCAATTCAGTTAATTAGATAGTGATCAGATCGGAGTTCATTATTTTCAAATTGGTGGTGTAAGCTTAAATGGTAAATTATGAACACAAAGTCGTATGGAAGTGGCGTCCATAGTGTAGCAATGCCAATCCGACGTCCGCAGGCTAGACAACTCTAGCTAAAATTCAGTGCCCCGCGGCCCGTAGACCTAGAGGCAAAAAAATGGACCGCGATTAAGCAATGGTAATGGTTGCCGTTTTATAGTTATAACTATAGTTGAAACTTGGTGTACAATCAGAAAAGATATTCTTCGATACTTCTGCGGTAAAACGGTATTGATCGGCTGTCTAGAAGTGTTGTTTCTGAACGAGTTTTTTCTTTTCGTTGGCTGCTCTCTAAAACTATAGGGACAACACATTTCGTCTTTGGACAGATAATTTTTTAACATTTCTTGTGCCATTTTTACTTACTTACATTACCTTTTGTCCGCGTATTTGCTCGTATTCGTCTTTGAAAGACACCCACCCTCTCAAAATAATGACACTTGACATTCAAGATGAGCCGGCCTGCTAAGCCTTTGGTGTAGCGCACAAACTGTCGTTTGGTTTTGACGTCACATGGCTAAGAGCGCTTTTAAAACGAATAGTTTGTTTTCTTTTAAGATAAAAAATAAATAGTGGTACATTTGCTGTTGCCTGTACACCTATAAAGAGTAATTGTTTCTTAAATATGCTTTTCGTATGACGATAACATCTTATCTACAAAGTTAGCTTATAGTTATATTTAAATGGTGGTTTCTTACTAGATCTAGCTCTTGGCGGGGAGGTTGGGCGTTGAGTCTGATCTGATAAATCCTGTTAAATGTGAAATGAGCATTCTGTATGACTGATTCAGTAACCAAATACAATATTGTAACTCAAATAACTTACTCATTGAGGCTGGGGTGATTCCATGAGCAGTCACGCTATTATTACTATTTTAATTAGGTACATGTACCAAGTCCCACGAAAGTAGGAAGTTGAAGAATAAGAAACGCTCAATGAACATTGCATTATCTCTCTGTATCTGAAGTGAGCCTCTATATATTTTCTCCTTTTTCTTTTCTTTTTTCTAACATCCTCAATATGCATAAAGAAGCTCTTGTTGAAAAATATGGATGCCCTGATTCCACGAATAATGGATTAAGATGTGCAAGGATGGCTCTAGACTAACGTTACCTGCAGGGGTTTGGGTCGCAAATTATGGCACTTATTTCTACATAGCAAGTGTAGAATGGAAGATAATTTATGCCATCAGCGTAATTTATGTATAAACTTACCATGCTGATTTTAACAAATTAAGAAACAAAACAAAAATACAATTTAACCACCTTGGTTGATACTTATGATAACATTTTGGAGGTGGTAACTTCTGAAATTACATAAAGAAATGATAAAACGGTAATTTATGCTAATTTATGCATAAATTAACTAATGCATATGGATGCTATATTTCTTTTAACGAAGTAAGAAACTAAATGATACATGTATTATACTTCTGCCTGCAAAATTTTATTGAAATATCTCGGTAAATATAGGAATTAGGGAGGCTTTACGTTCTAAATAAAGGAACACGAGTTTGGATTAGAAGGTAATTTATGCTAATTTATACAAAAATTGACCCTTAGAAACAAAACTGTCAAAATTATCTCTGACAAATTATGATTCTACATAAAAAAATACACTTAAATGTCAATTTTCATGGAAATATATTGCTAAATAAAGAAATTAGGAGGTTTTAACTTCCTTCAAAACAAAAAACAAAGCACCAAAAAGGTCCATTTTTGGACCATATTATTCCTCTTTACACCTATACACATTTTTGGATTACTTAAATCCTCATAAATTTTTTTTTTCTGGACCGATTCTCAAAATTTAAAAACTTTTCTTCTTTTGAGAGCAAGTTTTATAACTTCCAATCATTAGTAGGTAAATGTTACAGCTTTGAAATTTTGGATTGGCATTGCTACATAGTGGTACGTCTGCTAAGGTTTACTGCTTAGGCGTTTTGTACATGGCTGCGTTTATTCGGACACAAGTCCTGATAATAGGTAGTCCAAACCAGGCCGTGAACGGGATTTTTGATAGTAAACAGCCTAAATCGGCAATCTTTAAACTTGTGTATTTTAAAAACCAGAGAACACAGCAAAATAAAATTTAGATGAGATTAAAGATCCATTCCTTCTCTTTAATAATATGCTGTTCGTTTTTGCCCTAGATTGTACTTTTTTTATCTGTGCGATGAAAACCCCCCTTATCCACCGGTTTTTTGAGGCTGCGGCAAGAAATTAACGATCGTGCAAGACCTCCTTATCTTTGAACGGCTGGCTGAGGGTCGCTTTTTAAGATATTAACCCAAACAGCACCTCATTGGAAAGTAGAAATGTAGACCTTTATTTTTGTATAACTTTAGTCGAGATCCGGAAATAAAAAGTTGAATAAAAGACTTTTTTAATGTTTAAAAGAAGTTTTAATAGAGATCTAATTATCGGAGAGTCACAAAAGTTATACCATTAGAAAGGCCATTCTTTTCACTTTAAAATGGCGTATACGAAACTAAAGTCTGATTCAAGGCCTGTCTCAGCCAGCGCAAAATCCGAAGCACACTCGAAACGAAATTGACGAAGTAGATCTAGATTTGCGCGGCCACTGTGTTCATTGTCTAAGCCTCGCCTCGCTCAAGTTATTTTGACTATTTTAGTGCATAAACAAAGAAAATGGTGGATTTGAAAGAAATGTCACAGCCCGCCGACTCCGCACTCTGATCGAATCAGCTGTGAAGCACTATTCCAAATTAGCGGATCTTGGCTTGGACTTCGAGTTCATTTGTGACTGTTTGTCAGCTCTAGGTGTCACTAGAAGAACTATTTCTTCACCACCACTTAAATTTCGAGGGTTATCTATTTCTAATGGATTTGTAATAGAGCTAGAAAAGGCGCGAAAGGATCTTGGGCTTCCTTTGGAAATTTCCAGAAAACGGATTGTTCATTTAAATTTAGAAACAGAGAAATCTGTGAATTTTTCCAAAGGGGACTACAGTTTAAAAAAACTGATGGACTAATACTTGAAGCTGTCGTCTTCAAAAGGAAAGAGACCTGAGAATTTAGAACGTTTTATGGAGTGTTTGTTCACCGTTCCAGACAGCGACATTACTGACAATATAATTACCCGGCCTGATTTTAGCACTTCTGCTTATACTTTTTCTAACCCCTCACCTGTTTCAAAGAAAAGCAATTTTGAGAGTGAATGTGACAAAAACAAAATTGTTAATGGACTCTTAAGGACTATTTTGGAACATGAAGAAAAAGTGAAAGTTCTTGAATCTGCTCTTAAGGACTTATCTTGTGAAAAGAAACTTGAGGACTTTGTTGACAAATATAAGAGAGATTGTGAAGGTTTTGCAAGTTGCATTGAAAAACTGTATTCTAGGCTTGATGATTACTCCAGAATTCGTATTCTCCACTGCTTGACAAAGAGGAGCGTTAATAGTAATAATAATAATAATAATAATAATAATAATAATAATAATAATCATAATCATAAAAGTAATAATAATAATAACAATAATAATAATAATAATAATAGTAATAATAATAATACTAATAATACTAATAATAATAATAGTCATAGTAATAATAATAATAATAATAATAATAATAATAATAATAATAATAATAATAATAATAATAATAATAGTACAATTGATTACCTGTGTGGCTCTCATTGGATGTCTGTGGGTAATGAGCAGTGACTGGCGTTGACGTTTGACAACAGGAATTACTTTTTTATTATGCAGTGAGAAGAAATCTCCTTGCTTCTATTCAGTGAGGATACTTTAATCAAAATTTGATATTTTTCTTCTAAAAGATATGTGCATACCCTTTTTTTCTGGTGTATATGGCTTGACTTTTAATGATTTCCCATTGGATGGTGTGTTTGATGTTCTTGTCTTTTAGTTTCCAAATGTGCCTCTGAGTTTCGTATCTTTCTTTCTGTCTAATAGTTTGAATGAGGACTTATGTTGGTTGTATCTAGTTTTAAATTCGTTGTGTTGTCATTTATTATTTATATCTTATGGAATTTATTAAAGATTTTTTTACTGGTTTATTTTTATTTTTTTCCATATTATGTTATTTGACTGTAAGAAACATTTTCTTTTTTTTTTTCACTGATTTAAGGTAAAAGAGTGCCTCATCAATTATCAATAATGGCGGCTAACATGGAACTTGAGTCAGCAAGAAAAATCTTTGGGGGTCAAATGGCGCTGAGAGAAGAGCAAACCTTTTGTGATGTTGTGGTTATTGTGGGTGACACAGAGTTTCCCTGTCACCGTGTCATCCTGGCCGCAGCCTCTGATTATTTCAAGGCTGCGCTTACAACTGATATGAAGGAAGCTCGAGAAAGAAGAATTCTTGTGGAGTATGTCACAAAGGAGACATTTTCCATACTGCTCACCTTCATCTACAGTGGGAAATGTGATCTCACCGAGGAAAACCTCTTTGATGTTTGGGCAGCTGCGGACATGCTTCAGATAGCATTCATCACTGACCAGTGTTTGATTCGGTGGGAAAAGATTTTTGAAACTAAGCTATCACAACATACCTGTATGGAATATTTGATCAAGCTCAGACGATTTGATCAACAAGTGAAAAAAGTATTAGATTATCTTAGTGGACGATTTACAAGCCACATCATCAGAGTTGAGTGTGGTTTGTTTACAATGCAGGAGGTCAAGTATCTAGTGGCCAAGAATGAGTTACAGTATTGGTCTGAAAATGATGTTGTTGAATTTGTACTTACTTGGGCTGTGAGGAATCAGGAGTCTATATGCCAAGAACCATTTGATGAAGATTCAAACAGTGAGTGGGGTACGGATAAGAACGTGAGTGGATCCAACTCACAGCTTGTCCACAACTTGGCTGATCTTCTAGAGTGCACACGGTATTTGCTTATTAGCCCAGAATGCCTTTATGGAACTGTCGCATTACATCCATTAGTGAGAAATAACTCAAGATGTTTACACCTAGTTGACAAGATATCGTGGTATCACACTCAACCCACACTGCAACAATCCTGCTGTCCACCTGCTGCGATACATAGAGAGTCCAGTGACATGTGCAATATCTTGTTGATGTGCCAATTAAGTAGTAAAGGTCAAATGATGATGCTAAATCTCAAAAATATGGAGTGGAAACAACTTCATCTTGCCCAAGTAGATCAGCTGACAACTGATGCACAAGTGTTTTGCTATAAGTCTAAAATTTATGTTCTTTCCAGAAATTCAATTTTTGAGTATTCAGCAACATTGAAATATGTGAAAAGGGTATGTTTGAATATTGAAGATCCAGGCATCGTCGGTGTTGTTAATGATTCGTTACACACCTATAAGTGTAACAATAATATTATTGTCAGTGATAAGACAACAGCAGTGTTACGACATAAGCTCTTGGACTTTCCACAGATATATTTTGCTGAAGAATACTGTAAATTTAAATGTAAGACCTTGCATAAAATAAGTACAGAAAATGGTGTTGGGATGAGTGTAAGAAATGTCATCAGTATTGGCTCCACTGAAATTATCTTCTGTGGTAGAGATGATGTTGATAATTACACAATATTATCCACCAGTGAAGCCTGTTGTTCACCTCAAGTGTATCCAAATCAGCTTGAGTCCTCATCTCGACTGGTAACATTCAGACATGACAAGCAGGCCTTTTTGTTGCAAGAAAATGGTTCTCTTTGGAGACTTCAGTTGGGCGATAAACTACCGGATGTTCAGATAAAACGTGAATCCACTCTCTGGGACAGAGAAATTTCTCTCAATGGTGCTGTCCTTTACAATGACGAGCTGGTGGTTGTTGGAGACTTCCAAAATCAATCTGAAGTTTGCTCTGTGCTAGACAAGTCTTTGCCAGGAGTTTTCAAGAATGTGAGAAAAATAAAAAATTGCCCCTTTAATTATAACAGCTGTCCCAATATTACACTTGCTGTACTGCCAAAAACTTTTCTAGAGCAATTGCAAGAGGATTCTCAAATTTGTGAGCAAACATAGAAGTTTATGGTTTTCGGTTAGCATTGTGCCTGTCATCAGACACTGAAGGACATAGTTGAAGGCTTAGATATAGTGAAGTTGGTCATTATCTGGAATGTTTCTAAAATTCAAGATATGACTGTTGTATTATTCATTGATTGGATTTAAAGGAAAATTTCTAGAGTAAATCTGTGAAGCAAGATTCTGAGATCCTCTTCATATGTGACAATAAGATGATTCTTATGTAATGCTGCACCAGTCCAAATGGATATTCTTTTTCAACAAAGTTGAACTCTTTCATGCCTTTTGTTTTCTCAAGTTGTAGCATTGATGCTAGCATTCTCAGAAGACATTTTAAAAAGCTGGGCTTAAATGACGGAAGAAAACTCAGTAATGATGAGAGCTATTGTCCCACCTTAATTCTTTGGTAACATCAGATACTTTGTTTCTCTTAGAGAGAATAAAAAAACAATATTCATTATAGAATGTTTTTTTTCATGAGTTCCTGAGATGCCTTCATTAAAGCAGCGTTGAGCAAAACCTTGTTGAAGAAGTCCTTCATTCCAAAACCAATGGGGAATAGAGTTAAATATTTGTGTATTTTTTTTTTACAACCATTTGTTTTAAACTTAGCCAAAGAACAGTGGCACTTGAATTGCAGATAGTTCGATTTTGGTTTTTTGTCCTTTTTTCATGGTATTATCAACTTAAAGCCTTAAGAATATATCACAATGTAAACCTTCATAATTAAGGGTGTTGATGATAGCTTGTTGATTTGTTACCCAAGGAAAAAATGATTTTTCTTGCCACCGTTGAAAAACAGATAAGTTATGTGATGTCAAAATAATTTTTGTACAAACTTAAGGTAAAGTAAAGTGAGTCCTGAACCCGATATGATCATAGTGGAACCAAAAGTGGGGTCCT
This sequence comes from Elysia crispata, assembly GCA_033675545.1. Lineage (NCBI taxonomy): Eukaryota > Metazoa > Mollusca > Gastropoda > Plakobranchidae > Elysia > Elysia crispata. The sequence continues at coordinate 61,188 of JAWDGP010007660.1, read as the reverse complement.
AATTGTCCTTGGCATACAACATTGTGAGGTAGTTTGCCATTAATGACCATGTTTTGCAGACAGAGTTTTGTACCGATAAGCATGAGTCATAACATAACTAACATGTGGTTTCCCTAGTGAGGTGTGCTAATGGACTTGTGTCGTGTACATGGGAAACTGCAAGTGAGGGTGAGGCCTGGTCAGTCTGGTCAACTGTCAAAACTAGTGAAATCTGCTGCTGCTGGTAAAACTGTTTGGGATAATGTGATGGTTATGTAATGTAAGTGTGAGCATACAGTGGAAACACACTCTATATAGCTTGCTTGCACTTGGTCCAGGCTGGTACTCAGTACCGGTAGCCTTAAAGCATTGCTGGCAGTCATCATTTAACCCTTACATAATAGTTATGTTCTCGGTGGGAGGGCGAGCATGTTTCTGAAAAGCAATTATGCTACATACCATTAGGTTGGAGGAGTTTATGCAAATGATGTCAGTCAGTCTAAAAATATAACGCCATATTCTAGCTAAAGGCCCGTTAGTCTTTCCCGCAAAACCTCAGAAATGACTTTCCTTGCTGCCTTTATTTTCGCTGAGTCTAAATAGACCTAGCTACCCATTTAGAGCTGGTTGGACATAGGGCAGCTGAAAAACTTTTTGGCTCGACTGTGATTTAAACTCAGGACCTCTGGATTGGTATTCAAGCGACCTACAGACTAGACCATTGCTCACCATATAAGTTATTAAGATGAAGGAAGTTAAAACATAAGTAATATTGTGTGAAGCTGATAGAAAAACGAATTCTTATAATAATATATTTATTGAGAAGGCTAGAGTGACCTTCGCTTATAAAGCAGAGTGTTTTTTTATAATGCTTTTTTGTTGATGTTGTTTGGATGGAAAACAAACAAAGACTTCAAAGCATGTAAATGAGTAAACTGTTTATGTTTATTAAATAGTCGACCATTTTACTATTACTTTAGCAAGTGCCTTGATTTAATAATAGCATTTGATATTTAAGACACAGACATACATGAAGATGTATTTCAAGTTACTAATACTATGCTTCAAAAACAACCCACATGAAATCATTTTAATTCAGTTTCAAACTTAGTTGATTTTTTTTTTTTCGACTTTGATGGATTGGACAAATGATATGGTTTCTTAATTCATATGTAAACACAATATTAGAATTTACAATGTACTCGAACTGGAATGTCCCTGATGATAATTTTAATTAGTCACAGGTAGATATTCCAAAATCTTGCAACAGGAGTAGTTTAAAAAGAAGGAACATGTCACTCTTATATTTAAGAATGTAATTTTGGTTACCTCTGAAAATGAATATATTTTACAAGGCTGCTGTTATATTTTTGAATGTATTTTTAATGTCAAAGCCTCATTGTTATTTTTATTTTAAGTGTTTTCTTTGTAATTGTTCAAGATAAAAAGACAGTAATTTTAAATACCCTTATTCATATGAATCTGTTTTAATATCATTGTTCAATTGAAAGACAAGACTGATTTTGATTAAACGCATACATGTACATTTATAAATATATTTTTATGTAATTGTAACTATTTTGTTCGCCATTATTCAAGATAAAAGAATCGACAAGAGACTAAACTATCCCTAAACATGTATTATTACTGTAATTATTACTATTTTATTCGCATTGTTCAAAATAAAAGAAAAAGCAAGAGATTTAAATTTACCAAATATTACTGTTTTTGCAATGCACCTGTTTTGTTTGTAATTATTAAAGATAATAAAGGTTAAAATTTAAAGTTAAACTTATATTACTGTTATTATTATTATTATTGTTTTTTGTCATTGTTCAAGATAAACAAAAATGCTACAGATTTAAATAATATTATAATGATTATGTTGCTGATATTGTCACTGTTTAGTTTATCATTATTCACAACAAAAGATTTAAAACAACCTCGACATATAATTGTGATAGTAACTGTTTTGCTTCTCATTGTTAAAGAAGAAAGAAAAGCCAAAAGATTTAAATTGCCCTTATATTATCCCAACATGGGATCAAGAATGTAAGGAACATGTAATACTTTATGTTCAAAATAAAAAAAAGCTTACACTTTCTTTAAGGAGGTGGATTTTATAATTTACGTTTAACAATGAAAAATACTCATTAAATTATTTTTGAAATTTTAGTTTACATTATGTAGACATCTGTAAATTAGAATCATACCATTTTTGGTGTTGATCAATTATTATTATTGATATAAGGTATATTCAAGATAATCAACGTCGAAAATCAATTGAATAACTTTTTGGCCTTTATAAATTTCTTGAAACCAAACTGAAACTTTGTAAATTGTTAATTTCTGTCGTAAATATATTATAAATTTTCAACTTCAGAATGAGCAAATGACTGATCCTTGTAAAGAAAAGCTTGTCTAAAAAAAAAAAAACTCCTACAAAACAAGAGGTTGAAAATTCTGCAACAGAGCATAAATAAGAAAGGAATACAAGTCGTGAGGATTTTCAAATACAAGTCATAAAGACTTGAATTTTGTGTCAGCTAAGGCATCGTTATAAAAATTAAAAACCGAAAAAAATCATAGTTTTTAAAATTAACTTTAAGAACAGACAATCTTATATTTTACTTGTAGAACTAGAAATGTTATTTTGTTCGAACTGGAATTTAGTATGTTTTGATCAAAACCAATTTATAATCAATGTATAAACAAATCATAATATACTTAATATCTCTTCTGATCCACTTCTTTTTTTTGTATTTATATCTTTTTTTTTTCAATTTCCTCTTTTGCTTATTACCTTATTTCAGATAAGCTCAAACCTCCAAATTTGCAGCATCTTATTTAATTTGAAATGCTTGTGACACTTACTCAGTTACTGTGTGAGTCTTAATCACCCAAATAGAACAAATTGCTTTAAATCTTACAAAAGATTAAACTGTTACTAAATTGCCCAAAATACATGTGAAAGTTAAAATGTTAATCATTAAAGTGTACATGCAAACTGAGTTAGAAAAACAAATATGGAGGAATGTCATTTTAGAGGCATATTGTTTAAATTATATTGATAAACTATTATTACTTTCAACATAAACATCTTTGTATTTGTAATTTTATCTTTTTTTTTTTAGTTTTGGCTTGAAATGTGTACTACTACTACTACTACTACTACTACTACTACTACTACTACTACTACTACTACTACTACTACTACTACTACTACTACTACTACTACTGCTACTGCTACTGCTACTGCTACTGCTACTGCCACTGCCACTGCCACTGCCACTGCCACTGCCACTGCCACTGCCACTGCCACCGCTACCACTACCACTACCACTACCACTGCCACTGCCAGCTATTGCTGCTGCTGCTGCTGCTGCTGCTGCTACTACTACTACTACTACTGCTGCTGCTGCTGCTGCTGCTGCTACTACTACTACTACTAGTCTACTACTACTACTACTACTACTACTACTACTACTACTACTACTACTACTACTACTACTACTACTGCTGCTGCTGCTGCTACTACTACTACTTAAATAGAAAATTGAAAAATGCCGTCGAAACAGCAAAGAAATATTACTATTGCCATAAGATAGAGGAGTGTCTCACATCTAAAGCTCTTTATAATGTTGCAAACACATTGTCTGGAAAAGGAGGTAACAGCCAGGGTTCTATTCCTAAAACAATTCCAGCAGACAAACTTGCTGAGAGATTTGGTAATTTCTTCATTGAACATGCAAAAATTAGGAAACCCATGGATGCTGCATCCTCTTCCCTTCCCTCTTTTGATTGTTTTGATGGAGATTGTATGATGATGTTTGAACCTGTGACAAAAGAAGATGTTATGAAAATCATTAAGGCGTCACCACCCAAATCTTGCTGTTTAGATCCCATCCCCACACCATTGTTAGTTATCCACCTTGAACACCTTATTGAGCCAATAACTGCCATGATAAATCAGTCTCTTCTTTCTGGGATAGTGCCGGTCTCATTCAAACATGCTGTCGTTTTACCTCTGTTAAAAAAGCCAAATTTATCCCCTGAAGAGCTGAGCAATTTTAGACCTGTGTCAAATCTCCCTTTCCTTTCCAAGATTTTAGAAAAAGTGGTCCTTTTGCAATTGAAAAAACACTTGACAAAGAACAACCTTTTAGATAACTTTCAGTCTGCATATAGAGAATTTCACAACACAGAAACTGCTCTTCTAAAAGTTCAAAATGACCTCATATGTGCTGCAGACAAAGGCCATACATCTATTCTTGCTTTGTTAGACCTAAGCGCAGCATTTGACACAATTGATCACAGTATTTTGTTAGAAAGATTGTCTAAAACGTTTGGATTATCAGGGGTTGTCTTAAAGTGGTTTTCGTCTTATGTCAGTGGGCGTACTCAGTGTATAATGATAAACAACCAAACCTCTCCTGCATTTGACCTTAACTATGGAGTTCCCCAAGGATCTGTATTAGGACCTGTCCTCTACACCATATACAAAACCATTAGGCACACTAATTCAAAGTTTTGATTTATGTTATCACATATACGCTGACGACACCCAAGTGTACTCCTCTTCTCGTCCAGAAAACTTTACTACCTTATTAAAGAAATTTGAGAGTTGTATATCACATGTTAAAAATTGGATGATTGTTAACAAACTTAAGATGAATGAAGACAAAACAGAGCTTCTAGCATGTAGCATTGATAGAAAAGCTTCTCCATATGTTGTTGACCACATGTACATTGATAGTGATCAGATACTGTTCTCTTCAAAAGCTAAAAATCTTGGTGTTTATTTTGATTCAAAGTTGTCAATGACCCCTCATATCAATCATTTGGCCCAAATTATGTTCTTAGAGCTACGCAGAATTAAACAGATTAGATCTTTTTTAAATGAAGGGGCTGTGAAAACTCTTGTGTCCTCTTTCATTCTATCAAGACTAGACTACTGTAATTCCTTACTATATGGCTTACCCATGGACACACTAAAGAGGCTTCAATTGATTCAGAACAACGCTGCTCGTCTCATTTTGAAAAAACGTAAAAGAGATCACTTAACACCCATGTTTAGGCATTTACACTGGCTTCCTGTACAAACTAGGATAAAATATAAGATTGCTGTCTTATGCTTCAAATGTGTTCACGGCTATGCCCCTAATTATCTTGTAGATCTTGTCGGTATGTACGTCCCCACTCACAGCTTACGATCAGGTAACAAAGCTTTGCTGTCAGTTCCATGCAAACCATCAAGAAAAGACGGCCATAGAGCATTTGTACAATGTGCACCAGTGGTCTGGAATGCCCTTCCCCTTTCCATCAGGGAGGCGAGTTCTATAAGTCAGTTTAACTAGACCCTATTGAAAACCCATTTGTTTACTGCACATGAAGACCTTAATTAGTCTGAGAAATTTGTCTTATTGTCAATGTCTTTTCTTATTTTCTTTGTACATGTAACTTATTTATTTTTTCCTCTTCTGTTTGTTTGAATTGTTAATGGACTAGGTTTTAGACTATAGACTAGTGTCACTATGTTAAACGTTTGTAAATAGACTATTGTAAAGAGCTTCGAGCCTACAAGTAGGAAGAGGCGCTAGGAAATAACTTCATTATTATTATTATTATTACTACTACTACTACTACTACTACTACTACTACTACTACTACTACTACTACTACTACTACTACTACTACTACTACTACTACTACTACTACTACTACTACTACTACTACTACTACTACTGCTACTACTACAACTGCTACTACTACTACTACTACTACTACTACTACTACTACTACTACTACTACTACTACTACTACTACTACTACTACTACTACTACTACTACTACTACTACTACTACTACTACTACTACTACTACTGCTATTATTGCTCTGCTGATGCTACTACTACTACTACTACTACTACTACTACTACTACTACTACTACTACTACTACTGCTGCTGCTGCTGCTGCTGCTGCTGCTGCTGCTGCTGCTTCTACTACTACTACTACTACTACTACTTACTACTACTACTACTACTACTACTACTACTACTACTACTACTACTACTACTACTACTACTACTACTACTACTACTACTACTACTACTACTACTACTACTACTACATGTACTATTAGTATTACCACTACATTCTTCTTCTTCTTCTTCTTCTTCTTCTTCTTCTTCTTCTTCTTCTTCTTCTTCTTCTTCTTCTTCTTGCTTTTGTAGTACTATTATTTTTGTTGCTGTTGTGTTGTTAATTATCATCATTATCATCATCGTCATATTCATCATCATCAACATCATCATCATCATCATTATTATTATTTTTATTTTTGTTGTTGTTGTTGCTGTTGTTCTCGTCGTCTTAAGCACTGCTTCAATAAAGATCATCAAATTTGACGCTGCTTCTATTCCACTATCCTTCTGTTTATCGGCCTCATCATCTCCTTGTTTAACATAATCAGTTTCTCATCATAACATCACTCAATCAATATCTTTGATTTCTGTCATCATGAGATTAAGCTTGTCTGATTAAACCTAGAGTAAAACTCTTTCAGCTCATTATTTCATTAATCAAAATCATCTTTGTTTAAACTTTGCATGCCCCCACTCATATTAAGACAACAGAATTTGAAGTCATATATGCATAGTTTTTATTATCTTCTGTATCCTAGGGCCTACTGCAAGGTCACGTGACGCGGTACGCAGAGTGCGACTTCACTACGCCATCTGGGGGGGGGGGGGGGGGGGGGGCAAAAAAATTTTCTGCAATGCATTTGCGTATAAAGTGTCTAGGTGAAAGAAAAGTAAATAAAACTGGTGAAAGAAAAGTAAATAAAACTATTAAGAAATTTTCAAAGTAAAAATCAACCAATTAATCAATTCATGGCGGTCCAGAGCTGCTGTATTGTTAATTGTTTCAACAAAGTGAAAAAATTTTAAACAATACATTTGCGTATAAAGTGGATAAGTGAAATGAAAATTAAATAAAACTATTAAAAGATTTTCAAAGTAAAAATCAACCAATTAATCAATCAATTCATGGCGGTCCAGAGCTGCTGTATGGTCAATTGTTTCAACAAAGTGAAAAAAAAATCTTTCACCATCGCTTAATTTTTTTGTTTCGTTCATAGATGGAAATTCTGCATCATGAGCTGGATTAAGTACTGAATTTTATTTATGTTATTTTTTTTAAAAGCAGGACTCTAGTATAACAGTTTGTGAAAAGAATATGTACATAGTGCAGGTAATTTGTAAACTATAAATTTACGTAAGAAATATACCTAAAGGATTCCATAAATTATTACACCCACTGGTTGTTAGCTAGGGTTGCGTATTTTGTTTAAAAAAACAAACAAACAAAAAAACAAAACAAAACAAAACAAAAGAACATCCATAACAACAAGAAAAAGTGGAGAAAAAATAAATAACACCAACAACAATAATAATAATAATAATGATAATAATAATAATAATAATAATAATAATAATAATAATAATAATAATAATAATAATAATAATAATAATAATAATAATAATGATAACAATAATAATAATAATAATGATGATGATGCTGATGCTGATGCTGATAACAGCAATACCATTAGCAACAACAACGACGACAACAACAACAACAATATCAACAAATGACATTCACGCTTACCACTTGAATATTTTTTTTGTTATATTTTTCCCTATCTCTTATCTCTCTCGGTCTCTTTCTTTCCTTTTTCGTTTTCCTTTTCTCTCCATCTCTCCTTTCCCGTTTTCTTTTGCAACCAGTCATATAAAGAAAAAAAAGTCTTCTCTCTACTTTCTTTCTTCCTCTCTTGTAGATACTTTTCACTTTTCAATGTGTAACCCCAAGTCTTTTATTTTTCTTTTAAACTAACTCGTGTCTTTTTTCCGCTTTGTATGTAACAGTATTATTTTGTATGCATAGTTTTCTCTAAGCTGTGATGTTTTTCTTTCCGTTTTTTTATTTTTTGGAGCATAAATATGTGTAAAAACAACAATACAACATCATTATCATGAACAACAACGATAACAACATTAAAATTATCAACAAATTATATTTAGTTTCTAAATCGACACCGCTCTCTTTTAGGTTTCATTGGAGCATCCCTATGTTTAGATTTTACAATTACATTTTAACGAAAGCCCTGTAGCCTAGTTGTGCGATGGTTCAAGTATGGACATCTGTGAAGCTCTAATTTTTCTTCTGACATTCAAGTAACAAGGAAAAAAAAAGTTGTGGTGTCACTACTGGCAACAATCAGGATATGGCTTTATCACAACGGAGCCGCATACTTTTGTTTGTTTATCTGTCCTTTTCTTAATCTGTGGTAGGCCCTATAGGATTTTCTGCTAATCTATTTTTAGCAATTTAGTCGCCATCACATGATCCAAGCAGGGTAGATTAGATATGGGAGAAAACAGCAGTCTTGAAGTTGGAACTACAAACTGTGTGGTAACGATTCAATTTAATTATAATTTTATCTAGATCTAGATTCTCTATATTTCTGGGTGTATTCTTGGTCTAGATCTAGATCTAGACGTTTCTATTGCGTCTAGTGAATGAAAATGTGAGAATCCTATTGATCATTATTTTGAACGTTTTTGAAAGTCTCTTAATAAGACACTAGGATCTAGATCTAGATCTAGATTAGGTAGACTACTCATCTAAAATTCCAGATAGAAAGGTAGAGACACGATATAAAGCTATCAGATGAGTGTAAAATTTTTAGTAAAGAATCACAATGTAGACTAGAACTAGATCTAGAAAAAAATTATGTAAGAAAAGTCAAACAAAAATGATGCTCTTTCTCTGTAACACAAATAAGATCTAGATCTTGAAATTGAATTAGATTATATAATTGTGGCTTTTAAAATTGGATTCCCACGAGTGGGAAAGACTTCCTAATGGTTACCGAACCTCTATCGTATTAAAGAGGGCACCTAAGAAATGGAGGAGTAATGTCTGAGCTGAGTTCTGTAACACTCTCTTTTCAAATTTCCATTTAGTCAATTATTTGCCATATAGGACTTATTAATGCCTCAAGTAAGTGTAAATCATTTTCTAACAATGAATTACAGATAAAAAAAACTACGGCACCATATGAATTGAGCCCACATACCCAATTGGAAGTCCTACAAGATTCTGAGTTATAGTAGTGAGCTGAGAATGAAATATCCAAATTTTCAGGCCTCTTGTTTTTAAATATGGGAAATTTCTTAAAAATACATTCCTGCTCTCTCTCTCTCTCTCTCTCTCTCTCTCTCTCTCTCTCTCTCTCTCTCTCTCTCTCTCTTGTGCACAAAGTTAAACCGAGGTACCCTATCATTTATTTTGTATTATGCATCCTAGATGAAAAAAAAAATTGTGATACAATTTGATTGGTTTACAGTAACTTATTTTTATATTTCAGCACTGCTTTCAAGAAAGGACTTTCCCCTTTGATCTCATAATTAAAAAAAAAAAAAGAACGGAATGGAGCATCCTAGTCACCGTTTACCCATCCCACAATTTCAACTTGTGCTGCTGATTCTCTTTATTTACCTTAGATCTAAACTAGTCATTGGCAATAGTGGAGTTTCTGAAGATTCTTCTGTAATTGATCTTACAATACCCAGTACCCATCTAGTTTCACAATTCCGGGATGCCAGCATAAATGGCTACAGTGTAAAGTTGGAAAGTTTTGAGTACAGGGAGCCAACAAATCAGCTGCTCTTTGCTCATAATTCCATGTACAATTTACCGGAAACAGAGCCAGTGAGCACCATTGTAGTGCAGAACGCATCATTCAGTCAGCTTTACATCGGAGAAGTCAGTGCTAAAACTCAATACATGTTTGTCTTCAACTATACAGAGGGAGGGAAGGTAAGGGTGATTTAAGGGCTTGTAGGTTAACTTCATAGTATCTTTTGATGTATCAAATAAAGTTTTTAAAAACATTTGAGGTTGGGACAAAAAGGTCTTCTGTGATTTTTCCCTGTAGGACGTGTAGATTTTACAAATTTTGTGCAGTAAATTCTTCTCATAAAAAAATCTTTCTCTTAAAAATGCACACTTACAGCCTAAGAATTGGGCAGAAACAAATGATTAATAATGTTAGTTTTGACTCATGAATAGTTTGTTTTGGGAAAAAGCAACATTTTTATGCAGTTTCGACCACAACAGACATGAAAGTTTTTTGTTATGCATCACAAATGAAATTAAAATGGCTTTCTTTTGTTGAGTGTGATTATAAACACCAATTCTTGTTAAAAGCCCCAAGCCAAAATTATATAATAAGGAAGGAAAATTAGAAGTTTTATGTAAAAGAAAAGGTTTATCAATAAATTTGTAGTTACACAAAAAATTACAAACCACAGAAAAAGGGCTTTTTTGTCTCTTTTAAGGAACCTCTCTTTTTTAACCATTTCATCAAATTTGCTATGTAAAATGCTATTATTGTCATTAGTCATTCAAGGTTTTCAGTTCATAAGAAAACGGATAAATCTATATCTTTCTAGCATCATTTCTATCTCATCAAGTATTCATTGAGAAACTGAATCAAGTTTCTTTTTACAATGATAACAATCAAAATATGCTGGTATTTTTAAAGAAGTTTCTGTTTATTCTTATTTTTTTTCTCAATGTTGAAACTTCTTTAAAATCATCATGATTCCTTCATCATTCTGTGATGAAAGAAAAAAAAAGTGCCAGTGCCTTACATTCTTCAGAAAGGTTTTTAACAACCCCCACCCACCCCCAACTCATTAGATTAGAATGATTATTTAATGTTTATCATTTGTTTTGCTTAAATGTTTCACCATTATTTACATGAAGCACATTTTATATAATTTAGAGCTATAGTTCCAGTTTTAGCACTGCAAACCATGTTTTATTAATGTATACAAAATAAAGTTTTTTCAGCTTTTTAATCTAAGTGAACTATCCTGTTCATAATTTATACTGTGATGCTATTTTTAGCAGACCTCTTCAAATTTATGAAAAAGGCTTGTTTTCATTTGCTATGATAAAATATCCAAGCAAAATGGGAAAAAATCATGTATTATGAATACTTCCTCTGAGAAACGAATATACAGAATATTATTTTACCTTGTTCAATATAATGACAAGTAATTTTTTTTTGCTTGAGACAATTTTGTCAGCATATTTTTAAATAAAGTGCTTTGGCAGTAAAGATTCTTATGAGAGAATACAGTAGAATCACCAAAATTTTGGGGCCCTTTGAGTTCATTTTGGTTTAAAGCTAGATTTGTTTTCGGTCATTTTTCAGGGGAAGTTACTGCTATTTCTGTTGCCTTGCCAATAATAACTGGGCCTGAAAATGGAACATGCATTGCCCTGGCTTGTCGAAACCAGAGAAACACTGCTTCTTCCAACCCTTCATGACTGCATAGTTTCATTTTCTTGGTGGTCGTACAAAATTTCGAATCTTCACGAGCCTTCTGTAACTTCTCCCTGTCTTTCAAAATTGTAGACAGCGTTGAGTTTGGGATGCTATGTTTTTTACAGATCTCTATCTTCGATAGGTTCTTTTCATCCACTTCGGATAAGATTTTCTGTTTAAATTCCAATGTGTAAGCAGAGTGCTTTCTTTTCGACGTCTTAGAGTTGCATAAAGCTAAATCTTGAAAACTATCGCAAGTCGTAGGCCTAATGCGAATTAGAAATTAGAGTACGTGTACTGATCAGTAGCACTGCGCCGATGTTCAATGCCGACGATGTAAAAACTGAAACTGAGGCTGTGTGTGTGTGTGTCACGGTGCCTGTACCCCCCGTGTTGAAGAACATACAGCTGCTTTACAAAGAATGCAGTATCACTGTCACTAGTGTCAGTATCAGTGCATCCGACAAAGAAAGAAGGCTCCCTGTGTCTATCTCTGCCATCTCACACAGCACTAGACCTCTATTCACACATATACACGCGCAAAAGCGCAACCACTGACTGCGTGAGCGGGACGGTGCAGTGGCGATCCCTTGTGTGAATGTCCAATCACCATCGCTTACCACCGCCACCACCCCTCCTCATTCCCATTCATCGACTGTCTGCTTGCAGGTCTAGTGCAGAGCTTGATCGGTGTGCCCCTCCCCACCCCCCATCAGCTATTAGATTGTCAAAAACACCTACTCTTCCCTTCATACAATTACGTGTACTACTACTAGGCATTGGGTGTGTTTTGATTTTTTCCCTCTGGGTTAATAAAGAGAAGGGGAAGAAAGAGAAAAAATAGAGAAAAGTTATTTCGATTTAAAGGCAGTGCCGTTTCGAAGCATTTCGGTTTATCGCGGGAAAGGGTACAAAGTCAAAGAGGAAATTCACACAATTTATCGATTTTTTTTTAGGTTTATCGAATTTTTCGGTTTAGCGGCTTTCGGTTTAAAGTGATTCTACTTTATATACAGTATATATATATATATATATATAAAATACCATAATCAGGCCAGTTTATATCTATATTTTTTTTTAAATCAAATTCTTGGACAAAAAAACCTTGAGTCAAATAAATAGGTTTGCAATTTTTTACGAGTAATCGGAAATTTATTTGATAAATTATTGTGCCTTTTTCTCCTTACAAATCTTCTACATGCTTGTATGAAGATTACAGCAACCAGAATTCAGCTGTTTAGCAGCCGTGCAGACAAAGTGTACCCAGTTACATGTGTGGCACGGCAACAGGAGGGAATTCTGTCTTGGCAGCTTCCATTAGAGATAGAAGACAGGTTGGTTGTGCTGATGTCACTGATGCTACCTCTAGCTTGGATAAGTGGTCTGCTTTATTGAGATCTCATTCAAAACCTAACTACTTAAGGTCCAAGCAATTGTCTTCTGCTATTTGATTAGATTAAGCACCTAATTAAGATATCGTCATAGTTTTCTGATCTTTTGACTTATGTTCTGAAGATAACTTGGAAATTGGAAGCTCAACTTCTGTTTCGTTTGCAATACTTGAGGTAATATTAATCAAATGATTTAAACCTTCTACTTCCATCACTCTTAATTTTGGGTTGTTAGCAAATATGTCAAATGTTTTCTTACTTACAAGGCGAAATGTGAAAGAAAATTCCCCTTTCTCTCTCTAGCTATTCTTACTGGTCGTCAAGCCGGACTCTCTGCCCAGTAGACAAGAACCACAAGGAACATTTAGAGAAAGAGCAACTTATTTACGTCACTGTTTCCTCTATGTCTGAGAAGAAAAAAGACTTTAACCTCACAACATTCAAGATAGATGATTTTCAAGTGGAGTGAGTGAAACTTTAAACTTGTTTAATTTTCTTTTTTTTTTTTGAGAATCTTTTAAGTATTGTGATAGAGAATTTAAAAGTTTTATTGAACTCCTTTAAACTGCAAATCTGATCTGCCGAGCCACATTCTGAAGCATACAAAGGAAAATCTCAGTTTAAAAGTTAATTCAAAAAGGGAAAAATAGCATTAAATGTGCAAGATGCATAGACTTTTTATGTTCTTGTTTTGGGGGAAGTGGTATGTTTTATGACTTGTCTATGCAATGAAAAACTGTATCCAAGGACAAATTTCAAATTTTGGATCTTGGAGTTTGCTTCATTTAAAAATTAATTGACTTTTAACAAAGGTTAATTTTGACTTAGCAACAAATCAGCTTTGATATTAAATAGATCCCTCACTCGGGGTGATATATGTGGTAAAGAATATATATTTAAGCCATTGAGACTTTTTTTCCAGTAAGATATATGTCTTGATTTAAATAAGCTCAATTGAAATCTAGATTTCACACTAGCTACTTTTTGATGTTTATCATGGTATGACCCTGCTGCGGACTATTAGCTTTGAGTGAGGATTGTGTGTATGGTGACTTATTGCAGTCACTGACCAACACCCACAGACTAAGCCTGGACTTGTAATTGCCAAGGGCCATTCACCAATCTTAGCGCTACAAGCAGTGCACCTTCTACTCATGCGGGTCTTGGCAGAATTGATGCAAAGTGTGTAGACTGTGTGGTGCTAGCTAAGTGTGAGTTATTTTAGGGTTAGGTCTTAAAATAGAATAACCTTCCCAAGCCAACTATACAAAACCACAGCTCCCCTTAGGAAATCTGCCCTACGCTGACATTGTGTGACATTGCATTTTCTTTTCTTTTTTTTTTAATCCAGGCATGATGTTCCGAAAACCTTTGAAGTTTCTGTTGCGAGGCCAAAGTATTATATGTACTACTTTCCCAAGGGTATTGATCATGTGTTACTTAGGGTGACATCAAAATCAGACACGTGCATGACTGTTTCTGTTCAAAAGATCAAGGTTTGTGCAGCTTTAGGGTTGATCGTTTTTTTTATTATTGTATTTTGGTCTCTCGGTAAGTTACAGATTTCTTGTGACCAAAGGAAAACTCTGTGGCATTAAATGATTGTTCTTGCATGGTTTTAACATAAGTTTTAATTTGTGGTCACTTATATCCACTTGACCATAGCTCCCTCATTAAAATAAATATGATCCTAACATTTTTTTTTATACAGCATCGAATATTGAAAATCTAACATATGTGTCCATTCGAGCATTGTTCATGTCAAGTTTAAGCCTACAAGCATAGTGCTGGGAAAGGCACAATTTTTAATATTTATATCAAGCTGTATCCTTATAGATAACTGTGTCCAAAACAGTTCTAATTTTTTTACCCTCATCAATTGTCTTCATGTTCTATTCCTCAGAATATTATAGTTTAATCTATATTGACCACTTAACAATATTTCAGGATGAGACAATAAGATAGAAGCTAATTATAGAGACATTTTGAACTTAGAAAGAAAAACTCCTCCCTTAAAGCACAATGAAAATAAGGATATAGAAATAAGTTTCGTGAAAAATAAAATTTGACACATTCCCCTTAATCCATTTTACCAATAAATATTATTTGCGATAGAAAAATTTATAAACCAGATAATTTTTTACATTTTTCTCTTTGGAGATAAGACAATAAAATGTTAGTCCATATGAAAAAAAAACAACACAAATAGGCTTATTAAAATTTTTGTCAAAAATGTTTAAACTATATGCTTTCCGAGTTTCTGATAATGTATTGTCTTTCTTAAGATCTTTCAGATGATGGAACATTAAAATAATAATATATTTTTTAAGACCTTTAGCTTGAAATTTGGGATTGGCTCTCCATTTCCATCATGTATTGAGACTTGAGATAAGTTAAATTTATGGGCTAAAAGAATATGAGTGTAATAAATAAAAACCTCTCTATTGTGAGGACATACTTAATTTAGCACACCCCATCATAAAATGTTATGTATCTTTTTTTTATGATCTCCAGTGCCCTGTGTTTGATTTAGATATGAACGTTGAGTATGCCGGAAAATTCCAGACCATGTCGACTCAGGCCACCATTCTCCTACAGGTAGGCTATTGATCATGTTGCGTCATTGTTGAAGTTGAAGATTAAAATCTATAGGGAAAATTTTTTTAGGGCCAGAGGAATATGCTTAACATTCATTCTTGTTTCATGTTCTATTTATCAATTATTAGATCAATTGTCTGCTTGTTTGAGGTAAAGTAGCATTGCTAAAAATAAAGCAGGGGAACATTAGAAGTTTTCTCTAGTAGTCTTATTCCACCACAATGTAGCACCCTTAAGATTACCAACACCAACATCAACAACAACAACATCTATGGTAACCCAAAATTGCTTTTAAATTTATTTTATGCCCCTCTTAAAAATGGCTTTCTCAATCAAACTCATGTCTCTTATAGTTCTCAACCTTCCCACTAAAATTGTTGTAAAGTTGATTTAATTTCTTAATTCATATTAATTTTCAATTTTTTAACCTTGCAACTTTGCCTGCTCTTATCATTTAGTGACTCTATTGAAAATCTGAAAAATTGTTTTCCAAACTAAGTATTTGGAGTTATTTTCAGAGAAAATGGTTTGGCTTTATGTATTTGTATCTGAGATCAAACAAATGAAGTTTTTCCCCCATTCACATTTCCCGAAACTGGTGACAAATTTTCGTAGCACTCTTCTGTTTTAAAAACAAAACAAAAAAAATCCTACAAAAATCCTCAACATTTTCGTGGCTCTAGTCCTAGTGCAGAAAGTAATTTGTTATCAGCATTGCTCATTAATATCTTGTTCTCTGAGTTACCTCAGACTTGAAACATTATATTCCACCCAGCGAGATGACTACTCAGACACAAATGGATTCTACATTGTTTTCATCACCAAAGCAAACGACAAGGACTGTGTGGGACACCTAGATTTTGAAAAGCTCAAACCAAGCACAGGGGATGGGGAGAGGAGGAAAACTATCAGCATCATCATCACTGACACCATTACTAGTAAGGGGTGAATAGTTTACACATATCCAAACCAGTGAGAGGTTGAGTGACAAGTCATGAATAGCATGGTCTATGAAATATGAAGCACAGTAAAAAAAAAAAAAAAAAAATAGGTCGAGTGCAGCTCCAAAAGGTACACAACAATACAAAACATGTGAGACGGTGAGTGACAAGTCATGAATAGCATGGTTTATGAAATATGAAGCACAGTAAAAAAAACAAAAAACAAAAATAGGTTGAGTGCAGCTCCAAAGGTACACAACAATACAAAACATGTGAGCTTTGGCCTTACGACTTCGTCAGACACAAAAACAAGAACAAAAAACCACATAAAGATATTCACATATATAAATTCGAAGTAAAAACTGTGAAAAAAAAATATATATAGATATAGAAGATCTTATCTTATATTCTCTTCATACGACACTGGAGTCTCGAGCAGAGGACAAAGGTGTCGCTTGTCCTCCGCTCTCTTCGGATATGACTATCAGAAACACCTTTGTCCTCCGCTCGAAACACCAATATCGTATGAAGAGAATTTAAGGTAAGATCTTCTATATCTATGAAATGCTCCCACAGTTGAGCACTCATCAATTATTTCAACTTATCTTCAAACTATATATACGAGGGCATATTGATAAGTTTTGCCTCCAAGTCCATAATTTTGGAAATAATGAAGACAAACAAATGATACTTACACCAAATGAAAGGTCATTTTATTTAGCACCAGATGACATATCATTTTTCAACATAATCACCGTCCCGTTCGATACAGAGCCGCCACCGACGGACGACCTGTTGGATGCCGTCAGCGAAGAAGTCAACAGTCTTGTCTCTGCACCAAGAAAGAACAGCATTCTTCACATCTTCGTCTGTCTCGTAACGGTTGCCCTTGAGGTAATCCTTGAGTTTTGGAAAAAGGAAGAAATCGCTCGGAGCAAGATCTGGGCTATAAGGCGGGTGCGGTAATGTCCGGAGGCCTAAACGATCTAAAGCCGTGCGAGTTTCCAAACTTGTGTGAGGGCGAGCGTTGTCGTGATGGATGATGGAAACTTTCTCACTCCTTACCCGTCGCAACCTCGCTTTCAGTTTCTCCAGTGTGTTCACATATTTCGTAGAATTCACGGTGTTGCCTTGTTCCAAAAATTCTGTGTGAACCACACCCTCACTGTCCCAAAAGATCGTGAGAAGCACCATCATCCATCACAACAACGCTCGCCCTCACACAAGTTTGGAAACTCGCACGGCTTTAGATCGTTTAGGCCTCCGTACATTACCGCACCCGCCTTATAGCCCAGATCTTGCTCCGAGCGATTTCTTCCTTTTTCCAAAACTCAAGGATTACCTCAAGGGCAACCGTTACGAGACAGACGAAGATGTGAAGAATGCTGTTCTTTCTTGGTGCAGAGACAAGACTGCTGACTTCTTCGCTGACGGCATCCAACAGGTCGTCCGTCGGTGGCGGCTCTGTATCGAACGGGACGGTGATTATGTTGAAAAATGATATGCCATCTGGTGCTAAATAAAATGACCTTTCATTTGGTGTAAGTATCATTTGTTTGTCTTCATTATTTCCAAAGTTATGGACTTGGAGGCAAAACTTATCAATATGCCCTCGTATATAAATATGTAAAAGGTGATATGTAGAAAGATCCACACAAAAAAAATGCTTCTACAGTTGATCACTCTTATCAGTTATATAAATATACATAAATATGTAAAAGGTGATATGTAGAAAGATCCACATAAAAAAATAAATAAATAAATAAATAAATACCGTGGAAGTACACACACAAAAAAGAAAAAAAAAAAAAAAAAAAATATATATATATATATATATATATATATATATATATATATATATATATATATATATATATATATATATATATAGAGAGAGAGAGAGAGAGAGAGAGAGAGAGAGAGAGAGAGAGAGAGAGAGAGAGAGAGACAGACAGACAGACAGACAGACAGACAGACAGACAGACAGACAGACAGACAGACAGACAGACAGACAGAGAGAGAGAGAGAGAGAGAGAGAGAGAGAGACAGACAGACAGACAGAGACAGAGAGAGACAGAGAGAGAGAGAGAGAGAGACAGAGAGAGAGAGAGAGACAGAGAGACAGACAGAGAGACAGACAGACAGACAGACAGAGAGAGAGAGAGAGAGAGAGAGAGAGAGAGACAGAGAGAGAGAGACAGACAGACAGACAGACAGACAGAGAGAGAGAGAGAGAGAGAGAGAGAGAGAGAGAGAGAGAGAGAGAGAGAGAGAGAGAGAGAGAGAGAGAGAGAGAGAGAGAGAGAGAGAGAGAGAGAGAGAGAGAGAGAGAGAGAGAGAGAGAGAGAGAGACAGAGAGAGAGAGAGAGAGAGAGAGAGAGAGAGAGAGAGAGAGAGAGCACACTAATTAAAAAACAATTTTTCACAATTGACTAAATTATTATTTATAAAAGAATGGGGAAGTACGAAGCTAACCTTTGCTACAGATAACTAATAAATTCGCTTTCCTTTTAAGGATTACTTGTTTTACACTTTAATTCTGGATGCTGTTACAGGAGACGGTAGTAATTTTTTTAGGTATTAGTTAGGGGATAAGTCATGGCTGTTATGACTGCGGAGATGTATTTATATTATTTATGCCATAAGTGCATGAAATAAAAACGATGTGTTCAATGAATTATGGGTCAATTATTGATGCCGTTTATGAGTGTGGTAAGAATATTTACAACTGATGGCTCTTGGGTTACGATCTTGCCCTGATATCTTTACTGGTTCAAACCCCAACTGATACTATAAGAGGTCAAGTTTGGACACTTATCTTTTCTGTTTTGCTCTGCTCGTCATGGGTTTTGTTTGATATTCAGCAAAGTTCTGATACTATCATGTTTTCAGTGGGTTACTAAAAAAAATCAAACAAGAAAGTAAGTAACTCCATTTTAGATAATTGGCGTGTATAAAGAAAGAAACAAAAACTAAATAGAATAGTGAAGTAGAACATTTTTCTGTACTTGTATTCTGTAGATGCTGAGTATTGGAAAGCCACATCTGCTGCCCTGGGTTTTTTCCTGACATTCTACCTTCTAGCTTTTGTGATTTTCTGCTTGTGTCATGGCTGGTGAGTGTGCACATTTAATATAGTGGCTATCTTATCAATGGCTTTTTGTGTCAGACTGGGCTTTTGCCAATGCCCACTCATTTATCTAAAGCCATGATCAGTACAATGGTTGTGCTGATATATATATATCTATATATATCAATAGCTCAAGTTGCAGGAGTTCAATAGAGTTACTACCTTGTCCCTACAACTGTCTTAATTGTGACTTAATTGTGACTCTCAAGTTAATTGATAGTTGAATGTTGCACCAGAGCTTATAAAGTTGCAAAGCATAATGAAAGAAAATTGCAGAGAGAGGTATTTATAAATTACAAATCAACACTCTTTGGGTATGAATTAGACTAAATATATATATATGTCTGGACCTATTGATCATCTTTAAAATGCCTTTAGGTCAGCCAAACTTAACTTTTATAGATTATTAGGTATAAAAAGTTCTTAGTGGCCTAAAAAACTGTGAAGATTTGACATAAAGCCCATTTATATTATATTTACAATTTGTGCCTAACATTATTGGTGAATATATATTGAATTTGTTTTGTTTTGTTATTTTCACTGTTTTCTTTTTTTCACCCAGCGGCCTACCAAAAACATTTTCTGAAATGTCACCAGAGGACATGGGTTAGTATCTTACTTTTTTACTCTAAGCTTTTAAGTGTAATTCTTGATTTTTACTGGAAAAATCTTGAAGTGTGCATCTTCAAACTGCCAATTTTTTTTTCTTTTTACAAATATTGTTAAAATCTTTTTTACACAAGCCAATCGTGTTTGCAAAATTCTTTTGGTACAGGTCTAGATTTTTAACTCTTTATTTTCAAGAAATTGAAGAGGTTTTTTTTTTTAATTTCAAAGTAAGATACCTTACCTGTGTCTCAAAACTTTCATGCCTTATGATCTTGCAAACCATAAACAAAATTATACCCAAATATGTTTTTAGAGGCACAAAAAGTTCAACTGGCCTTTTAAATCATAACTCATCATTAATGGCTCGGGAAAAGAATAATTAGTCAAAAAGACATCAGAGAACTAAGTAAGTCATAAACTTAATATGACAATCTGGCCCCTCCGTTTCATATTGTGTCAAGAGATAAGATTTGTGGCATAAGAAAGTCGAACCACACAAAGATGATGTTACCTTGATCCTCATTGAATAGGATTATTAAAGGGGGTCACTGCAAGGGTAAAAACGGGTAAAATATTGTATGAAAATCATCAATCAATTTAGGATTTTATAATGCAAATGTTACGAGCTTTGATAATAGAAAAATTAAGAGATGATAAGCTCCAAATGGATTTTTGAGTTTTATTTAATAATAGCCTCACTTTCAGGATGTTCATTGCTAACGGTTCTTGGCGTTTTCATATTTTGATCTTCCGTACAAAAATCATGCTTGGTTCTCTTTGTGTCTGCCCTGACAACAGAAGAGGCCCGCTCTTTATTTGAGCGGGTCAAACGCGTGAGGTTCAACATTCAAGGAGACTCCAATGCTGCTAGTGGTAAAATTGGTTCAAATCTCATGCATCTCATGGTTTTTGTTTGGTGCTGGTTTTACACTGTTGGACTAACATTTTGTCTTTTGTACAATGAGAGGGCAATGGGAAAACTTCTTGAAAACTTCCTAAAAATCCAGCCCCCTCCCACCAAAAAAAAAAGAAAAAGAAACAAAAGCCAAAGGCATAGAAACAAAATATTGTTGCAGCAATAGTAGCTTGATGATTTGTTTATCATCTATAATTATTACTCATTTACACTGTTACAAGTTTAAAGATTCTCTATTTTCTAAAACAAAAACAATGCGTTTTTTAACTAGAAATTTTTATATCAAAGCAAGCAAAGGGAGAAGTAAAGGGGAAAAAAATAATATCTGGCATTCCTCAATATTTGTGAGATAATTTTGGTAGCTTACAAAACTTGATACTATTTTCCTATCTCGATCCAGATTTTTCGTACCTGTGATTGGAGGAAAAACCCCTATAAATTTTACAGTTTTGTCTTGAAATAGCACAATCTAACACCTTGCATGTTTTTTAAGTCTCGTTTCTTGGTGTCTATGTTATTTTTTTAATGTTATTTCTTTGCTCTATTAGTTCTGTTTCTTTTGTTTGCCAATAAAAAAGAAAAGAAGACGATTTTCATATTTTTGAAATTCTAAATTACACACAAAAAAATCCATTCACTATCATGTGAATAATGCAAACTTTACATTTTTTTATATAACGTTTTTTTTATAATTACATTTCCTAATAGAATATGGTGTAACTTGATCTTTGTTGAACTGTAAGCTTTTTTTTGGCTTGAACTATTTTCCCTTTTATTTGTAGTTCTTAATTTTTTACCTTTAACTCCTCATAAGAGCCATACTTTTGGCATTTAATAATTATTTGTCTAATTTGAACTTCTCATCCTCAAAGGATATCTCAATTTTTTTTTTAACAAACATTTCAAATAAATGGAGAAAATGAAGATGCCTTTAAGTATTGAGAAAGAATAACTTACATCTGTGTTTAAATGCTGATCTTTTTTCTTAGACTTTCACTATGTTTTGCCACAGGAACTTAACTGGTAGTGCTCGAATCACTTGGGGTGGCAGATGAGTTAGGAGCCAACTTTTCTGTATAGAGAGTTTTTTTTAGCGAGCAAATATCTCTAGGATGGGGCATCAAGACAAAATGTATTAAGAAAACAAAATGTTCAAAACTTTTTTTTTTATCAAGTGTTTTCGACTTATGATTTCAGATCTTAATTTTTTTAATAAATAAATTATAAAATAAAGCTAGTGAGGATAATTACAGGTTAATGAATAGTTCGTAATTTTAAATGAAATGGGAAAAAATTGAGGAAAATTACCGTGTACTTCAATAGCAATCTTGATGATTTTAATGTTTTTTTTTTTTTTTTTTTCTTCCATTTTCTCTTTCATTTTAATATTGATTTTCACACTAACAAGTCCATTTATCAGCTTGCTACTTATCCAAAGTGAACTTAATCTTTATCTCAGTTTGATTCATTCTCTGTATAAAGTTTGATGGTTCACCTGTTGTTACTGTAATTGTTAAGCTAATGCTAGGAAAATTTGCGAGCTATTCTGCAACTATTTATATCTTAGTTTTCTTGTCTATTTTATGTTTCCGTTTCATTATTAAGTGTCATGGTCTAGCGGTAGACACCAGGTTCTCGATTCAGGCAGCCTGGGATTCAAATCCTATCTGGGTCAGGTGCAACATGAAGAGAGCTCTTTAGATGTTTGTTCTTCTTTATTAAATATAAAGACTTGGAGTTGCAACCTTAGCAGTAGCCATATTGTGGGTCTGCTGTAGATAGAAAAGGTTAAAATTCAATTAACACTTGAGCATTTGATATACAGAGGACATGTGACAGGTGAATAACCAAATTAATGTAAATAAAAGGGAAATCTGATTAGTAGCCAAATTATAATTGAGGCTACATTAGATGGAAAAAAATATACATGTATTTATATGTATTTATGAAAATAAAGGCTTACCTCTATTCTGATGTTGTATACTAATAGAAGTAGAGAAAAAAAGAAATGAGCCATAATTTTTTTTCCAAATGAATATCTTTAAGTGAAATATAATTTTATTCTCTTTATCCTTCTTCTGTGTACAATGACTATTTTCTAAGGCCTGACATTATTCATCCTATACCTTAGCAATTTTCAGTTTTATAAAGCTAGCAAATAACACTTTTAGGAATTAGAATTTATCAATAAAATATCTACTAGAAGGTCGTGGAATCAACATGCAACTTTTCAGCTCCAGTCTTATTTTGTAAAAGACAAAGCAATCTTGGGCAGTGGTGAAAAAGTTTTTTGTATAGAAACCACCATTGTTTTCTTGCTTTATTTTCAACTTTTTCTTTTTTTGGAATAATTAAATATACCTATGAAGCATTATTGTCAAATGTGGTGCAATTAAAAACATTAATAAATGGTCAAAATAAATTTTTTTTACACTGAGTATAAGTTTATTTTCAATTTGAAATGAATTTGCTCATGTTCTGTTTAGAAGATTAAGCAGTTGGTCTATTTTGATAAACACTCAGGTCTTGAAACTGTTTTCAACCATGAAATCTATTTAAAGATTATTGTTAAGGGATATTTGTTACAAGATATCTTACCATTTCAGTGAATTGTTTCTTCACTTCCATGCCTGTCTCATTCAGATGCTCCAATGCTGACCTCTCTTCCCAGGTAATGAAGATGGTTTTTTACGAGCCACTCCATATGGCAGGCAATATGGTGCCGTGGAGAACAGTGACATAGAAGCCAGTCGGAGCTACCGGAGAGGTTGGTAGAACTGCCTGAGAGGAGTGATGCAATAAAAAGCTCTGTAGAATGGACATTTTTTTCCTTTAAAAATCTTTATCTTGATTTTTTTTTTATTCCTCCCATCTCTTCGAACTTATTTTGAGGAAGTCCTCAGTTAAAAGAGGCAAAATTGACTCAAAATATTTTCTTACTCTTAAATTGAAGATAATTTAATTCTTTGTATTTAAGTATGTGTTATTTTTTTTTTTCTTCCTTTTATTTTCTTAGTGTTTCAATACTTTGACTGGCATTTGGCCTCGTAGTCTGCCTTTAGATTTGTTAGGATCAGCCATGATTTTTAAAACTGTCAAAAATTAAGATTACAAAGTTGCAACTTTGACTCCAGCATACACAGAAAAAAAAAACAAAAAAAAAAAAACACCTGAATTTTAGTCTTTTTTTTTTTTTGCAATTTTTTTTGTTTGTATCGCTAATGGAAAGATAGGTTGTGAGAAAAAAAGTTAACAAGTGTTATTTAATGTTGCAAATCCTATTTTTGTGGATCATTATTTGTTCTGAAATAAAAAAAAAAACAAAAAAAACCCTGTAATATCTCTGTGCCTGAGATAAGAATATTCTGATCAGTGTTTCTCTTCGAAACTTTTGCTCTTATGGTTGAGAAGGAAGAAAGTCCATAGAATGATTAATCATTGGTATGTCCCCATCTTTGTTGGGTTGCTAACTTAGATTTGTTGAGACATCTATCGTAACAATGAATCTTGCACCTTAGACAAAATTACTGCTGGCAAGTTGGTTTGAACACTGTTAAACTATAACTTGCCTTGCAAGAGCTGAAAAGCCTTGATTTTGTCATGTAATGGGTATATCAACAGCAAATCAAATGTGATCAGAGTGCCTTTGTATGCTTCTTTTTTGAAAAAAATATATTTCAGAATTGTCTGCTGTGAGCAACTCATCAGCATTGATTGACGAGTCAGCCATCGACTTCCTGTCTGATGCAGACTATGAGAAAGATGTGTTCAGAACCAAGGTGGGTACAGAAAGCTCAGATACTGTTTCATAAATCTGAGGCTGGTAAAATAAGATGGTGACTCAATTTCATTACTGTGCACAAATGATAATGTTTTGAAGCTCATTTTGATTAAAAAAAAAAGAGAGAGCTTGAAAAGACGGCAAAAAAAAATATATATATATATTTGAACATAATTATGGAAACTGTTCAATCTTTTTGAAGAGAGAATGGTAAGGGATGTTTTTTTATTTACATTTAATATGAACCGTAACAAGGCTTTAAAAATAATAATAATAATAATAATAATAATAATAATAATAATAATAATAATAATAATAATAATAATAATAATAATAATAATAATAAAAATCATCCCATAATTATACAGATTTTTAAAAAGACATACCATCACAATAATATGATGCTCAAGGCAGTTAGAAGCAGTTCTTTAACAAACATTTGCTCATGATGTTAAATGATAATGGTTTATATATATTCATTTCATTTTATTGGCCAAACTCAGTACTATTTTAAAACATATTAAAATAAGCTTAGCTTGACTTGTATAAGTAATAATATTTTAAGTAGAGGTTCTAATAAAGTTACAACTAAATTTTTTTCAATATAGATATATTTCTTTGTAAGATAAAAGTAATGTTTTTTTTTACCAATAAAAGTATAGTTTTACAGATACATGTTTTTTTTTTTTACATTAAGGCAGATTTTTTTATTCACCGTGTATTCATTTCTCTGTTCCCCTTCCCATCACCCTTACAGACGGCCTTGTTTGTCAGTGATCTTGCTAGGAAGAAACGCAGCAAGTTGGCGAAAATCTACAGGACATTTTATTGGTGAGTTTAAGCCAAAATGGTGTGGTAAAATTGTATCCAGAGATATATGTCTCTCAGTAGAAATTCTTTAGATGTAGACTTATGTTCCGGGTTTCTGTGCAGACGTTTGAAGGCACAATGTAAATGGATTTCTTTTTAATCAACATATTTTTTACATCCTCATGTTTTTTTTGTTTTTGAATAAAGTTTGCTCTTTGATTAAATTTGTGAATTGAGTCAAATTGTAATGAGGGACCTATACTCAGCTTCATCTTGCACTATAGAAAGATAACAGTTTCATCAAGTGATGAATTTAACTATGAATTTTGGAATGCTTGTAATCTTTGCCCAAAATTTTTGCAGTGCTACTATTGTTCTCTAAAGTCTTTGTTGAAGCTGAACTTGTTTTGATGTGTTAAGATCTATTAAAGGATGGGGGCAAAACTTTTGAGTCTCTGCTCTGCAAAAAAATGAAACTAACTTTGAGTCATCCTTATTTTCTGTAAGTGTTTTCATATGCCTTCATTTAAATTTTCATTCTTTGTCATCATTAGGAACCTTTTGACTATTGCCATCTTTTACGGTTTACCTGTTGTTCAGCTGGTTGTCACATACCAGAGGGTAAGGCTGATCATGTCATATATTTTTCCTCACTAATGGGATTAGGGATGATCATATGCTAAATTCGCTCTAAAAAATGCATGTACTTTGTGCAAAAGTTTGGAAACTGCTTAACTGGAATATAACCTTGAGATCTTTTTTTTTTTTTTTTTTTTTGTCAACCCTAATCTATCTAACAACTGGAAACAATCCAAACTTTTAAATTTGATTACTTAAGAATATAATCTTAGCATCTACAAAATTGTGCACAACTCGTTACATAATCATGATAATGTGCCTTTGCTAGCAAGTCTGATAAATTGTAATTGGACACAAATACTTTGCCTAATTTTATTTTTAACATATAATTGGTTCTTAGAGAAAAATGGATACATTTTCAAAAAGCTACTCCCACTTAAGTGCTAAAACAAATCTTTGAGCAGGTTATAATAAGCCGATCTACTTTCCATCATTCTCCAAGGAGCAGCTGTTAGAAAGGATTCACGCTTAAGCCACAAAATCTTTCATAGCCTGAAGTCAAAAGAAACTTGTTAGAAAGGATTCACCGCTTAAGCCACAAAATCTTTCATAGCCTGAAGTCAAAAGAAACTTGTTAGAAAGGATTCACCGCTTAAGCCACAAAATCTTTCATAGCCTGAAGTCAAACTTGTGCTAATTCAAGAAATGTGGATGAAGAGCGTTTTCAAACATTTGATCTTGAACCTGACCTAGCCAGGATTCAAATCCTGACCCTTTGGTTGAAAGACTGAGTGTTCACCAGTAGTCTATGAAAACAGATAGAATATATATCAAGTATACTGTCAGTGTTCTAAATCCAGTTCCAATAAGGTCAAAAAGCATCAGCACAATTTGAAGCTAGCAGGTCCTTAATGTTCATTTTGATGTTTGTTGTTGTCTAATTTAAGAATTGATTAATTTCATCATTCCCAGAAATTTAGAAAATTTACAAAATTAATTCAAAATCCATTACTGCAAAAGTATCCAAGACAGTGCAAATATTCTGCCTATGAGACAAATGATGAAATCACTCCATTGTCATAAACTTTATTGTCCAATATCAATGTGATTTTCAAGTGCTGATTTCTTGGACCCCAGTTTTGATAACGAGAAAAATTCAGGCAATTGACAATCACTGCATAATGAAGGGAGATACTTAACTTTTCACTCTCCTATACAATAAACACTATCACTGTTTTCATTGTGAAAAAGAAAAAGGAAAAACATCTGATTACTTACCCATATTAGATTTACTTTTACTTATCTTTATCAAAAAAGCGGACATTTAAAAAAAAATTTTTTTGTAACTGCAGAAGCTAGAAGGCAAAATTTTGTTAAATTTTATTCTCGAGTCCGCTGAGGTAGATTCAACATAGCTTTTGTCTATGCATTGAACAGGTATTGAATGAGAGTGGCAACCTGGATCTCTGCTACTATAACTTTGGTTGTGCTCATCCATTGAAAGACTTCCTTAGTGCCTTCAACAATGTGTACAGTAACATAGGATACATCATGCTCGGACTGCTGTTCATTATTATAGTGCGTGCCAGGTAAGCATCCTCTTTAACTTCATTATATTTTATACAATTTTTTTTTTGTCTTTTTTGATCCACCTTTTGCCTCATTGGTTCTGGCTTACTTAATTTCTCATACTTTCTGTTCCCTGTCACTGTCAGACTTTGTGCTCTGTCTGTCTGTTTGTATTTGTCTCTATCTGTCTGTCTCTCTAAATAGAGAGCAAAAAACATCACACTTCGAGGATAGCTTGGTAATTATAAATGATCCAAAAGGACGCGTGTTTATGTATAAATTGTATAATACAGGATCTAAAAGGAAATAGGTACATAACTTTATAACTGCAGGACAAGAAAGAAATAACAACTATAGATTCAACATTTAAAGGTTTCACTATGTAAGCGTCGTCAGTAATGATAAAAAAAATCGTGCTTTAAGTTTAACATTAAAAAAAAAAAAAACAATCAGTACTAGTACATATTTTATGGTATCCTTTCTTTCCACAAATTTCACACCAATGTACATTTTTGCAGACTCAGAACTTATGTACTCACTCAATCACTCCCCTCCCTTTATCTCTCTCTCTCTTTCTCTCTCTCTCTCTCTCTCTCTCTCTCTCTCTCTCTCTCTCTCTCTCTCTCTCTCTCTCTCTCTCTCTCTCTCTCTCTCTCTCTCTCTCTCTCTCTCTCTCTCTCTCTCTCTCTCTCTCTCTCTCTCTCTCTCTCTCTCTCTCTCTCTCTCTCTCTCTCTCTCTCTCTCTTTCTCTTTCTCAAACTTCATGAAAATAGTGAATTGGAACTGTCTGTCTTCAGTCTTTCACACAAGCTGATTTTATGTAGTTAAGCATTTGTTGGTTTATTCTAATATTTCTACAACTACTACTACTACTACTACTACTACTACTACTACTACTACTACTACTACTACTACTACTACTACTACTACTACTGCTACTGCTACTGCTACTGCTACCGCTACCGCTACCGCTACCGCTACCGCTACCGCTACCGCTACTACTACTACTACTACTACTACTACTACTACTACTACTACTACTACTACTACTACCACTACTACTGCCACTACTACCACTACCACCACCACCACCACCACCACCACCACCACTACTACTACTACTACTACTACTACTACTTCTACTGCTGCTGCTGCTGCTGCTGCTACTTCTACTGCTACTGCTGCTGCTGCTGCTACTACTTCTACTGCTACTGCTGCTGCTGCTACTACTACTACTACTACTGCTACTACTGCTACTACCAAAATCTAGCTTTTGCAGTTTCCTACGAAATTAGCTGTTTTTATAGATTTGTGTGATTGGAAAGGTTGCTTGGTCATTGACGAAGATACCATGTGGTTCTAGTGTCTGTAATGTGTGAATCCAGTATGTTCCTTTATTTTGTAGGCCTATAAAGTCTGCTGTGAGTAACTGGTCTATCGGTGTGATTTTTGCATGGTGGATGTTGTGCCCGGAGAGGTTAAAATGTTTGGCAACAGTGTCGCCTCTATTGTTGTTAATGTTGAATCTATTTCCTAATAGATTCTCTCTCTCTCTCTCTCTCTCTCTCTCTCTCTCTCTCTCTCTCTCTCTCTCTGTCTCTCTGTCTCTCTCTGCCTCTCTCTGTCTCTCTCTCTGTCTGTCTGTCTGTCTCTCTCCCTCTCCTCCTTTGCATTCATTAAAAAAAATAATTAATGTCCCAATAATCTATCTGACAGAGACTTTCACAGTCAGAGAATAGTGACTGAATATGGAGAACTCGCTGAAAGATATGGCATTCCCCAACATTTTGGCCTCTTCTATGCTATGGGGATAGCTCTGTGTATGGAGGGTGTCATGAGTGCCTGTTATCACGTTTGTCCAAGCTACCAGAACTTTCAATTTGGTGAGTATACTTCAGATTTTTCAGTTCATGACTCCTGCGGGCTATCTTCTTGATTTTATAAGTGTTTGAGGACTCTGTTATCCTAACCACTGCTGACCTCTATCTAAAAACTCTAGCTCTTATAAATTCTTACTTTGAAGAAGATGGATTGTAGTTTTTAAACTGCATGTATTATTAGGTAGTTTTGATTCATATATTTTGCAAGGTAAAGGGGAGTGTATTCTTATGTATCAAGTTATGCAAGCCTAGTAGCAAGATTTAAAGGAATCATTAATTTATTGACTGAAAAGAATTTATAAGGCATCTTTCATACTCATCTGAAAAATCTTTCACAGCTATTCATCTTTTGAAAGAAATCAATTTCTATCTATCAATAGAGGTTTGCTTTAGGTACAGTGCTTTTGAATGTTTGAGTTTTGATAAACTGCTATATCCACAACATTTCTCAGATATATTTTCAAGTCTACTCAAATGATAAACGTGTCTCATCCTACCCCTAAATGTCTTCTCGACTTATTTTATGTTTTGCAGACACATCCTTCATGTACATCATTGCATGTCTGATGATGCTGAAGATTTACCAGTGTCGTCACCCTGACATCAACGCGAAAGCTCCTGGTGCTTTCTTCTCCATGGCTCTCATCATCTTCATTGCTGTTATGGGAGTGGTAAGTTTTCACCAATGCATGTTAAGTCAGTATTGTGTCAGTAGATATGTACAGTTAGCAATACTCAATCAAACTGTAATATTTGTCAGAGAACAAAGTTTTGCCTCTATATTGGTAAAGGCAATGCTTTGCTGTAGACACTTATAAAGCAAAAAGCTTGAGGCAAGCATTTTATTTGTTCAGGCAGGCTGCAAGACAGATAATAGTATCTATTAGTGAGCTTTTTTCAGAATTGTGCTTTATCTATTCCTAAATGAGTTGCGATGTGAAAACTAATGTCTTTTTATTTTATTGACTTTATCTTATCCCTGTGTTCTGACCCTTAGTCAAAATGAATCTTCTTGACCTTTCGATGAGTTTATTCAGATGCCAAAATGTACACTCAGAAAAATATAGTTCTAGTACTTGATTGCTTTTTTTTCCTTTCCCTGAATTTGGCTCACAGAAGTTTTGATTCTTGTTTGACAGGTTACAAGGGATCAATAAAAATCTGCTCACAAGAAATAATAGTAATAATAATAATAATAATAATAATAATAATAATAATAATAATAATAATAATAATAATAATAATAATAATAATAATAAAAATAATAATAATAATAACAATAATGCCACGGGCTAAAATTGTATGCACCTTACACTATATTTAAATTATTGCTTTAAAAACATTCACAGTTTGAAAATATAGAAAAAATGAGGATATAAAAAGTATCAACTCAAGAGACTGATGAACATTTTCTTAATATAGTTTTGAAAGGATACCTTTCCCAACAGCTGTTGGCCTGACACCTTCTGACCTTCAAAGTACAAGGCTTGTGTTGTTCAAAGAATCAGTTCTATGAGAAATGGGATCCAACCTCAGCACCAATAGCTCAGCAGGAGATCAAATCAAGGACCTTCTTACCTTCAATCTAAACATGTGTAGATTGAGTCCTCTAATACCCTCTAAAGATTCTTTACCATGAGATTTTGCTATGCTGTTTAAGCAAAAAATATTTTATGTTTTTTGTGGGGCTGATTTTCTGCACGGTGTACATTAATTAGAGTGCAGAAGTTTTGGAAATGGTTTGTTGGTTATTCTAAAAGTAAATTGAAAAAAAATTTTCGACAGCGTCATGAAATTGAATGGAGACTACTCAATTATTTGTAACTTAAACTTTTGTTTTAAAATTTTGCTCAGGTTTTATTTCGTTTATGCTCAGATTTTCAAATTGCCAACTTGTTCTTTTTTCCTTACACATTCCATGAGACGATGCAAAACACTACTTTAAAGAAGATTTTTCTTTCCTCTTTGTCTACATATGTCATGTATTCAAATTTTGCCCCAATTATGGCCTCCATGTTGTCCGATCTTTTTTTTTTCTCATCTTCAATTGCTTACACCCCTTCAGGGCTTCTACTGTTTTTATCTCTTCAGGTACTCTAATTTATGCACAATTATATCTTTTGTATTTCAGATTTATGGCAACAGCATTTTCTGGATATTCTATGCCCTCTTCCACATGCTGGTTACATTAGTTCTCACAGTTCAAATTTACTACATGGGACGATGGAGCATTGGTAAGATAATTGTTTCAAAATTTTATCACCTTCTTTATTACCATGGGAAAATACCTTTTATATTTCTACAATTTCACCATATTCGTAGTTTCTCACCATATTTATTGGCTTTGTTGAGATCTTTTTTGTAATTACACAGTATAAGCTTCTAAGGGAAACTTAAAGAGTGCTATTTTCTCTTCTCAGCACTGCAGCAACTGTCACCAAGAGTGCCACAATCCTCCTCCTCCTCCTCCTCCTCCTCATCATCATCATCATCATCATCACCATTACCATCACCATCATCACCATCATCATCATCATCATCATCATCATCATCATCATCATCATCATCACCACCATCAAAAGGAAGGAAAAGTCAAGGTGTCACTTCCCTGCTTCCCTGAGCAACATCTTGCTAGTAGTTTTAAACAATCTATAGCTAAGCATGCCTCAAGAGCAAGAATATGTCAGTTGCATCGCAAGTTTTAGATGAGAGACTTTAAAGCATGTTCCCCAGAATGGACGCCAAGTGCTGAAATTTCAACTCATGACATTTGTGGTGGACCTGAGGCGATAAATCTTAGCATCTGCTATTTTCAGTATGTTTAGGAAAATAAGTGGGATTATACTTTTGTCTCCCTATCCAGCCACTATAGTGGTTTCTACCTACAAAAATTCTGCAATCTGTAGCCCTACCATTATGAAGCTATCAATATAAATCCTATTCCTGCTATTACACTCGTAATAAAAGCTATGAAGCTATCAATATAAATCCTATTCCTGCTATTACACTCGTAATAAAAGCTATGAAGCTATCAATATAAAGCCTATTCCTGCTATTACACTCGTAATAAAAGCTATGAAGCTATCAATATAAAGCCTATTCCTGCTATTACACTCATAATAAAAGCTATGAAGCTATCAATATAAAGCCTATTCCTGCTATTATACTCATAATAAAAGCTATGGCTACTTCAAATACTGCCACCTCACAGGCATCTTTAACACTGCTTACACTATATTCAGGGACCTTCATAATAATTATGAGCCCTGCAAAGTCTGATAGTTGAGTTTTAAGACCTCATCTTTTCAGTCCTACGTTTTCCAATGAGGGGCCCAAGTTTGATGAGCAAAAAGGCCTCAGGTTATTGCGGTGAAAGCTGGCCATATCAAACAGTAAATAAAGTAAACAAACAAGCTACTACCATCATCACAGGTAATACTAGGAACGGCAGCCAAAAATATGTATTTTACATTGGACTAGTTTTGGTCATTAAAATATTTTAAGTTCACTTTTAGTTATCTTCCCTCTACTATGTATGTTTTTAAAAATGGTGGTTTTTTTTTTCAAATGCTGATAGCATCATCTGAAATATTACAGCTAGTTGTTGAACAAACCATTTTAATTCCTCGTTTCATACGACTTTTCCAATTTTCAATATTTTTTTTATTCTCTCACCAGATCGCTATGTTTTCAAACGGTTGTTTCTCTTTGCTGTGTCTGACTTCCGCCGCTGTTCACCACCGACCTATCCCGTAAGTTTCAGAAAATTTGTTGTAGGTGAATACTTTTAAATTTTCTTATACTCTTTAATTTGGCCCCAAGAATAACAAAAAAAAAAAAAGGAGAGAAGAAAAAGCAATAAAATTCCAGCATAAGATCTATCATTTAGGCTCACTGTTTAGTCTACATTTATGATTCCAGCATAAGATCTATCATTTAGGCTCACTGTTTAGTCTACATTTATGATTCCAGCATAAGATCTATCATTTAGGCTCACTGTTTAGTCTACATTTATGATTCCAGCATAAGATCTATCATTTAGGCTCACTGTTTAGTCTACATTTATGAAAAAGAAAATTAGAGAGGGGAGAGATGAATGAAGATATTGCCAGTCACCAATGAAATCAAGTTTTCATATATTTTTATCTGAGTTGCACGGATATAGGATCTACGTATGAAGAATATATTAATACATTTTGAAATGTCTGAATATTCATCAGCTTCAACCATCTTTTCATTGCTGGTAGCTTTGTGTCAAACCATCGACCTCTAGGTCTGTATTGACTTATCTGTTCTTGGCACATACATTCTGCAACAAAAGAATGCAGTGTTTCTGGTGTGATTTTGAGAATAAGAGTAATAAAACTATGTTGCCAGTGTAGACTTTGCAGATTAGTCTGTCTTAACAATAGAGAAAAGACAAAATAATTAATTTTTGTTTCTTATTTTATCTATATCCTTTATCTGTGCACGCAATTAACATTAAGTATGCGAAAAAAAAAATAACTCAGTTTTACTGCTTAGATTGAGTGTGTCTTTTCTCTCTGCAAAGAACTTTTTTAAATATTTCATTTCATTCTCATTTATCCATCCTCAGCCTCGTTTCTGCCTTCTTCTGGTAGGGAATATAGTCAACTGGGGCTTGTAAGTATACTTTCAAGTGGGGGGGGGGAGAGAGAGAGAGAGAGAGAGAGAGAGAGAGAGAGAGAGAGTGAGAGAGAGAGAGAGAGAGAGAGAGAGAGAGAGAGAGAGAGAGAGACAGACAGAGAGAGAGAGAGAGAGAGAGAGACAGAGAGAGAGAGAGAGAGAGAGAGAGAGAGAGAGAGAGAGAGAGAGAGAGAGAGAGAGAGAGTAAAAAAGATAAAAGGTTTCTCATGTTCATATTTACTTTTGCTTCTTTTTTTTTTTTTTCCTTCTTAACCTTAGTGCCATTTATGGAGCAGTGTCACAGCCAAGCAACTTTGCTTCTTTCTTCCTGGGTATCTTCATTGGAAACCTCTTACTCTACATCATATTCTATATGATTATGAAGGTAAGCGGGTCTCACACAAGCCAGTGGTTGGTGGGGAGGGAAGGGTATGGTGAAACCTCTTACTCTACATCATATTCTATATGATTATGAAGGTAAGCGGGTCTCACATAAGCCGGTGGTTGATGGGGAGGGAAGGGTATGGTGAAACCTCTTACTCTACATCATATTCTATATGATTATGAAGGTAAGCGGGTCTCACATAAGCCGGTGGTTGATGGGGAGGGAAGGGTATGGTGAAACCTCTTACTCTACATCATATTCTATATGATTATGAAGGTAAGCGGGTCTCACATAAGCCGGTGGTTGATGGGGAGGGAAGGGTATGGTGAAACCTCTTACTCTACATCATATTCTATATGATTATGAAGGTAAGCGGGTCTCACATAAGCCGGTGGTTGATGGGGAGGGAAGGGTATGGTGAAACCTCTTACTCTACATCATATTCTATATGATTATGAAGGTAAGCGGGTCTCACATAAGCCGCTGGTTGGTGGGGAGGGAAAGGTAAGGTTGAAAACCCCAGTGAATTTGTACAGGAACTTGATAAGGAAAGAAATACAAAAAAAGCAAATGATAGAAATGTTGATGATGACGACTTTGATATTATTAATCTAATTGAGTATTATTGTAATTAATAGGCATAGAAGAAAAAGCTAAATATAATAAAACAGCCAAATTGTATGTTTAATGATGGTGAAATAAGAAGTGATGTAGTTGTAACAGGAGCGCAAGTTGTACAGGCAGTAGAATACTTAGTGGTATTTGAGCAACAACGCAATAAGAGCAGGAGTAGATGCTGGAGTTCTAGAGTTAGCAGCCTATAATATGGAATTATTAATTGTATTGTTAAATTATTAGCAAAGAAGAAGTGGCAGAGACACTTAAGTTTAGAAGTTCGAAAGAGTGAAAGGAGAAACAGGTGCAAAACTAAAGATTTTTAGCAAGTTAAAAAAATTATGAAGTAATGGATAAAAGTTGTTAAAGCATGACATTTTTTGCACAATTAAGATTTAAAAAAAAAAACCCACAAAGATGTCATTAATCTTTGACTGTTACAATTCATGCTATCACAAATATTTTTTCAGCGCTGAATTGATGAACATTTTTTTTATATATCCAATAAGGCAACAAATCAGCAAGATGTTTAACAAGCTTTTGAAATGTAAATACCTTTGTTTCAAAAAAGCTAGCCATGTTCTGATTATCATGAAGAAATGGCAAGTATAAAGATTTTCAATATATTAATCGGCAATTATCCCACATGGCCTCCCCTCTCTCTCCCTAGTTGTGGTCAAGAGAGCGCCTCAGCTGGCTTGTTGTTGTTGTCATTTTAACCTCCATGGTGACCTGGGCAGGATCCCTCTATTTCTTCTTTGACCAGCTTTCTAACTGGCAGGTACAACACCTTCTGAAGGAAGAGTCCTTGTTTTCAACAAAAATATTACAAAGTTTTTTTTTTTTTTTTTTAAATTCAATTTTACATATCTATACCCACAATATATTTGTATGTGTGTGTGTGTAGCTTTCACTTTTCTGAAAAGGAATCCAACCATTGACAAGAAAGATAGGAAATAAAGTTAAAGGTTACAGATCTCATTTTGTAGTCTTTGACTTGCTCAGTTAAAAATGTTGAGTAAACTTGGTATGGATCTATAAAGTTCAATAAGGTAATTTGAGTAAACTCGGTATGGATCTATCAAGTTCAATAAGGTAATTTGTGAGATAAATAGACCAGGGAAGTATTTTGTTGTCAACAAGTTTATGAGTCACAGGATATATATTGTTTGTTTAATTTTTCTTTCTCTCTCTCTCACACTTTACCTTTGTCCTCTGTCTTTCCTTTGTTTTCATTCTATCTGTTTTCATCCTTGTCCTCCCTCCTCCTAACCATCTGTCTATCTCCACCCCCCCCCCCTCCTTCTCTCTCTCTCTCTCTCTCTCTCTCTCTCTCTCTCTCTCTCTCTCTCGGTAACTCTCTTTCTCAACGTATCTCTTTTTCTCTCTATCTCAACCTGTGTCTTTGACTCTCTTTCTGTCTCTTTTTCTGACCAACCCGTCCCACTATCTCTCCATCCCAGAAAACCCCAGCAGGATCTCGAGAACAAAACAGGGCCTGCATGCTCATGGATTTTTATGACAGTCATGATGTTTGGCACTTTTTGTCCGCCCTTAGCATGTTTTTCTCTTTCCTGGTAAGTTCATGTTTTTTGTTAATCTCACTTTTATCTCAGATTTGAGTCTGAAAAAAAAAAGGCAGTTCTTTCAATTGTTTTATTTGTTGAAAATGAGATGATTGTTGTTTAGATAGATAGGTTCATGTATGACAAGGAGTCCCTAGCTGGTGCGTAACTTACTACCCCATTTAAATACTTTATATTGTCTTCTTAGATTTTTCTCTCTCTCTCTGGCTCGTATTCCCTTCTATTCTGTTTCTCTTTCACATTCTCTGCCTCTATCAGCCTTTCTGTTTCTGTTTTTATGTCTTTCTGTCTGTCTGCCTGTCTGTCTGTCTGTGTGTGTCTCTGTCTCCCCCTTTTAAACCTCTCGGGTTAATACTGTTGTCTGGGTCAGGTTGATACCTTAAAGTCCCAGGATCACTGCCTATAGTGGACTGGTCTTATTAAATTTCAACTCATCAACCAATGAATCAGTCTGTCTGATCACATCTTCTCTGAATTCTAAAACTAATTTTTGGCTCCTTATTTCTCTTTATCTTCCGTCCAGATTATTTTCCTTTTGGATGATGACTTGGCCCAGACAAGACGTGACAAGATTCCTGTATTCTAATTGCCTTGACAAAGACTAAATCACCCCAGGTTCTGTATGGGTGGCTGACGATCAAGATGGATGATGAAATTATTGCTGTACATGGAAGAACTTGCAGCCATGACCAATCTAGAAATATTTAATACTGGTAAGCAAGTCATTATCATCTTTGTTATTCACAAAATATTGGAAGTATCATTTGAGGCAAGGGTTTAATAATCTAAAGACCTGCACTTTCGACATTATCAAAGACCTTGGGATGGAAAGATATTCATCTGTTTGTTATTTTTTTTATTGAATCCCAGCCAAAATGAAAAAACAGCGCAATGTGATGTATGGCTTAACAGTACCAAGTGAAGATTTCTTTGAGATTTGATTTTAAGATCAAATAGAAAACAAAGAAATGACTTGACAGAGAAAGATGTAGAAATCTTGGTGAACAGATATGCTACACATGTAGAAGCGAGAAGATATGGCACCAATTGAAAACTGCTCTTTAAAATTTGACTGTTTATGAGATCTTTGTGATCTGGATTCTCACAAATTTTACCCAAAGCTTTAACTGTGGTAAATTTAATCCCTAAACCTTTTAGAGGGCATGTAACATTTTAACTTATTCAAAATCAATCTTTGAACTATTTGAAAACTTTCGCTGAAGATAGAATGTTTCCATTCCCTCCCCCCCCATTCCTCCATATTCTTAACTGAATGTTTTGTAACTCACTGGCAAGAAGTAATC
Organism: Elysia crispata; assembly: GCA_033675545.1. NCBI lineage: Eukaryota > Metazoa > Mollusca > Gastropoda > Plakobranchidae > Elysia > Elysia crispata. Next base: position 23,059 of record JAWDGP010007660.1, on the reverse strand, counting down.
TTGATTTTCCAGCATGCTGATATGCAATATCTGGCATTATTTGATTCAGATAGATAAGAAGGTGTCAAATGTCCAAAGCTTCAATTCTTTTTACCTACATTTCTACCTTACACCTTGATTTCATTTTTTTTAGTATAAACTTTTCATTCTGTGTCCTAGCCTGTCTGTCTCCCCTCCACTTTTCTTTGCATTTGTTTCTCTCTTACTGCCTGACTCACATTTTTTTGTTTGTCTCTGTCAGGCTGTCTGTCTATACGCTCATGTGTCTGTCCATCTGGCTGTTTGTCTCTCTCTCCGTTTTTCTGTCTCTGTCTGTCTGCTTGTCTCTCTGTCTGTCTGTCTGTCTGTCTGTCTCTCTCTCTGAATATAGAAACAAAGAAAGCAGTCAAACAACGTTAGAGGCTGAGACAGACAAAGCTAGATCTAAGGATCTAAAGGTGCAAGTGACGGAAAATAAATAAGTAATATAGAAAAATCAACCACAAACCTAGATCTAGCTCGAGACCGACAAATAAGACAAAAGACGTGAAAACAGATGGGATGAACAGTGCCTGGTCTTGTCTTGGCAAGGCGATGGGTGCCGTATCGAGGTGCAGGTTGGATCCCTGTTCATTGCATCTGTTTTTATGTTTTCATGTCTTTCGTCTTATTTGTCGGTCTCGAGCTAGATCTAGGTTTGAGGTTGATTTTCCTATACTATCTCTCTCTCTCTCTCTCTCTCTCTCTCTCTCTCTCTCTCTCTCTCTCTCTCTCTCTCTCTCTCTCTCTCTCTCTCTCTCCCACATACACTTAGTCATTTTGTTTTTTGAAAATTTTTTAAGCGACATTCAAAATGTTCCTGTGTTCAGCGTATTTTGTGCCATTTTCTCCATTCTGTGCTTTCATTGCCCAATGCTTTCTGAAACGTGACAGTGCTTTGCTTTCGACTAAGGCTGTTTCAAGTCTGACAGTCAATGCATTTTTGTATATATATGTTTATATTTTGTCTTGATTGAACATGGTCTTTAAGGCTGCAACTTGGATGGGTTGACATTAGTTTCATATGGATTTAATGTGAGAATAATGTATGCTCTTTTGAGTTTAGAGCTACCTTTTGTTCTATATGTTACATAAATTTACAACTCTGCCCATTGACTGGTCTTCTCCCATTGTTCGTGTTTTCATTGAAAATAAAGAGCAGGTTATTAAAAAATCATTCTGAATCAGTACATAACTAACCATAACAAAGGGCCAGATAGCTCAAAAAGTAACATACAGATCAATCCAAGACTTTGAAATTTATATTTTTTTGAAGAATATGTATTTGCTCTTGGTTATTTTTTGAGAGTGTGAACTTTAAAATAACCAACTTCATATCAAGAAGCCTTGAAAGAGGCTTAGATTCATGAAATGTTTAGGATTGAATTTATGACCAAGAAAAAAGAAATAAAACCAAAAGCACATTTTTTTCCTCAACACCCTGATACTATAGAGTAATCTATCCGCTCTTGCTCTTCTGATGGACAAAAGATAGGGGCAGAGGAAAATATGTGCAAAAGGCTTTGAAACCAAAAAATATTAAAGTTATTTCTTATATATTCCACTTCCTATGTGATTATTGCAACATGTACCCATGACTGCTGCAGGAACTTGAGTGATATATATTTATGTATATGAAAACTTGTGTATGTCCAAAATTTTAATATCAAGGAAAGTGAAACATGAGCTATTAATTTAGTAGCCTTTATTGAAAGTGGATTTTTATCTATAAATATCAAGGTATGTTAATTATTTGTAATAGACGAAAGAAAGAGAGGATTTAAGGTTTTGCTTGAACACAATGTTGTTTCCTAAACTTACTTCTTCCTTCTTATGTAATATTTTTAACATTTGCTTTGTGTATTGTTGAAGAAACAAACAAAAAAATGAAACTAAATGACCTCCAAGATTTGGGATGCTCACAAGAGACAATCAATGTAAAAATTGAAGTCTCTGTTTTTCCACTAGTGACAATTTACTTTATTGTATCGACCTTTCATAAGTTACAATATTGCAGTTTGTTGAGGGAACTTGGTATGGCCTGCTTCTTTCGTGTCATCCCTTCATCCTCATTTCTCCTCTTAACCCCTCGCCCCCTCCTCTAAGCTCTGAGATCTCCATAGCTGTGGGCTGTGCCTGTAAAATCTTAAATCAATCAATTCGTGAATCAGTCAAGCTCTGAGATCTCCATAGCTGTGGGCTGTGCCTGTAAAATCTTAAATCAATCAATTAGTGAATCAGTCAAGGAGAAGATTGGTTAATTCATCAGGCCCAAGCCTCATTTCTTGTTCAATTGTGCAGCTATGAAACAGTATGTGTTTCTCTGTTGAACTTTTACTGCTCATATAGTAGATACTTATTTTTATCTACACTGTTTTTCTTAATTTCAGTAAGACATGTTCTTAGGGTCTTGCTTTTTTTCAATGCAACTATGTTTCTGTTTTTGAACCATAGCTAATTTATGGTATTTTTGTGCTAAACCTTGCAAGCCTTTTCTTGTTTCTTGTTTTGCACTTTTGTTGTATTGCACCCAATCCTAATTTATTAGACGCAGGGAGTAATATCACCAACAGTATCATGATATATTGTACCATTGAGAAACATTGTCAGCAATCTGTTAAATGTTCGCTCAAAATCTTATAGATGGTGGACCTTGTGGAAAACACTAGTAATCACAGAAAAGATACAAAATAATATGAGGTGAATTTGTTTAAAATGTCTCACTTGAAAGGTATGTTTCGTAAGTCTGCTTAGAGAAGATTTTGAGACAGAAACTAAAAACAAGACACAACATAATTTGCTTTCATTTAGAGAAGACTTTGTAAGATGACTTTCTTTTATGTAGCTGTTAGAAATTAGAGTACCAGTAATTGGGTGGTTGCCATTGAGGCACTTATTTTATTGAGCTTTAGGAAACATACTCAAATTTGTGTATAATCATAGACACTCTAATGTACTTTACTGTGTGTCTAGATCCCAAAATACTCAGTAGGCCAATATTGTTACAAGAGCTGAGATGTGATTAAATAAGTTCAGATTTCTATTCCTGATTATTTAGATTCATCAATTTGTAACATGAAGTGTCCTTATTTTTATCTTTGACAATGTAGCCTTATTGTTGAACCTAAAATTGTTTAGTTGATTATTTAAATTCATCTATTTGTAACATGAAGCGTCCTTATTTTTATCTTTAACAATGTAGCTTTATTGTTGAACCTAAAATTGTTTAGTTGTGGTCTGATTGATTCAAATGTCATCTTTTTAATAGCTCTTCAAAGCAGTGTGATTATGTCATAAATCTTCACCCCAAAGAACCTGTGAAAAAATGTTTTGTTTTATATATCAACACCTAGGATGAGAAACTAGTAACATCCACACATGGGTGTGGAATAGTTGATTTAATCAAGGTTTAAAAATCAATATTTTAGTCAGCTTGTCTCCCCTAATGAAAGAAACCAGGATTCTTTTTTCTTTACAAGCATTTTGAAGTTAAGCTTGTTCAACTTGCCGTTATAAGGATAAAAAAATTCATGTATGTATTCTTCTAGTTCATGGAACTAGAATGGTTACCAAAGCATATGTATACCTTTTAATGCTTTATGATTTGTGATCCAGCTTCTGTACTACTAATTCCATAATTTAATTACTGGTTAATCAAAATAAATATTTGATATTTTCTAAGCAAAATTTATTACATGAGACATGATGACATAAAACTGACTAATTTGAGACCAAATGCAATTTCTATGTAAATATGCTTTAAAGTGTTCATTAATGCTGTTAAGTTTACGAATGGGAATTTCCTATGACCAATATTACAAGTGACTAGGATTTCCAATCTCAACATTTTTAGATATGAACAGGAGGAACACATTAATACTTATGTACCTTCTAAGCGTCCAAAAGGTTATGTTTTTTCTAAAAAGTAAATTTTTTTAGATTCTTTATCTTTAAAACAAAATCTTTGACCAAGAAATAAAAATGTTTATTCAACAAATTGTATATGTAGGAAACATAACGTGGGTTTTCACCAATGTGTTTTTCAAACCAGATTTTTGAAGGAGAGCAGAAAGTCATGTAGATAGCTTTGCCTGGCCTGAGCTACTTATTGTACATGTATATTCAGTCGTTTTGCGGCAGATTTACAAATGTGCTGTCGCAAGCAAGGTCAGGGTTGACTATATAGAATCTACGAAGTTGGATCTCTTCTGACCAGTCCTACTATGGCCTGTCTGTATCAAGATTTTACGGGAAATTCAGGGGATGCAAAACAACCAATGAATAATTTATCAGTCAATCAAATTGTACCTTATCAGGTCACAGAAAGTTTCTTTATACACATATATATCTTTTGTATGTAATATTCTAAATTTCTATTCCTCGTGATACTTTCTTGGATTAATTTTAATTTTACATTTATGTCATTTTGTGCCATGATGCTGAAATGGTATTAATGGACAAAATACTGATATGCGAGTATTCTTGCAAAGCAGTGTGTACTTTAAAAAGAAGGTGAAAATTTATATTTTGAATAGTGAAATTGTTTATATGAACATTGCACTGTGCAGTGATATTAAGATTCTTATGTTGTTTTTATTCACATATAGGTCCTAGCTGAATTTATGATCTATCACAAAATGGCTGTTTTTGACTATTTGATAAGTGCTGTAAAAATTTTTTTGGTTTTTTAAATTATTTAAATCAGAACATAACACAAAACACATGATTTTAAGACAGAGATTTTATGATTTTTTTCAAAGATTTCAGGTGACCAATAACGAAATAATCCATATTTCTATACTATTATTCACTGAACTTCATTCCAAATGACTCTCATCTTATTTCTCTCCCTTTAATTATGTTGTTTTTTTTTCAGAAAGATTTCTTAATGATTTATCTTGATTTTTAAATGTATCCCATGTTGTTCCTACATCAAGATATGCTCGCTGAGTGATAAAATGAAATAAAAAAAAATTCTGCTTTTGACTTGATTGTGGAAACCTTCCATCTAATTCTATCGAATACTATCAAGATGAGATGTCAGAAATTTGAATTTAGAGAAAACTTCTTCTTCGACTATCTCATAATGAGTCATGAGAAATTTTAAAAAGAGTATAGAGTAATTGTGACAAACTGACATCCCACGAACTTGGAGGAGTCTGAAAAATATTTGTGTGGGGAGAAACAATAATTGCACTGTTCAACTTACTCCCCTCACCCCTCCGAAAAGTGGAACGAAGTATTGAAACTATTTCTGCAAGCCATTCTTTTTATCTTCCCAGCCACTGTGGTTCACATCAAAATCCTGGAGAACAAAAAGTGTGATGATAGCCTTATTTTTCTTTAATTATTTAATTGCTAATCTTTCTTAGGAATATTTTGCATTAATCTTTATTTAAGGTATCTTTTTTATAACTTGATATATTCCTTGAAACAAAATCTTTTAGCTTTGTTAGTCAAAATAGTTTAAAACCTAGACTTACCAGTAATTAATATTCTGCTTTAGGTTGTAATCCTTTTTTATTTTGGCCTTGATTAAAAAACTATTTATTGCAGGGAAATAGTCAATCCCCATATTGTATTAGTCCTATTACCTATAAATATCTTCGAGTGCTTACTTTAAACATGATGCTCCTTTTTATATGGCATGTCTCTCAGGCTTTATCATTGAAAAGAAGCTAGTTTTCGGACATTTAAAAAAAAAAGTTTTTTAAAAATTTAAGACATAGAAAATTCCTTCCTTCACACAGTCTTTGTATCTTGATTCTTTCTTCATTGCTTTCTGTTATCCTTCTTTTATTATGTTCTGCTTTTACCAAAAAATCAATGGGCCTCCAACAAAAACACACTGAATTCAAACAAAATTATTGTGCTTATAAAGTTATAATTCAGTTTTTAATTTCCAAATAGTAAATAAAAACACTATTTTGTAAACTTTAACTTTTGAGGACATTATATTTACACCATTAAAATACATGCAATTGAAGAACATAGACTTAAAATAGAAATAAACATGTTGTTAACATCAATATAAAGAAGAGAATATAGTGTATCAACAAATGTATACCAATAAATTTACAAAAAAAGTTATTTCTTGACAGGCGCAATAAGATGCATGTAAAACCTTGTTAACAAAGGGGAAAAAAATGTTTGGGAGACCAATGTTACAAGAAATGTAAGTGCAAATTCCAAACTTTGCCTTAAGGCCTGATCTTGTGCAAATGGAACCGTTTCATTACCAGGTTAAATCATCTTAAAAAAAAAAGAATTTTTTTTAAGACTATACTTGCTATGATGCATTAAAAATATTGTGAATCCAAGATCAGCCAGTGATCAATTGCACAATATTAACTTTAAAATTTTATCAAATTAAGTCTCTGTGCCAATGGCGCAAACTATAATCAACAGATAATGTAATCCTATCATCTTTAAATTCTGAACATATTAATCTGAGTGAATCAAAGTTAACAAGTCTTAACAAAATCAAGTCAGTTTTATCCCACTTTGCAGTTAACAAAATATTCAGCTTCATTTATGTCAAATATTTTCTTTCAACCTTAACAAAATTTAAACCCACCCGTTTTCCTCCCTGCCCCACTGAAGTGAAAATGTGCACATCAAGCACCTAACCTTAACCAATGATCGCCCCATAGGTCAAACCCGAGACAAAGTGGCTAATTTTAGGTTGCAAAAGTCATATTAAATGCTGCAGAGGTCATCCACAGGACCACTTGAGTCTCAATTGTAGTTTAGGTTCGGACCCATCTAGCCACCATTTGCCTTGATTTGAAGGGAAGTTATATTACTTCGTAAAGAATTGTTTGTGAACCATAAGGACATATGACCAAAAATACTTACAATGATAATAATGACAAAAGTGCTACTATATATATATATATCTGGCCAAAAAAAAAGATAAATACAAAGCATTATGTAGATAATAACAAAGGTATCTGGTTAAAATCTTAATCTCATTTAATACTTTTTTTTGGGTTTCCTTGTAAGCGGTTAAATATTCATTACCGACTGAATTCCAGAACTTGGCATATAAAAAAAAAGTCTTGGGTACATTCCAATACCTACGCATTTCAACAATGACAACAACAATAAGATATAACAAAAATAATAAAAAAAAATGATGGATCAATGTTATTCAGTCAGGTGGTAAGAGTTTTCAGAATTATGTTGAAGTTGTTGGAAAATACTAAAAAATTTGCATATTGTATTTTGATTTTAAAACACAATCCAGTTATTTTGTGCTTACACAGAGAATGAACCTTACTTTTTAATCCAAAAGACCTTTGTTTTTTTTATACTTATGCATCATTAGATATATTTAGGAAAAAAAAGAAAGAAAGAACAATTTCTTGGTTACTCATAATGTCCAGATCAGTCAAGATAAATTGAAAAAAAAATACAAATAAATACAAAGGCGAAACAGAAAAGGCAATGCATAAAAAATTCTTTTTACCTGGTAAAATTCATAGAAAGTAAATATTGGTCTCATGAATGAAATAAAATGAAGAAGAAGACATGTCTAGGAATTTATGTCCCCGTAAAAAAAAAGACAAAAAAATAATTAGAGGTACATGTATACTTTCACTTTCGAAATCAACGTCATGAGAGGAAAATATTTCTCAGGACATTACATTCAGGCTTCGAAACAATGGAGGGCAAAAGCTTTGTGTTACTTACTGACTTTGGCTAGAATATAGCTGAGACAAAAAAAACATCACGGACAGAGGTAAGGAACCTTCGTGGATTGATCAGTTAAAAAATATATGTTTTTTTTTGCCTACAGAAAGATTATCCCAGAAATTTTCTTGCATGACAAGGTAAGCTAAAAATATGAGACCCAACACTGTATTGCTTGAAAGTCTTATTGGCACTTGAACAAGAATTTGCTTCAATGAATGCTGCTGCTTACGTCCAAGGATAGAGGAGTGAAGATATAGGGCAAGAGCATGAATCGGAAAATTATAAAGAAGTAATTGATTAACGAGTGACAAAAACATATGCGGCAACAAACAGAAAAGGTAAGAAAGAAAAAAAGGAAATAGAAAACTACACGTATATATGTATATTAACAAAAAAAGACAAAATTGAATCTAAATAGTAAATTGAAACACTTAATATATTTTTTGTATATCAATGCTTTACCATTTTAAAATTCAATAGTTCATCTGAAGAAAATAGAGAATAAAGAGAAATTTCGGTATTTTTTTTAACAAACACACACAAAAAAAAAGAAAAAAAGGTTTCAATTCAAATTTACAAGCAGCCAAAGACATTCCCTACTGCATTCAAGGCTTTGGAAGCAGAGTAATGTAAGGCGCAAAAATGAAGGTAATGCGTGCATCAAATATCAAAAGATAAAAATATGTAAATAATCGGCACACAGGAGTATGAAGCAAAACTGCATGAAATCATCCTAAATAAGGCACAAAGGAGATATTAGAGAGAGCATATCTGAAAAGAAAGTTGCTCACTGTCCAAGTCTCCTTATTAAAAAATAAGATTTGAGTAAATTGTGATTTAACTTTTAGGTGCATGAGTAATTTTTTCACCAATGTTTACATAATCGAAAACTCTATAATATTAAATTAAACAGAAATTTATATTTAACTATTTTAAAGTTGGGATCAGACTGCCAACACAAAGCTGTTTTACCTTGGATGAATAAAATTCAAATTTAAATAAGCCACTGCTAAGAGTTAGCTTTCCTTTTTTCCTTAATATCAAACACAGTTAGCTCATCTAAACATTTCCTCCTTTTTTTTTTTTTGCTACTTTACTTTTAAATCAAAGTTGAGATTTTATTTTCATATATTTTGTGAAGAATGCAAGCTATCCCTTCAGTTTACATGCAGCAATGAATGGAGAACTTAATGGCTGCAGAGCTTTTACGATGCAATTAAACTTAAATTATGCAGTAAGTAAATTGAAAACAAAGCCAGGTACAAACAAGTAGAGAAACTGAGAAAGAGGAATAGAAATACAAAATGGCATGAAAAGATTACTACACAAACTATCCTATAGTCCATCACATCTGAAATACTGAGATTTGATAAGTCTTAAAAACCTGCCTGGCAGACATAAAGATATAAATGGTACAAACAAAACAAAATGAGCATGAATAAAATGGAAAATATAAAAAAAAAAACAACAAAAAAAAACAGCAATTATCTCCAACTTGTCTTAATGCTTATTCCTCATTTAAAAAAAAATGTTTACGTATGTCATCAAACTTCAAGTCATACTTAAAGGCGGTAAAAAAGTAAAGCTTTTTCCCATCTGAGGGAGTGGACATGTCATTTTGCTATTGCAAAACTGAAGGAAAAAAATGGTTATAATCCTAAACATCTTAGAATATGAAAAATGCAATTGAGTTACAAGATTCATCTTATAATACAGAAAGAATCGAGAAATCTGAAGAAATAACATTGGTTTTCTAAAGAACTTTGTGACCAAAAAAATATAAAGGGAGAAAATGGACAAGACCAAATGAGGCATCCATACCATCCACAATGCTCTATCAGAAAAGTAAAACAAAAAATATTAAATACAAAAGTCCTAAGGACTAAAAGAGGATAATATAAAAATGAAAGATACATAAAAATACATACCTACACAAAATCAATGTATGATAATAAGTAACTCACCTAACATACCAAAAATGAGAAGATTGCTCAGCACCTCCTGATTGGACTAGATCCTGTTAGACAATGCCTCTTAAAATAGGCTATTCAGGAAGTGTCCTTATATAATATGGCTGTTTCTGTTAGTACAGTTATACAACAGCAGGGCATTACATCAGCTTTTGTCAGCACTGCTGCTATATATTATTATAATTTTTTATTTATATATATATAGATAAATACAAATCAATTTTGCATAGCGAAACAACAACAAAACCTCTAAGAGAATAAATGATCGCCTTAAAAAAACAACAGGAAACACAAGCACACAGGAAATGTTTCAAAATTATATTTCCTTAAGCTCCACAGCAATGCTTTCTTCATTCAACTAAACTTTCCATTTATTGATTTACAAATCCTTACAGGCAGGTTTATTTTCCACTATTTTTGAACTATGGAATGAGTTCTAATGCTTGTAATAATTTCAAATAGAAAAAAAGAGGAAAACTGCTTATTGCTAGATTTTAAAGGACAGTAGAAAAACAAAGGAAATAAGTAACTAGCTCTAGAAGATTTTGAAATGTCCATATTTTACAGCTTACTGACCCCAACCCCAAAACCCAAGTTCAAGTCAGAAAATTTCCTTAAACAAACTTTTAAAGAGAACATTTTGCTACTCTTTCATAAGATCCTAGCAGTTTTTATTGTCTCCAGCCCACTATGGAAAAAATGCAGCTTAAGCTAGGTTTTTGGGATTGCACTTGAAGGAGTTTCAAGGAAAGAAAATGAAAAGTATAGTTAGTACATGAAAATAAGCTGGGGAAAAAAAATTGGGGTTTAACCACATTCAGATTTTTTTAAAGTTGTTCGACAATTATTCATGTCAACTTTTCCCTACAAATGACTTCTGTCCAATTTAAAGACTCAAATTTGATAAAATCCTTGACAAATATACCAACTCAGTTTTGGCTTAGAGTAAGATTAAGAATTACACACCAAGGACCTGACCTTTCTAATAACACCTTCCTTGAGGTTATCTTACATTAAATAAGTATTTTTAAACAAACATTTAGACATAATCATAACCATCTCCTTTTCCACTAAAGAAAGAGATCAAAATGAAGCAAAATCTGAAACCAAAACCATAAGTACTGTGGAAGTCAATCTGAAGCTTTTAAATTTATAAATTTGGTGCACAAGTGCCAACAAATTCAGCAAAAACATTGAGCAAAATTTTTTAAAGTAAAATATGAAATGGCATATAACCATATAAGCAGGCTATCAAAAGAGTTGACATATTATGAACAAAAAAAACCCAAAAAAAAGATAAGAATATAAAAATATGTGAGAATGAAGAAAGATTCTTGAAAATCATATAAATGGAATGCAGGTGTTTCAGAAAAAAGAGTTTAATATGAATCAAAGATTGGCCAAACTCGAAATGTTATGAATTGAGCTATGCTGACAATAAACTGCACCAATAGAAAATATTAAAATGGAATAATCTCATATTCACGATTGATTGAAAAAAAAATGAAAGAGTAAATCACAAAGTAAATATTTCGCAGTTTTACTTTTGAAAAAATTGCACGTGTCTCACAGTAAGTAAGAATGAGACTTATAAGCATTACGTCTTTGATCTGATTAAACGCAGACAGCTACAAAAATTCCCTTTGGTCGCAACTCAACAAAAAAAATTTCATGCTAAAATGTCTTCCAAAGCAAAAGGGTAGGAATGCAAATCTCACTATGTAACATTAAATCAATAAATTGCCGGATAATATACTGCTTACTACTTAAAAGAAAAAAAAACAACTTGAATAATAAGCCCTATGTTCAATAGAAAGAAGTGTCATTTGAAACGATTTTTTTTAGCATCTTGTTCTCTTGTTTCTCTTTCCTTCTTTTTCAAATTAGTCATATAACAATTTGCCTAACTCAATTTTTTTGTTCATGGATTTAGTAAGTACTCTTGTGAGTACTCTGCCATGAAAAAGATTTGTTTTTATAAATTTTGTTCTTTGGGGGGGAGGGGGGGGGAGCTTATTTGGATTTTCCATAAAGTATTATTTAAAAAAAAAAAGAAAAAAAGAACTTTGAGCTATACTATTTAATGTAACACTATTTTCTCCTAAGTGCAGCTTAAATTGTTATTACAGAGATTGATAAATAATAAAGCAGTCTTTGCAAAATGAGGCACCATACAAAAAAAATCTGTTTTTAATTATTTGCATAAAGAGTAGATCACAAAAAAAAAAACAAAAAACGAAAAAATAACTAAAAACACTGAGATAACCATCATTAAATATTTATCGATTTGGCTCTTTTGTACTTGGCATTCAGCAGTAATTTAATATTCATCACATTGCAATTTCTTTGCAATTCATGCAAAAGATGACATTCAGTAAAAAAAACAAACAAAAAAGAAGTAAACATGCATAATAGTGCTCCTACCTCAATGAGCAATGTGAACTTTATATTAAATATATCTGACTTAAACATTACAAATCTTTTACATAAAAAAATGGCATAAATTGCTATATATTGGCTTTACATGTTTTCTTTTAATCAGTCTAGGATCACTGGACATTGCTTTTGATATCAGTTTAATAAAAAAACGATGCAGCAAAGACATGATCATATGACATGCAATATATTCATTCTGCATTTTCTCAGGCTAGTTTTTAACCCTTTTGATCTGATTCACAACACATAAGAATCACTATGATCAAAACGACTGTCACACACCTTGTGAGCAGTCCCAATAAAAAGGACAGCAAATGCTATATATCTAGATGCAGGAGCCAGCGAGACTAAATGTATATCATTTCTTAAAGCTCCATCTTCACTCCTTCCTCTAAACCTGTTTCTCGACTCTGGAAGTGTGGGCTTGATTGAAATGTCACAGTGAACTTTGAGTATAGCATGGTATTAACAATCCTTCGCGCCATGTTGCACGTCTAGGATAAACCTGCAATGCTAAATCCTGTAGCTACCTGTTTAATTAACATGAGAAAAAAACTTTTCTCTTTTTTTTTTACTTAATTAAAACTCCACATGATGAACACTGAAGTCAAAACAAATAAAAAAAAAATAAAACAAAATCATCTAGCTGGATATAGATGCATGACACATTAAAAACTCGGTACCGAGCATCTTCTTTAAGGGTTAGTCCTCCTATAAAGATCTTGTATCTCTTGGTACACTTTGTTTTCTTCATCAAGGAGTGTCCTGAACTCTGCCGATGGTCAGCATGAATCTACTTTGAATAACTTCTCCTTGAAGCTATTGAGGCTTCGGAAAAACAAACTTTATCCAAGTGGGATTCGAAAATGACACTCATACACACATGTTCTACTAGTGGTAATTCTAAGACCAACAGACTTACTATTAAACAAGAAAGTCTTTTATTAGTCTTCCTTTATTAATTTATTTTTTAATGAGCTCTTTCAGCACTCTGACATGAGATGATGCAAATCAACAAAAACCACAAAAATATTAAATTAAGTATTTCAGAGATCAATGCTACTACTTAAAACTACTTCTCAACAATATTCAGAATTTTCGACCATTGACACTTAAGACAGCATTCTGTTTTATATTATGTTTACAGGGATCAATCTCAAGCGCAATAGGAAAAAACGCAAATAAAATCAAGCATAGTATAGGTCACTTCATATCAAGCACCCAACAAGATCCTTCCTGAGAAAACAAAATACACAAAATACTAGGCCACTCTCAGACGCGACTCTCTCCAGCCCTCCCACCATCAACTCCGCTACCTTTCCCTCCAGCCACTGCTTCAGCTATCTTGTCCAAAGCCTCATTGCTCTCTGTCAGAAAGATACTCCTTTTTTTCGGTGTTGGGGGTTCCTTGCCATCACCTTCTCCCTTGCCACCTCCGCTTGCGCCTTTGGCCTCGCCTCGCTTGGTATATCTGCCACCAGTCTTCCCATTTCCACTGTCCTTTCCCACACTTTCAATACTCTCTGTTGCTGCTACGGGGGTTTTTTTATTCTTTTTTGGTGGAAGCTTGACTTCACCTGAAAAAGACAAAAAAAAAGAGCATGGAATTTTTAAGGTTAAGAACACATGTACATCACATAAAACATGTAAGTGTTCATTTCCTTTGAATTCATTCCCCATACCTTGCCCAACTGAGCTCCCCACCACACTTGATGCAAGTCTATCAAAAATCAACAAATTCACCTTTGAGTAATCCCCTGTCATTGGACCTGACTGAAACAGATTTGTTGCAAGCAGCCTCACCTGTCTCCCCTTGTGGCAGTTTTAACCCAGACACCATATATGGGCTCGCCATATGACCCCCAGGACTTGTAGGCTTTCCCTGCCTGTTGTAAAACTGCGGATGGGCGTTGGGCGTGTCATACGCATTTGCATCATCCCGAATTACAAGAGGATGTGAAAGTTCTTCCTCCTGCCTATTATCTGCCTTGATCTCCTCATCTTTCCTTTAAAAGAATATATGAAGATTCTGAATACAATGGGGCCAAGGACTAGTTAAACACATGAAAAAAAAAGGACATTATTATTTTTTGGACAAATTCTAAATGAAATAGTTTAGCTTAGGGCTTCATTTTTTACTTATAAAAGAAAGAAATAAAAATAATTTCAAAGAAACGGCTTTGTCCTAATTGACTTATACAAAAAGAGTTTTCAAATGGATTATGTTAGGTTAAATATGGATTACTAGAAATGCCAAATTCTTAATTAAGACTCATCTGTTTCCCGTATTGAATCTTTTTGTATCCTTAGTACCTCTACCTTTTCATCCACCTTCTATGAAATTATAACACTCCTTCCTAAAACAATCTGCCCGTTTCTATAATAAAAAGAAAAAGGAAAAAAAAATCAACAGACCCTTGGATACTCAGGAATTGAAACGGACCATGGTTTTACAAATTTTGAACAAATTCTTATCACGAGTCTAACAACAGCTGCACTTAATAAAATTATGTTTAAAAAAAAACAACAAACAAATAAAAAACAAAGACTGCCTGTCCCTTTGTCTTGGTAGTAAATTAAAAATGCGTCCATAAACAATCTAGCATTTGGTGTTAGGGGCTATATTCATCTAAGCTATTTTCCGCCTCATCACAGCTATTTGGGACTATTGCGTTGTCTAGAAAGACATGAACCTGTCAACAAACACTCTAGCATTTAGTGTTAGGAGCTACACTCATCTAAGCTATTGTGGCTATTGTGTTGTTTAGAAAGACATGACCCATCCCCCTTTGTTTAGTCCAGTGCATTGGTGCTACCTAGCTGTTTGAGCCTCTTACTAGTCTAAGATCTGGTGTTTAGGCTTCGAAGAGGTCGACTGAAAAACAAATTCTGACTGCCCCACCAGTTCAGGACAAGAGTGGTTATTATAATTCAATATAAAGAATGAGTTTGACAAAATTAAAATGAAGTATTTGATACTAGGCACCCATTTTAGATTTCCAATAAACGGTAAAGTATACTGTTAAAAACATTTTTTGATAAATATGACTGTATTGTATGTTCCTTAAAAAGTCTGAATGAAAAGGTGAATTTTTCAAATGATGCAAAAGATCACATATCTGTAACCTTCCATCAGCAAGAAATATTAAGTACCATCGAGCTTATTGGGTTATTACCTTGATTTATTGAAAACTGTTTCAGCTATATTTTGTGTCTCTACCATTATGATCATTAGCTTCTGGTTTACTTTCCTCAATGTCCTGCAAATCAGTCAATCACTGCTCTTAATTTAAACAATTGCTTTTTCTTGAGTGTAATCCTAGTCCCTCATATTAACACGCAATCATATTTTTCAAATTGATAAGATAAATTCTTATTTTGCAGTTCATTAAAAAAAGAGGTAAAACATACGCTATGTTGCATTAAGATAAAAATCCCTGTCCACCCCCCCCCCCCCTTTCCCCCCTTGAACTTCTTAGAAATCACTTCTTGATTAGAACATTCCAAACGTTAATAAAAATAATAAAACGAATTTCAAATTGGTATGAAATAGCATTAAAAAAATGCACAATACAAAATATTCAAACGTAAAGTTGAAAAAAAAATTAGTGTCGAAATATCAAAGGTACATAAAATGCTTTTATTTCCCGAAAAGAAATTCTTCAACTGGGGATACAAGCTTTTGAAATGTAAAAGAAACATAGCTTTGAGAACATCAAACTAGGAAAAAGGCAAAATTTGTATAAGCAGCAAGGGAGAGAAAGAAACAAGAAAGAACAACAGACAGACTCAATGTAGAAGACTCTCTTCTTTTTAATCAAAGTTTTGATTTCGAATAAACACACAACCATGGAAGTTCAATAAAAACTATAAATTTCTACAAAGATGTTAATTATCTTTAAGCTCAAAGATTCAGATGCCACATTGGTGTTGAGTGATTTTACAACACTCACGTTTAAAAGCAGGCACATAAAATGCTTTTATTTCCCAAATGGAAATTTTTCAACTGGGGATACAAGCCTTTTAAATATAAAAGAAGCATAGATTTGAGAGCATCAAACCAGAAAAAAGGCATTGTTTTTTTTAAGCAGCAAAGAAGAGAAAGAAACAAGAAAACACAACAAATAACACTCAATGCAGATGAGACTTTTCCTTCAAATCAAAGTTTTGATTTTTAATAAACACACAACCTTTAAAGTTAAATGCAAATAATAAATTTCCACAAAGATATTTTATAATTTATAAGATTCAGATGCCACATTGGTGTTGGGTGATCTCGCATGACACCGATTTAAAACTTAACAGTTCATCGCAAGATCAGTTTCATCCGATGTTTGTGGATGGTTCTCTCCCATCAACTGAGCTTTCCTTTTCCCAAGTATCAAGATAGTCTTGGTCCCTATTTCTAGGACCTACATCATCACCAGCCTCAGCCTCAGCCTCAGCCTCACGTGCATTGCTTAAAACATATAAAAACATTACAGAAAAGCTTGGTGACATTGGTGAAAAGAACAAATGAGAAGATAGGGTGCAAAATGAAAAAGCAGAATTAAATACGTTAAGTGGAGAAAGAGACATTATTATTGTGTTACAGGAAATTACAATTTCTGAAAGTGGTGTTTAAGTGCTGGACTGGGCTATAATGTAACTTAAAGAAATACATATACAACATAAAGAGTATCTATAACCAATTGCCAATTTCATAACTAAGATGGCTAAATTATCTGATATTAACAGGTCACTTTTAAAATATTTTAAGGTCTTTTCAAATGCACTATAACAGTTCATATCATATCAGGTGAATATTATACTTGAATTAATTTGAGTAAATAAAATGCAGTTAATTGGGCTTGCCTCCTAGTTCAATTAAGTCAAATGTTTCTTCAGGAAAAAAAAATGTTTCTAATAATTAGTTATCAATGGCCCCAAGACACTTATTTGATGGAGAATAAATACTGCAAACAGAGATACACAGCCTGATGTAGCAGTTAATTGATAAAAAAACAACTACTTAGTGATCCTGAAATGTATTTCTATATCTTATAAAGCTCTCCACTTTTGTTGATTCTTCCTTCCTTTCAATAAGGTTCTTTTACCTTAACCATCTTGCTCTCTCATTTTCTACAAATCTTATGAGTCTCTCTGCTGAGTTGCATGTCATTAAAACCTACACTCACTTTAGCCAAATAGTAACATTTTTCCTACACCTATTACGATCATGTGTTAAACCTCAAACAAAACTATCAGATGTAATCTTATCTAGTTGCTCACAATTGAAGTGAAACTCTGATGTAACACTTTGTACACTTTTGTAGGACACTGATAGTCCTATAAATTGCAAAGATTCAGATATCTGAATAAGCGAGATCAGCTTCTTTTACTTCTAAGTCAAGTAGATGCAATTGTATACAACATCAGCCCTGTAACATCTCACCCAGAAATATGCTTCCTATTTTGTTCACTTTGTGGTAAAATACTGAAATAAGATATTTCTTTTACGCTTTCCTCCTCATTTGATGCAGCAAGATAAGTCTTAGGATATATACAAGTTTCAACAGTATTCTTGTGGACTACAGTGTCAAATAAGCAAGGCTTTACCAAGCTTTGACTGGAGAAAATGTTAAAACAATCAGAAAAAGTTGTAAAACTTACGTGTTGTAGACCAGGCCCTGATTCTTCTTGCGCTTGATTAACGTCACAACAACAATAATGCCAGTGATGATCAGGAGCACCAAACAAATGATTCCAACCACTAAGATGATGTTGAACTCTGCCGCTTTTGGAATGAGAAAATTTTTGTTTTTCAAGCAAAGGAAAACTGATATTAGAGATATATAAGTAAGGAACAGCTATCAATAGCACTGCAACACTCAAGCACATTGAAAAGATCTTTCACTACCTACGTGACAGTACTCATTTAAAACCTGGTTGGCTCGGATTCAAATGTTGAGCCTGTTAACGACAAATCCCAGTATTTATCATTAAACAACAAAACCACTTGAACTGAGAGGAAAATTACCTCTGGTCATAGCTTAACTTCAAGACAAAGAAACTTATGCTTCAATATGTTGTCAATTGGTGGGCAAAAAATAGAAGAAAGCAGGTTAGATTAGGCACCAAATAATCAGGAGACAATGAGAGACAAAAAATATCAAGGCCTTAATGATGCTGCCAATATTGGATACAAAATAAACCTTGGTGTGGAAGAAAAATTGTGTTCCACCTTTTATAGATGATCCATACTTTACTCCGAAGCTTTCAAAAATATTGTCGGTGTCATGCTCTATCCATGTAACCGTAAAATTAAAAAAAAAAATTTTTTAGTTGAGGACAGCCAGGATTCCCTTTTGATATGGAACGTCAGTTGTTACTACAAATTGGAAATTTCATCACATGTTCTAATCACATGATACGAGAATTTCGTCATCTTTCTGTCTAACCAGGCAACTGAAGGTTGAAATTTGTGTACTGACACAACAAATAGCACTCAACTGGTAAGTTTTTATGCCATTTTAAAAATTCAATATGTAATTAAATTTCTTCTTATGTTTTACATAGTTTATACCAAAAAAAATATGCTTAAAACATGTTTTTGTGGAAAATGTTTGGTTACATGCCTAACAAACAAAATTTGTCATTCTAATCGCGTATCTGAAATCTGTACGCTTAGCCACAACATGAGGAGCACCAAGTCTGTGCAGGTAGCATTCAGTTCCATGGTTGTACAACAATGTCTTTAGTGGTATTGTAGCAATCATTTTAGTTATTTGATAAACGCTTCTGCATTTTACTGATAAGCATAAAGGTTAAAATTTTTAATCACGTGATAATCATTAAACATAAATAAAAAGTACAATATAGTTTCTACAGGTAAGTTTTGATACCTGGCACACGCTTAGCATTCTTCTTCTCATTATTATAGTTGAAAACTGCAGTAAACTGCTTAGGAATAAGGTTATAATTAATATTTGCTAATTACGACATTTTGGGTATTAATCTAAAATTTTCAAGAAGACAAAATGTTATAGAAAAAAAATCCCACTACTTTTTATATCAGTGTCAAATGTTTGTGTGAGTAATGAATGGATCTGAATAATGTCAATGCCAAATCCTAAGACTATCAAATATTTTCTTCACACAGGCAACCAGCAGCCCACTAATTCAAGACAGTACTTTAAAATGTTGAACAGAGATGTTGTGGTCACGTGCAGCACCTGCCAGAGTCAACAGGATGTTTTTCTGCCAAAAAGTTTAGGTTGATAAGCATGAACCTGTATAATTGTATCTCAACACTGATAGCACTAGCTTTACAGAATAAAAATAAGACTGGCACAGAAGTCTCCAATGGCGAGAACAGGGTTTATTATATTGGTTTTGGTCCAAATTATAATGAGGAAAATGAGTCCAATGAAAATGAGTTTGATGAAAATGAGTCCAATGAAAATGAGTTTGATGAAAATGAGTTTGATGAAAATGAGTCCAATGAAAATGAGTTTGATGAAAATGAGCCTGATCCAAATGGGTCTTCAGACTCTAATGAACAGGAGCATGATAAAAATGAATGCGGGGAAAGAGAATGCGCTGAACTTTAAGTTGGTGAAAATATGTATGAAGATTAACAAGTTGAAAATGAGTTGGATATTTGTAGCTCCATTTGCAACAGTTGACGAAAGTTAGCACATATGATTATAATCCAAACACAAGCTTTGCTGAGTGCATCTCATGTAAGTCAAACATTCTACATACTGGCAATACCATGACCAATGATACATTTTCTAGTTAAGCCCAGAGGTGAGTATCTAAAAGTTCCTACTGAACAAGTCAATGTTGTAGATAAGGACAACAATTACTATGTTAAACCATCAAAACACAATGAGAGAGCTGAGGCGATGGACGTTAATCCATATTAGTTCCCACAAGATGTTGAGACACATTTAGAATGTCATACCTTGCCTTTGTCTGAAGAAAACCTGTTGGTAGAATCCTCCATGCCTGCAACGACAATACAACATGAAAGTTCCCACATGGAACCATTACAAGCAGGAGAAGAGGGGATGGAGATAATAGACCATCCCACTTGCCAATTCAATCTAGTAGAGAAGTGGAACAAACAGAGACTGAAGGGGATATTAGGACAGACATTGAAGCCATCTATACAGAACATGGCACAAAGAAAAACAAAACAAAAGCAGAACCACAGTCATGGAAAAGATAGATTAACGAAAAGAGGAAAGAATCTGGCAAAGACTTCAAAGACCAGTTTATCTTGGAAAAGAAGCCTGCCAAGTCAATGGAAGATTAATGCGAATGAAAAACGTCTTTCACAGAATCCAATACTCTCACTGATGAAGATAGGCAGGGGATATTTGAAACAGTGTGGAGTTACAGTGGACTGAAGGGAAACCATTTGTTTCTGCTATGCCCTTCAAAAAGGATTTGTCAAAGCGTACAAAAAGAGATGGGGAGTCGTCGCGACGATCAAACACCATCATATACATGCTGAAGTCAATAGATGCAAGGGTGTATAAAAAGATGTTTTTATCAACAACTGGGTTGACAGAGTATTTTGTGAGAATTTACACATGTGAAAGAAAGCAGGTGTAATAACCACACCCAACAGAATAAAATTAAGAATCAAGCATGACCAAGTGTGCTCCTGCTCCATTTCCTCCAAACACTGCCAGTTCTGCCTTCACATTGCAGACATGACTCTTCCAATAAATTCACTCCATGTCGGCACAGCTATCTGACAGAAGAAACAGAATTTGACAAATATATAAATTGGTCTGATGTCTGCACAAACCAAAACGGAAATGTCAACATGAGCAAGGTACTCGCAGCAACAAGGAAAAGTGATTGAGCTAAAAATTCTAACCAAAGGCCACACTCAAATGAGAGTTGACAATGTACACAGTTGTATCGAAAAGGCAATTGGACAGAAAACAGTACACGGAAGACTCCCAAACCAGTACCTAGACCATGCAATCTTCAAGGGCTTTTCCACACCACTCTACACTTCTTCAAAATATCACCACCTTCAAGAGTTGAAGCAATACGCAAGGGCTGATTTCCTTGCATTTTATGATGCTCTCCCCTATGAGTGACTTCATCTAGTGAATTGATGCACATTTTTACAGAATGCAATCTTTAAAATGTCACTGTATTGCAATCAACAGCTTTATTTTCAAAATATTTTTGTTGCAGTATCTAGATTTTTTGAAAAACAATCGTTTACGATTTTCAAAGTTTGTTATCAGACCCCCCCCCCCCCCCCACCAAAAAAAAAAAAAAAAATGATATTTCGATTACAGATAGCCCCTCATAGACAATAGACAGAAAATAATTAATAATTTCCCTCTGTTACAATTTGTGAATATGTACTCCACAAAGTATATCATTATATTAAAATAATCAATTATCAGGGGTCACAGCACACAATGTTCCCAACCACTGAAAATCATCGGAGCCGCGTTGATATCAAAATTTTTCAAACAACACCATTTGTTTAGTTAAAATCAAAATAAACAAAATTGGGTGACATACAAGAATTCCAGTAAAGAGGTATTCACAGTAATTAGTTTTGTAAATCCATATTTTGTCTGTAAATGAATATGCATTGTAATTGTTTAAGTCATAAACAGTTCACTTTTACCTGGGTTACTTCATTCATGAGCTTAAAGCAGAGCAGAGAACCTCATTCTCCTTGTTTTAGTCAGTGCCCTCCTCACTTTCAGAGTCAGTGGTAGGTGAAAGATTGGGTTTTTTAAAACTAAAATTAGAAAAGAATTGCTGCTTTATCAAAGGCCTTTTCTAAACCAAACTTATCTTGTTTTTTCACTAGAGTCACTTACATGAACTTTTACTGTACTAGTATTAATGCCAGTGAAAAAGTGCCAAGTTTTCTTTGCCGTTGGGTGGTTTACTGGCAGCTGCTGAAGTCTGATAACTTTCATACTCATATTAGCTAACTGCCTGGCTACTTTGACTTGTTTTAATATAGAGAGAAGAGCTTATCTTTCTTTCGTGTGAAACTTCCAACTCATAATCGTCTCCTTCAGTCTATACAATTTTAACATAAGCATCTGTGATGATCTGATCTTTCAAGGCCAACATGTATCTTCCTCCCCAAGTGACAACATTACAGAGTGCAGAGAGCTGTACCCGGCTTATTTATTTTTTTAATGTTATCCCCAGTATGAACGATCATGTCTTTGAACTTCATCTCCTCCAAAAATCTCTTAAAGTTGAACTTATTACTGACTTCAATTCATAGTCTTACTTCTTTTGACTCAAGCCTGTTCTGTTCTATTCAGCTGTCAAAGTGCCACGGTAAGAATTGAGTCCTGGATCTAAAACCAGATGTTAGAGGTTTTTACTGGAGCTTAAACTTGAAATCAAGTTTACATGCTGCTAATTTCGTGATTTTTACCTGTGTGCAGATGTAGATCTGGAATTTACTTCCAGTCCTCCTAACTGTAGACCTCACTCTCAATATCTTAATCAAAAGGCAGACTATACCAGAATACACTGTCTTGACATATTTTATAAACTAGTGTGACGAGACAAAAAATTAGCGTGTGAGGGTGCCCTGTCAGACCCAATGCAAGGTCTGAAAAATCCGGCTAGTCATCAGCTGTTACATGATTGTATAAGGCATCAACTATTAGTTTAACATCTATTATGTTTCTAGTATGGTCATTGTACAGAGATTAACAATCCCTCACGTCTAATCAAAATTTTGCACCTCCTGTCCCTAGTCTAGGCCAATGCGGAGGAATAAGGTTTGAGCCGAAGCCCTAGAGCCAGAAGAAGATCTGGTATAATTATGTGCATTTACCGCTTAGTACATGCATGATATGTCTGCAGGCCTGTTATATTTTTCCAGCCCATCCCTCTCGATCTCTAGGTCTATGCTGCTACATCACCTGGGACCACAC